>OY282588.1:1897907-2285407 GCA_958298965.1 Chrysolina haemoptera
ACATCAAATCGTCGCCGATCGATATAGACCTGGATGGTTCTAAAACGCACCCGGAAGACGATGTAGTGTTCAAATTGAGAATTTTGTTGGACATTTTTTTTTTCGATTGGTGGAGTCTTCTAAATACCCCTCTGCAACTGAAGTCGATTTCCATCCTCCTAGGCGTTTGATATTAGTTATACCCACACCACTGTCAGCAAGTAAAGTGGCTGAGGAACGCCGGAAGCTGTGACCAGTGTAAAGCTCTGGATTTTGAAGGCGCAGATATACTGCTATTTCGGAGGGTATCTTTCCTATGGTATTGATTCCTACACATTGCACAGTACATTTTCCACTTTTGTAATACAAGAATAAACGACGGTGAGGAGTCTCTTTTGGACGTAAATGTACATAATTTCTGTATACGTTCAAAAAATAACCATCATTTGCTTCTTCAGATGTCACGAAGGATCTAGAGGAATGATTTTTGGAATCCTTGATATTAACAATTATCAGGTTTTCTTTGTCGTCTATGTCGTCAATGGTGAGTTTTGTCAGCTCGTCTCGTCTGCAAGCACCAGCTAATCCAAAAATTGCTAGTAACTTAATCATCGGGTGCTTCAGTCATAAATTTTGAAACGTCTTCTTGAGTGAAGATTTTGGCCTTTTTCGGTCAAAAACCGACATTCTGTCTTTTAATGAATGCAATTATTTTGTAAAATTTGCTAATATCCAAATTTTGCTTTACTTTGAATACACTCTTCAACATCTTATCTTGCCCATAAAGTGTTCGGCTTCCATGTTTTAGAAATTTCTAGAAAATAAGCCAAGAATACTTCTTCTTTATTTGGTGTTTTCACTTTTTTATTGTTGCATCATTCAATAAAACTGGTGTATTGCTCTTCTCATACCTTTGTTTAGATTTCGTTGGCAATAACTCTAAGTTCGCATCTGTAGCTGCTTGCACGATTTCTTGTGGAAGTTCTTCATCAGATGAATAATCCATTGTGGCAATTTCACTGAATCGAAAATTTTATATAAGTAACGCTTTGTCTGTCACTCTGACAATTACAAACAAATTTGTGTATTGATCGGCATGACAACATCAATTGTTACCTACTCGTTATCAGATCAATCAAAGCCTATATATAGGGTGATTTTGATAACAATACATTTTTATTTATGAATATTTGTTCATTTTTTCAATAAATAGTGCAAAATGATGATTTTGAACAAACTCACTTAGTATTGCAACAAAAAAGCTTGAACTTTCATATTTTGTCACCCACCACTTATATTTTACGAGGATATCATATAAATGTTTTTCCCGCACTAGTGTGGGAAAAAATTTCCCGCACTAGTGTGGGAAAACTTTTCCCGCACAACTGTGGGAAAATGACACTTTCCAAACTGAATTGCGTGCGGGTAGAGGGTGAATCACGCACGCTTGTAGGAAAAGTCCTTTACGTTCCAGAACAAGAAAGAGCTAATTCGCTAACTGAGATTTTAAAATACACTTGAGTTCAGTTTACGAAAAAAACACTTTTTTCTCAAGAAATCCAGCGAAGTAATCAAAATCTCTTCCACTTCTGCTAATAATTTCAATCAGCTCATAAACAAATGCGGTTTGCAATTACTCAGATTTGCAGATGCTTATATTAATCGACCCGAAAAATAACAGAAACGTCGACTGGAGAGCGTCAAAAAATAATAAAAAATACACCACAGTCCTCGAAAGCACAATACATCCTCAATTCCAGCAAGATATTTAGATGAACACAAATTCATGAAGCATAAAAAAAAATGAACGAAAATTCCAGTCACTAAAGTGGTAGTGCGCACAACTACATTTCCCCAAGTTTTAAGGACCACAAGTGCCAATATTGTTAGAGAATTGGTCATAATGAACGATACTGCGATGTTGTGAGTGGGGTAAAATTCAACAAATGACTGAAATATCAATATCACCAAGTGGACGCGTAGACATGAATTGGTCTTCATGATTAGTGTTGCTTCTTGGCTTCCAAAACTGTAAAATTCAGTTACTTTGTTACACAATTTCAATCATAAAATAAAACTATGTGTAGAAGCCCTGGTGTCAATAGTTTTGAAGCCAGTTGTTCTGCCAGATTCATCCAACATGCAATTTAGTTACTTTGTTACACAATTTCAATCATAGAATGAAACTATGTGTTGAACCCCTGGTCTCATTAGTTTTGAAGCCAGTTGTTCTGCCAGATTCATCCAATATGTAAAGGTGCCTATCTTATACTAACTGAATTGACTGAATAGCTATGAAGACTTCATAATGGAAGTTTTATAACATCAACAGACTACACTGAATAGGCAGCACCAATAGTCGTAAGAAAGATGAATCTCTCAGAACATGTGCAGACTATACTACAAGAGCAAAGGACGCGTTGAAGAAATGTTGAAAAATTGTTGACCATAAACACACATATTTTTCAGTTTCAATAAATTATCATAAGTGAACCAGCTAATATGATCCTCGGGTTGGTAAGTGTTGAGTACGCCTCTTGACATAATATAAATGATAGGTGGTGAAAATAAAATACAACATGATCCGAACTTGTTCATTTCACTAAAGAAAATATCAAAATCGGTAGATTATTTTTGAAGACACAGAGGTTTATTTTCTTTCAGAGTCCAATCAAATAATTAAGTCTCATAATCACCCTATATATTCCTCCCAAAATAAAAACTTTCCTGATTATGCCTTCTACATCAGATGTAACAACTATGATATTTTTTGGAACGATAAATTATTCAAACGAATGCATACATTGGAAAAGCAATAGTGGAAAGAAACTCAATGGAATTTGTATACCTATTGGTGTCAATTTTTTTTTTGCTGATTCCATTATAAACCAGCATAACAAATCATCGAATCGAGTGTTTTCCCGTTTTCAGTTGTTGATAATAGTGTATACCTACATGATTCATACACTGAGAATATAATTGCCAAACAATTCAATTATCATCACTCATCATCGTTCATTTCGAAATTATTTCCAACCCTTCTTCATCAAAATAATATTTTCTACGAATTATCACGAACGCATCTTTCTCAGACATGATATCCAACAATAACATCTTGTAATGGGATATTTCATATCGTCATCAATCTTATAGTAAGTTGATAATGAAGACAGTCCCCTGCAAAGCATGTGGAACCCCATGCTGCTCGTGATATGAGTTTCGTAATTGGTAACGGTGAAAGGGATGCAATTTGGGGATGTCAAAGGTGTTCCACAACAGACTGAGGGTGTATGTATCAGTCGGCGGGTCAACTTTAGCGGATGGGGTTGAAAAGATTCTTTTGTTCTGCTGTGACATGATCAAGGAGATATTAGCTATAGTTTGGGGTTGATGTTCTGGGAGACTTCTGTGATGGGTTGGGGGCATCAATCCCAAAGTTGCTAGTTTGAATATCGAAAACACATAGATGCCCCGAAAATTCTCGGCCTAGACAAAAAAAAATTCATTACTGAGCGTATTTATCTTTTGGAATAATACAGATCAATGAAGGTTCTCTGATTTTTTAATAACCCCTGTTTCTGCGATAACTGTCTCATTTGAACTAAGTTTCCTACCATTTAAACATTCCTTCAGATTTTAAGACAGATAATAGTAACGGAAAGTCAAATAAGAAGAAAATGGTAAATGAGAAATTAAGATGCAGCAAATCTACATGGATATCACTATAACTGCATGAAACAGGTCAATTTAGGATCACTTGTATGTTAAAATTACGTTGTGTCTCTGTAGGAAACCGCTGCCCCTGAATGAACACAAGTGGACAGTCAGAATCAGTCAAACGTGAAGCTGAAGCTGGTGATGTGATATTGAAGTATTAGCATGACTTCTGAAATGAAGTTGCAAAATACAGGACTCTTGCAGAACACAACACATCACAGCCATGAAAGTAGCAGTGAGTGATGTCGTTGCCAAAAGAACTTTACTTACTTTAAAGAAAACGATGTTCAGTCAAGAAATACAGTCATTCCTCAGATACCAGTGCCTTGTGAAAGTTACATATACGAAAGTTGGACGAAATAAATATCTACCACAGGATATACAGGGCTAAAATCCTGGCAACCAGAGTCCTCAAAGTGGCCCATGTGAAACAGCTCGGGACTAGAGACTCTACACTTGTAGTTTCAGGACTCAAGGTGACAAAAGCCATAAAAAAGAG
This sequence comes from Chrysolina haemoptera, assembly GCA_958298965.1. Classification (NCBI taxonomy): domain Eukaryota; kingdom Metazoa; phylum Arthropoda; class Insecta; order Coleoptera; family Chrysomelidae; genus Chrysolina; species Chrysolina haemoptera. Next base: position 1,902,103 of record OY282588.1, read on the forward strand.
AGATATTCTCATTAGTTCTTGCCAGGTTACTAAAGACAGGTTTGAAGTCATCTGCTATGTACTGCTGATAGGAAAAAACTTCGATATAGTCTGCAAGTAATCCGCCTGTCCGAATCAAACAAAATTCTGCAATTTGGTTACATGGATCATTTGCTGCAATTGAATATATTGTACATGTATGTGTTAGATATAATCCAATAACCGTCGTGATATTAGCCAGGTTAGTAGTTGTTTTCTGACAGGTTTTTGCCACAACAAGCATACCATGTGTATAGGTCTGGGCAATGACAATCGTTTATAAAAATTATACGTTGAAAAACTTTTGAGTTTTGCATTGGGCATAAAAAATAAATCATGTATCACCCATTGATGTGACTGCATGGTTCGGCTCATGAATTGATGGCCACTTTCCACCACAAAAAGACTCTAGCTAGATTGGTTCGCTTTCTGGTCGATTTCATGTTAATATTGTTTTTGATACAGAAATGTCAATTAAATTTTTTAAGAAATATAAAAGCTTCTTCATGAGCTGCCAAATATCCACGACTTCCTCTCTTCCACAAAGATATTATGGTTTTCAATTGTTTACTTCCCAAATAATTTCCAAGTACGGAACTGAAATATTTTCCACAGTTAAAACACCCCGAGGCTTTGATGTTATAAATTCCTGCGGAAAATAATGCCATAATTATGTAAAACATACCCCCAACTCGATTATTATTCACTTGAATCCGTTTACCTCAAGACTCATTCACTGTATGACATGGCAGTACTCCAAATTGAAAATTTTCCCGCTATGGTTTCAAACGCAGTCAAATTACTCAGAGAGCACAGAGTAATGGAAGTTATCAATGCGTTCATACCGAGAAACAAACGGAGAATTAGAGTGTTTTCTTTGCGAAATATTCCGACGAATTAATGGGTAGGTATTTCTTAATTGAATAAATGCTGTCGTTATAAGTCTCTGTGGATTTGTCGGCTTTCGAGACTATCCAGCCGTTTATGTTCGACGAAATAGAGTTTGTTTCATGGAGATTAGGGGTTTGCTTGGCGTTTGAGATTCAGACGCGTTGGAAAAATGCGAAAAAGATGCCGGAAAGCGTACTTGTTAACAGAATTTCTATCGATTGTAGGGATTTTTTTACTAACAGAAAACTACCGTTGGCAATCATTCAAGTCGTCCAAAATGGACTCATGAAAATGTTGGAAGGTGAATATTTTGCATATATCAGAAGCATTTTTTATTTGTGTTCGTGAATTATTACAAACATTTTCAGCACTTCTGCTTTTTTGAATAATACCCGGAAAATATCATGTTTTTACATTCTCAATGCTCGGATCCGAGCGCTCGGATCCCAATACACTTCCTATTTATTTTTTTAATCACTTGATATTCTCACTAACTTGGCAACGGCCTGTTATCGTCTGGAATTCCTAGGTGCTATATTTTCCATTTGCTGTAATGCATTTTCCGAATTTTCAACTTTGACGGAACATTCTTTACAAATAAATATTGTATGAAAATGATACGTGATGCGTTTTTGTTCAAGTTGTATATTTTAAGTGATCGTTATATTAGTTATAAAAAGTGTAGGTAGCCTTCAGCAAGGAGTTATTAGAAAATAATTTTCAAATATAATAGGTTCATAAAATGTATATTTATTATTACATTAATCATAATGTTTTTTTTTTGAAATATGAACAGGATTTTCATAAAATCAGTCGTGGAATCATCTACGGCTGGAATGCAAAATTATCGTTCAAGATAACCTCTTGGGAGGTATTGATGTTGAAAATGGAAATATTCTCCATTAAACTTGAAAAATGTGATTTTTCTGTAATATCTGACAGAAAACAACAAATTTCTCGTGTTAAGCCAAGCTGGACAAGTATTGTGAAAAGTCTTTAACTGAAAAAAAACATCTGAAAATGAATATTCGCATTCTCATTCAGATAGTTGATTTTTTCAATTATCTCTACTTCAACATCTATCATGTTCAACTGCTGTCCCCATATCTACAGGGATATGCAAAATACTATAACAATAGTACAACCTATTTTCAAGGTCAAGTGTCACATCGTTGAAAAGACAATTCAATTCTCTTTACAACCATCTGAATATTTTTAAATTTTGTTCTTAATTTTTTTCCCAATTTCGATTTTTATGAAACTTTTAAGTCAATGTGCCCCCAGCGTCATCTGTCGAATAATTGCAATGTTTCTTCTCTCGAAAAGTAGTATCGGTAATACCCTTCTAAAAATTTTCATTTCATTGTTCCACATCAAACCGTTCAAATTTATAGAGGTGTATGAGGTATTCAGATCCGCATTTATATTTGACATATCGATTTTGAATTACAAAAAAATATAATCGAAATTCAAAAAAAAATATTTGGTTGTGAAGAAAATGGAATTTCCTTTTCAACGATGTGACACGTGACCTCCATGCCATTTGAAAATTTTGAGTTGATGTCTCCTCCCGCCTCCCCCCTCTGTCGAAAAATTACCATTTTTTTATTTCAAAAAGGATTATTGGTGAAACCCTCGAAACCGTTCAAAAGTTATCAGGGGGGGGGACTATTAAAAGCCGCACTGTATAACTTGGAATACAATTTTAATAAAAGCAGTTTTACATTACATACAACATTCAAATCGCCATTATTGCCAGTACACGTGGACTATTAGACGGGTAATTTCCAGATATTATATTTTTACTTTTGATGGTGCCGTCAACTTCAATTTTGCACAATATCGTTCACTCGAACTATAATCTTTAAGCAATTCCACTTCGTTCTTTTATTGGCAATATTTTGGCCTTCTGATTGTTCCCATGCGATCATAATTACATTCAATAATTTCACTGAAAATTGATATTCAATCATGCCAGTCATCCAAGTAAAATTCAAGCTTGCACAAAGAGCCACTGTGTATATTCGTGACTTATACAAACATCTTCCTGAATTAGGTATTTCAATTTTTGTGTTATCGAGATGTTGATCGATGCTTTTCACCAACTCTCCACTTTTCCTAGGGTATCGATATGTTTTTACTCTTTGCTTGTAGCAAACAATCCATTCCAACATTTCATCCAGAAATGCATATTGACATTTTGATTCAATAACGTTTTGTTATGTTCGTCGTGGATTCCAGAACTGAAGAATTATTTCATGACTCAAATGAAATGTGATCGGTCATTGTCGCGATGTAGCTTAGAATCATTCGGAACAACTCAGCACTGTGGATGTGATTGATCCTTTTTACGTTTTGCGCAGTCAGTGGCAGCGTTCACACAATATAGAATAAATATTGTAATGATATAATAATAATTGTGAATATGTCTCCTTGAAATAGTCTAACCAACAAAATATTTCGTTTTCTGAAACACAGACTGAACATTTACTTTGTACGTATGAGTATGAAACTGAAACTTACTATACACGACATTATAAAATGACTTAAACAGCCTATTTTCCTCTCTTTCGAGGACAAGCTAAAATATGTACGGTTATTGATTTTTTTTTCAGCAATCAGATTTTCAATCAAAGTGAGCGCTGCTTTCAGTAAAGCAAAAGAATGGCTTGAGTTTTTTTGAAATCCCTCGAAAATTTTTCCCTCTTCTTAGATAGTACAGTAACCACATGTAAACCACAAGTTAAGATTGAATCGTAGCACTTTGAAAGTCGGCACATGACTTTTTGACATCATGTTTTGTCAGAAAAAAAATCATTTACCAAAAATCAGAGGTGGAACCCAAAAAAAAATTATTTTAAGATTTACAATTTTTTTTTGCTGTTGTTTCGGAAAGTATAAGATTTATCACGAAACAATTTCAACAAAGCAAAAGACAATTCAATACTTCACAAGAAATATTTTTAGTAATTTCCCACAAATGCGCCCGTTTTCTCAGAAAACCTGTTTGAATTCCGATGTCAAATTTCAGACTCGCGATATTCCGCCACTGCAATTTCCGGCAGAGTCGGAAATTAGAGTTGTCATAACTTTGCTAAAAATTACAGTTGAAGTTGAAGAAAAAGTGTATATCGTTCCTGAAGACTTCTACTTCCTCATGCAAAAATAACAAGTGAGTATCTCAGTACCTAAAATGTGTTTTGTCCCACTTCAGATAACCCTTCTACGATATTTACGGAGGTTCCGAAAGTCATGGATATTTTAGTTGATATGAAATAATTATAATGAAGCAGGAATCAGTACCCTCTTTGGACCATATGCAACGATTTCAGACCAGTGAGACAAATCTCATTTGTACATGCCACAGAAAAAACTGGTTTTCACTCCTGCCTCAGTTTTCAACCCACTCATAATCCCGGCAGTTTCTTCAGTAAATGCTGAGAATAATCGATCATACACATCCTACATAGAAAATGAAGTATGTAATTTCAAGCTTGAGGTTTGCACTTCACAATATTGCTATTAAATATATATAAGCAGGATATGAATAAGCGATTATTTTCAACATATGGGTTGCTGCTTCAGTGTAATAATTCCATATTTACTGAATTATTCATGGTTTTCGGATCATCTGCAAACATCTCAGTGAACAAAAAATTTTTTAGTACTCGAACTCGCATATTACATTTACATGAGAAGGTAGGAGTCTTCAGGAACGATATGCACTTTTCCTTTTCCTTCTCCGATCATTTTTAGCAGAGTAATGACCTATCAAATATTCGGCTCCGCCAGAACTTTCAGCGGCGGGTAAGCGTGAACCTGAAATTTGATATCGGTGTTCAAACACGTTTTCTGAGAAAACGAGCGCATTTCATAAGAAATGACTAGGAATAATTTTTGTGGTACTAACATACCCAGTTTGGTGGTGCTACACTCGATTCTTGTCTCAAAACCCAATCGTACTGGATTTTCAGAAATTCGAATAACTGCGTTCAATTCCGCAAAAACAGTCCTTGCCAAGTGCCTGAAAATAATAAATTTCCGACTATTCCCCGATAGAACATATTTCAGTTTTTCTATAGATTAACAGCAATATGTTCCATTACCTATCAATCTTCGATATATGGTTCAATTCAAAATAAAACAACCGATGCAGTTTGTTTTCACTACAATTTATTACTGCTGTCAACCGATAAAATATTTTGATAACATATTATAAATCTGAATTCAATATATTTATCAGAACTGTGGATTGTTCATTTTACGCCATTTGTTTTTGAATAATAATTCAGAAATAAATTTGAATTTTCATGAGTCAGCCAGTAAATTTGCCATTTCATGGTATTTTCTGCAGATGTTTGTGCTTTCTCAATCATTCTTTGATTTTAACGGTATTGACAATAACAATTTCTTGTTTATAGCGTCAAGTCAAACATATTTGGCAGTCTTTTCCAACACCAATATACTTCGGTAATAGCTCTGTATGAGCATCATCTGCGTTGGGGAGAAGATTACCCACCTTATAGGATCTATAAAGACATTTATGGCCTGCTTTATGTCATTTTAATGGTCGTTTTTCAGGTAATACTCACATCAAATACCACAATGCGGTCGGCTATTTGTAATTTATTATCACAGGTGTTAATAACGCTGCTGAGTGATGACTGGATTGTCTGGAAAATGTTGGAAAATTTCTATTTAAGGTTTATGGATGAAATTTCATATTTCAATGTCCTTAAGAAGAATTTTCAAGACTATTAGAACTCAATAATACCCATTTCAATTAGTTCTGGATCATCAGCATTCACGAAATTGAATTAGCACTGGTGTTGATCAATCATTCCGAATTTCCCCCTATTTTGAAATAAGCAAATATTATTCTTATTTTTAGGAAAATGACCCTAAAAACATAACTGAATATAGGCCTATTAAAAGTTTTAGTGTATTTTCAAAATATACAGTGCTGTTCTTTGAAGGTCAACCCCTGTTTTCCAAATTCCAAATTCAGTGTATGATACGTTACTGACAAAAATTCATTTCTTTCAAGATAGCAGATTTGTGAACGCAGTATTTTATCGGGCAAATTAATTAATTTTCCCTTCTACACTTGTACAGATTTTGGATTAACATTTTTTCATTTTCAGATTGTGGAAGGTCATAAAACCAAAAAATCATGTCAAGAATCGAATTTCCTTCACCAAATCAAACTTTCAATCAATAATTATTATTATTATTTTCATCACCAACTGCTAAATGGATGCGTTTAGTCAACTGACACAACGGAGGTAGGAAAAGTCAAACAATTCCTTGCTGTATTCAAATGAATGAAGTAAATTCGCAATATGTAAGGTAAATCAAAATGCGTATGCCATAAATCTGGGGAACACAAAAACATTTTCCGCACTGTTAACAAGTTTCCATGTAAATACGTTACATTTTAATAACTCAGTTGCTTCGGAAGATTTAATTATAACGGGAAATGGTGAAATTTCCAACGCGGTACCACCTTTATGCATTGTTCTATATTAAATTTTATGTGTTCAACAACTTTGAAGATGAAAATGTTGGATTGTCTCCGATGATATCTCCAAAGGACCAATTTCACGATTTAACTGGTTTAATAAACTGTTTTATGAGAAAATGTGGTTTTGTTCGGGGGTTGTCATTCAAACGAATAATCGCAATTGCTTTTTAGTCTGAGGATTATCGTATATACTCCTAGAAATACAGGGTGTTGGATCTCAATTCAGGAACTTAACTCCCACTACCAGTAGAGAAGAAAATGAGAGCAAATTGTTTCCGCAGAGACTTTTGATGGATGCCTATTAAGGATTATCTGTTTTATAAAAAATGATTGGCGATATTTTTAGAAACAATCTGAATGCACCACTTAATTCACCATATTTCAAATTGGTATATGTCATTATGATATTGAAAGGCGTCCGTTAATGAATATACTATATGGGAATATGATGGATACAGTCAAAATCGGACTTAACTTGTGAGTGTGAGACTTAGTCACCGACAATTTATTTAGTTTCCTCTCATTCTTTTGTGTTGAATCATACCCGTCAAATAAAATCCCAATGATACACGAGGCAGACATATACGATTTCCACATGCGAAAAGCAGATGTGTTGATAATAATAATTTTCAGCAGCGCTAACCCGCACGATAAGACCGATTTGGACTATATAAAGAATTCATGAAGTTTCGTTATATCACTGACCAGAATTTCATCGAAATCTGTTAATAAATAAATAAATTATGAGAGAATGAAATTTGAAGAATATTAATTTCAGGAAACTTCCATCCAACACCATATTTTACAAAATTCATCTTAATTTTCTGAATCCAGTGGTGTAGTCATATTTTTTTTATATTATATTCTTCTCATTATTGAAGGATGCTTAGCAACGTAATATTGATCAGTGGGATTTGTTCTAAAAAAATGTATATTTTTTTCAGATTTTTTACCTTGAACTAATTTTTTCAAAGTTTGGTGAAGGTGCCAATGTCAAAATAAAAATGTCAGGTATGCGTATTTTTTTTGGTTTGCTATTAATTTTGGAAGGGGCAAGAAATGTAAGTCGAGTGAAATGTATGAACTAAATTTTTCAAAGTTTGGTGAAGGTGCCAATGTCAAAATAAAAATGTCAGGTATGCGTATTTTTTTTGGTTTGCTATTAATTTTGGAAGGGGCAAGAAATGTAAGTCGAGTGAAATGTATGAACTAAATTTTTCAAAGTTTGGTGAAGGTGCCAATGTCAAAATAAAAATGTCAGGTATGCGTATTTTTTTGGTTTGCTATTAATTTTGGAAGGGACAAGAAATGTAAGTCGAGTCAAATGTACGCACAATTACAAGTATCCATCGTCACATGAATCCAACTAAATTTCAGAGTATAAGTCTATGTGAAATGGACAAAATGAACTTTGAATCTCCAACCAATCTTCATTGGGGATTTCACATGGGAAGAAAGCGTTTTGAATGTTAATGGTAGTATTGAAGGTGCGTTTTGAATGTTAATGGTAGTATTGAAGATGCGTTTTAGGTTAGAGAACATAACGCAAACTTCATCCCAAAAGCTGAAGTTCTAAACAAAGCTCACTTTGGTTGTCTGCTCCTCAATTGTTTGTACTTGTTGGCACCTCTCGAAATTATATAAGATTAAAAATTATGAGGAAATTTTTTTGTTTAACTAGTTGTCGTTTTCCGACGAACGGCAGCCCTCATAATTCAAAACTTTTACGAGCCAAGGATTAACGAGGTCTTAACATTTCACGTGCGATCCCTAGCACTTTTTTGGGCCATCAGAAAATGAAAGAAATGCGATTTGGTAACTTTACGAAATCAAATGTCTGAAAATAAAATGGACAAAATGATAAAAAAATGCCTAGGTTCAAAATAAAACGAATTTTTTTATTTGTAGTATAAATTTCAGTATAGTTTTTTCTTGCCATGCATCCATTGTCTCTGGATAGATTTAGAAATCAAACATTAACAAATTGACATGCTCAAATACGTCAACCAGGGAGACCTTCGCACTTTGAATGTAATTTGTAATCGATAATTATGATGTATCCAAGTTCATTTGTCAAGAGAATCAAAGCTATATCAATTATTTTGAGTGACATGGAAATATACATTCCTATATTATACCCTAATGTTGATGATTGGCATTTGCATTTGCGTTGGAGTGTATGTCAGCCCTTCAAAATGAGAGACGATTTCAATAATGATTTTGATTGCTGTCAGTTACCTTCCAGTTACAAACAGTCAATTCTGTAATGGATGTATTTCAAAATTTATGAATCTGGTCAAAAAGTAATGAACATTAAAACAAAACACATTATTTCGAACAAAGACAAATACTACAAGTGTGTTGAACAGTATCAAACAAAAAAATAACTTCGGCTTCAGGTTTGAGTACCCTCTACACACATTCCCACAAAAAGTCGAATATGAGAAAACTGTCTATAAAAAAACAACTACTAGGCTTACAGCATTGAACATTGAACTTAACGTTGTTCATGAAATGAGATGTGGAATCATCTGCGGCTAAAAAACGTACTTTAGTCGATACTTTCGATTATTCAAAATAACGTCTTGACGGTTATTCATTTTGGTAAGGGAAAACATTCTACAACTAGCTTCGTAGGTTGAGACGGAACCCTTTTCTATGGTTTGTACGTAGGCGGAAGTTCATGAAGATGTCTGTAGTCTGGGCATCCCAACGCTACTCTCACCTTCCCGTGGCGTATCTCAGGCAACGGTATGACGACTAACTAATGGGAAGCAGGTGGCTGAGGCGCCGCAGCAAAAAGGACCTGAAGGCCCCTAGCTCAACGTACACCGATGCCAAAAACACACATATTTTCCCCGACAATGAACACATACACATATATTGAAGAGGGTTGCAACAACTAGAAAACATATCTCCAGTGGAAGCCGAGAGAAGGGCTTGAATTGGGTGCTGTAAGACTGGTAGCTGATGAACGAATCGCCCACGTCCGCCTCACCACCCTGCAGGTAACCAGCCCTACCAGGATTTCATGAGAAGGCGGCTTGAAGGAACTCAAAGCGGAACTGAAAAACAGCAGCCTAAAGGACCTGAAGGACGTACATCGACGCCAAAAACACACATATTTTCCCCGACAGTGAACACATACACATATATTGAAGAGGGTTGCAACAACTAGAAAACATATCTCCAGTGGAAGCCGAGAAAAGGGCTTGGATTGGGTGCTGTAAGACTGGTAGCTGATGAACGAATCGCCCACGGCCGCCTCACCACCCTGCAGATAACCAGCCCTACCAGGATTTCATGAGAAGGCGGCTTGAAGGAACTTAATGCGGAACTGAAAAACATGTCTCTGGTGGGAGCCGAAGACAGGCCTCGGATCGGGTGCTGCGAGACTGGTAGCTGGTGAACGTATTGTCCACGGCCGCTGTAGCACCTGGCTAACTAGTTCTATTAGGGCGGGATGGAAGAAACTCGCAAAAACTGGTAATCTTGCCTGTGAGAGTTGTAGGGGCCTGACTATTACTGATGTGATATCGCCATCTGACTATCACAACCGAAAAACTAGAGGTGACAGAAGAAAATAAAAAGTCAGTCATTCTGTTTTCAAAATAGTCATAAAACTTTTGAATTGAAATACAATCTTGAGTTACTAATAAGTTAATAAAGACGTTTAGTAGTCTCTGTGAGTTGATTCACTTGACAAACAATATAAGAGACCTAAAGAGCCAAGAGGGGGTCACGGATGGATACTGCGGAACGGAAAACTGGTGAGGAAAACAGTCGTGGCCTCCGCACCGCCCGACTGATAATAAGGAAGCGAAACTATGTGGTTCATGGAGAATGATATGGATGAGGAGACCAGGGGATGGCCAATGGGGGCCTACTCGCTTGGCTGCAAAATACAAAATACAAATTCAGTTTACTAATTCCTAATAGTACATATAAACAAATGATTTTTGTTTCATTCATTCAACAGCTACGAAAGAACCTTCCTGATCGAATAAATCGGTATCGATAGGTGGCCAAAATATGCCTTGTTGAAGAGCAAGTGTGAATGTTTGATACGCACCAACCATGTGAGCGACACGGTAAAAGATCTTGATAGCTCCTCCTCTACCCGCAAAGTCTATGGTTTGAGTATACTCTGATGGTGTTTAAGATGAATAGTTATTATTCCTGATTGGAGGTAAGTTTGAACCCTCAGCAGCAGTCACTGCTTCTCGAAGAGGTTCTGTTATCAATCTTGCAGTAATGCATACCCTATGTCGTCTGGAAGAATAAGCCTCGCCCACATATCCACTCCAAATAAACTCTCTTTCACATTGCACCCACCCAAACCAAGCTGACAATGTTGAGCAGCGAAATTGAGTAAATATTCGGAATTATGACAGTGTGAAATATATGTAGACATATGCGAAATATCGTATATCAAAGACGCAGAGTCGTCGAGATTGCATTTCCGTGTCGGTTCAAACGATCTTATAAGCACTTCCAGAATTGGAATCCTATTACACGGGACGAGACAGGGCGCGAAGAAAATGCGGGAAATCCGCGATTTCGCGTGCTAATGCAACCTCTACGAGCCCGGTTCTGAACGCTAGTTTCGGTTTCGATATCGGGGAAGCGTGTCGAGTTCATGAGTGTGGAGGATTGTGAATGCTCACATGCCAATTTCTTGAAATATTGATGGGCTCTGCCTCGTCGTGGAGCAGGTATATATCGTTGCGCTGCGATCCTAGGGAACGGTGATTTTCATTATTCAGCTGATCCGCTCGGGAACGCTGATTATACTAGCAGTTTTTGTGCAGACTAGTGTTGCGAAATTCAATGGAGTTATGAAATGTGGATGGTCATGTTGAATGGATGAAAATCATACAATTGAAGGATATTCACGTTAAGAAGAGAATTTTGTATGTCCGACATGACAACTTTAAAATTCGCAAGGAAATACGTCCAATAGCGATTAAATGAAAATTGACTGGTTTCATCGCTATTGATCGCATTTTAACTTTTTCATGTCGAATATACAGAATTACCAAACATGAGTCACACCTGAGTTATGGCATTATCGGCCAAATTTCGTGAAAATTGTTTTTTGTGGGAGATAAAAATAAAAAACAAAAACATCAGTTTTTTGGATTTTTCAAGTAAATGAGGTTAGATGCAGAAGTTGTGAATCTTTTTATTATCTACATCAGAGATTCACTACTTGACTTGATTTTTTAACTACTTGACTTGACTTCAAGCTACCTACTTGATTTTTATTGAAAAACTAGTACTTTTTTTGTACTCTTAAAATAAAGAATAAGGTAAGCTGCTAAAATTTTTCTTAAACTTCGGTTCTATGTTCTTCAGTACTATATTTTCCAACGAAGCTTCTGAAAACTTGGCCACTAAATGAGGAACATACTTTGTAATCATCATAATTCCAGTCATTCACTTTAAGTAAGTCACGACCTTCGAGCGTACTTCAAAATATTTCCATATTATTTTTATGTGTTTTTGACGACGGTATAGTTATTTACAACAAGTGCGGAATGTAATACTTTTCCGCACGCGACGGCAGTTGCACGAATGACGCGAAGCGGAGTTCGGGCATGCCGTTAAGGGCGGAAGACATTTTCTGTAAGAGTTAGGTTCAATATTTTTCCTACGAGTGTTTTTGTCCATTTTATTTATGAAAAAACAAGGTTTTTAATAAACAAGTTTTTCTAATAATGCTACAAAATGACTAATAAGAAAGAATAGTTACATAGATCATTAGTTAGTCCTAAATATCCTCATTTACTACAACAATACAAAAATCGTGCGGAAAGGTAAAAATCGTACGGAAAAGTACAACTTTTAATAATAGTAGGAAAAAGTATTTTCAGAATGTATCCACCGAATTTATCATCAAATCAGCAAGTGAAACGAACCTAACAAAACAAGTAAGGTCTTGAAATTTGCTCTAAATGTTTTCCCATATAAGGTGGCAAAAAAATGTTGGGTAGCTAAACTGTGGAAACAATACTATTTTATGTCATTATCTCTATTGAACTCACAAGTTCATTATACCCTATTAAAATATTTTGAATAAAAAATACTTCCTTTTGGAATATGTGCATCAGTGCGTGCTATCATCTCGAAATAATTCAGTAAGTAGGTACCTGAGTCAGTATTTTTTTACAACTAATCACCATGACGTAATGGGTAGCATTCTCTGCTGGACACGAAATCTGAAATTACCCTAATTAGAAGCAACACGAAAGTCCATGTCACTTTTTTCTCGCACTAATACTCATGGTCAAGCAGAGTTGGAGTGCCCGATTTGCTTGAAAAAAATTAAAATTAAAATTAAAAAAATATTTCAATATGAAAACTTTGTTAGCTTGATTACTTCAAGAAAATAGTGTGACGTGGACTCCACCAGTACCATGATTTAAACATTCTTCTCAAAATCACAGCCAGCACGAAGTACAGAAGAAGCTGATTCAAAATATCTTTGTCATCTACATAAATCTATACCACATTTTTGCTCCGCATCAGAAAGCACCCATCACCACAACGTTTCTACCATACTCAAATAGTTTTCGTGTAGGATATCACGAATGGATCGTTTTTTATAAAACGTCAACGGTGAATTTCCGCGAAAAACCGCGACATAAGTTTACCATACAATGGCTTTTTGAAGAAGAAGTATAATGAGTTACAAATTAAACGATATTAGTCTGGCATATCCAAAAAGGGTAATTTATTAGTGGGCATTTTTTTGTACCTTGACTGATTAAAATTATATTATTTTGGTTATTGAAATAAATATCATATTATATTATTATTACATTTATCTAGTATTCCATCCCAACTGATTCCTATTTCCAAAACGGTGAGTTATTGAGTTCTGTTCCATCATTGGTTAAGTTCTGATAAGTCTTTTTCAATAATTTCCAAACTTTTGAACACATATAATTTCAATTCTTCATTACGTATTTTGGGATCATGTACGTGTACAATTACCATTTTCTGCGAGAATATGAGCAGCAGAAGAAATGTACGTAGTAATTCCTATGTTCAGTTATGAGTTTTTTGAAGGTTCTACCTGTTTGTCCAATATGAAACATTGAACAAACACCACCAGGTATTGCAGAAACACTTTATTCTAGTTTTTCATCCTCATCTTCATTATTATTGAGATGCCTACCCAAAGTGTTATTTTTACTGAAAGCAATATTATTGCTTTGAACTTCTAGGTTCTTGAGCAGTAGAATAAATTTCCCGAATTGTTTTCTTATATAAGCATTTAGGCACAACATTTTTATCAAAGCATAAGCAGCCCCGTAGCGCTGATAATTTTTTTATTTCTATTTCATTCATTTCAGTTTTTTTAGAAATATTTTTTTTTCAGTAAAAAACTGACAATCTCAATAATAAATAATTCTGGGCCTCAAATTGCTCTAACCCAGATCTATAGTTTAGGTGATAAATGATCAAGTTAGCACCCCATGATTCAATAATGATATATGAAAGGTTCTCTTAACATAAAATCCGCTCCTGGCGATACACCGACGAAGACAAAGTGAAAATACTACACCTGCGGTTGCATACATTAAATCATATAAAATACACCATGACAAAATACTGCTGCGTATCACGCAACCAAGTGAACGATCTACTACACCAAAACGATGTTTTTCCATCGGCATTGTATAATAAAATCATGCTCTGCAGACATTCAGCATTTTTATGTTCCCAATATTGCCGAAGATCGCTCCCTTTACTGCGTGTTGTAAAAATTTTACTGTTCCATCTAAGTTTTCAAACAATCCTCATAAAAAATAAAGTCACTCGAACTGGAAACGAATAAATATAGTCGTTGATTACAAACCATGTGACATATTGGAAACTGAATAATTTCCAGAGTTTTCGGATACCCTTTTCTCAAATGATTCTATAATCATTTTGAGAACGAAGTCCCACATTTTTTGCTCTTCTCTTATGACATGTCCAATACACTTCTCCCAATTATCTGTTGTTACCCCAATAATAGCTTCGTTTAACGGCATTCAATTTGAATGATGCATTTTTTCCAGCAACTTCACTATTTATTTGAATCCATAAAGTTCTATCGGATTCAGTTCAGTTTACCAAAAAATCAGGAGTGGAACCTAAAAATGTTTCATTTAATTTTTTTTTTTGTTATTTCAGATAATATAAGACTAATCAAAAAACGATATCGATAGTTCAAGAGAAAATTTAATTCTCCACAAGAATGATTTTCAATTATACCTTATGAAATACGCTCGTTTTCTCAGAAAACGTGGTTTAATGCCGACGTTAGAGATTTGTCATAACTTTGCTAAAACTTATAGTAAAAGGAAAAAAAGAAATGCATTTCGTTTCTAAAGACTTCTACTTCCTCAAGCAAATATAACATGTGAGTATCTGAGTACCTAAAATGTGTTTTATTCCATTTAACATAACCCTTTTACGATATTTACGGAGAATCCGAAAGTCATGGATATTTAAGTTGATATGAAATAATTATACTGGAGCAGGAATCAGTACCCTCTTTGGACCATATGCAACGATTTTGGACTAGTGAGACAAGCCTCACTTATACATGCCAAAGAAAAAACTGAGTTTTACTCCTGCCTCAGTTTTCAACTCACCCATAATCCCGGCAATTTCTTCAGTAAATGTTGAAAATAATCGCTCATACACATCCTACATAAAAAATTAAGTATGTGATTTGAAGCACAATAACACTATTGTGAAGTGCAAACCTCGATATGAATAAGCGATTATTTTCAACATTTAGTGAAGAGAATGCCTATTTTATGGGTAAGTTGAAAATGAGGCATGAGTAAAGCAAGGTTTTCTTTTTGGCTTGTATAAGTGGGACCTGTCGCACTACTATAAATTTGTTGCATATAGTCCAAACAAGGTATGGATTGCTACTTCAGTATAATAATTCCATATTTACTAAATTATTTACGATTTTCGGATCATCCGCAAACATCTCCGTGAAGTGCGACAAAACACATTTTTGGTACTCAAATACTCGCATATTTTATTTGCATGAGAAGGTAGGAGTCTTAAGAAATGATAAGAAATTTTCCTCTTCCTTCTCCGATCATTTTTAGCAGAGTTATGACCAATCAAATAAACGGCGGGAGGGTGAACCTGAAATTTGATGTCAGCGTTCAATTACGTTTTCTGAGAAAACTAGTGCATTTCATATCAAATTACTAGGAATGATTTTTGTGGAAAATTGAATTCTTTTTCACCCTGTCGAGTTGTTTTTCCGATAAATCATATACTTTTCAAGATAACAGGAAAATATATTTTTAAAAGAAAAAAAAATGTTTCACCCCTGGAATTTTAGTAAAAAAATTTTTTTCGTGTTTATCAAGTTTGGTGGTGCTACAATCGATTCTTGTCTCAAAATCGTAGTGAATTATTATAGGAGTTTTATCTTTTAACTTGGTGAATAACTTATTAACAGTTTTAACTGGTTTATTAGATAATATTACTTTCTTAAAACATTATTAATTTTGGAAGTGAATTCTTCCATATCTGGAAATGATCGAATTTTTTTAATAATATTTGTTACAGGATTTTTTGTAGGAGTGAATGAAGTTTTCATTAATGCACACTATGACTCCATCGTTTTGACGCTTTTCTTGGCGATCTTTCACCATATCGGACATCAACATACTGATCAATCTATGCTAATCACTGTTGCATAAAAACAGAAACTGTAATCAAAAACCTACACATAAAATACACACCACTTATTCATAGATATCGATGTACGCACTCTACATTATAATTCCACGTCAGGATTTATCGTCAATCATGTTGTTGGGAATAACTGCATGTAGAAGATTGCATGACGTTGGATATTGCATCGATGCATCCTAAACAGCTAGCTACTTCTTGAGAAATGTTCGCACAGCGGAAGTATGTGAAAGATGAACGATTATGGGGAGTATTTGTTAGCGCCAGGACGTGGCCCGATAAATTGGCCGTCCGACCGCGGCAACATATAACAATGATAATGATGGAGGTGCTGCTCGCCTACAAACGAATAGAAATTCAAGAAATACAACTGGAGATGTATGTATCGAGGAAGGAAACTATTTTTATTGCTCGATGATACTGTTTATTTGAAATATCCGTTGATGATTCAGAAATTTGGAGCAAAATTGAAGTGAGATCAATGTCCATAAGACGATACTTTAAGGCATTTCTCTCGGGGTTCGGAATTTGGCACTATAGTACCAAATTTATCAACTTCATGGTGGGTAGGGTCAAGTGCGTACAATATGGCCCTGTGACTAAAATAGTTATTTGTTTTACTAGGCATAAAAGCACAAGATCGAGGCTATGAAACCAGCCAAGGCATTGAATCTGCTTTTCTGCCGTGTGAAACATATAATTTTTTCTTCAAATTTGTTCCAATTCCACTTTCCAAAATCGACTTTTTCATATTTAAATTGCGTTTCATTATCAATATCCAAATAACTAAATTATTTCATCAAAGGTAACTGGGCCCTCCGTTACTATGTTTTCCGCTGATGACGTTTGTTGAATTTGTTTGTTTACTGTTTACTTTGTCATTGTCAATTTTGAAAAGTTGTCATGTTAGAAATGGATTTACTGCAAAGTGAGGATGAATTGATGCAATTAACACCACCTGAGATAAGAGATCAGGCGCGAGATGTGGAATTTAACCTTTTACCGAAAAAATCAAGAACTGTATATGAACTCACATACAGCAGATTTATGGAATATAGACAGAAGAAAAATGATATTTCTCTGAAAATGTGCTGATTGTCTATTTTTCCAATCTTTCAAAGAAAATGAAGCCTTCAACGTTATGGTCTACCTATTCGATGTTGAAAGCTACCCTGAACATAAAAAATAACATTGATTTGGCAAAATACCTGATGTTACGGGCTTTTTTGAAACGCCAGTCAGACGGTTTCCATGCAAAAAAATCCCGAGTTTTTCAAAAAGAAGAAATCGAGAAATTTTTATCAGATGCCCCAGATGAACTGTATTTGTGTACGAAGGTAGGAATATATTGAAAATGATCTATTATGGATTAAAGAACTAATTTTCAATTTATATTTTAGGTTGTACTTATTGTTGCAGTTGCTGGGGCTTGTAGATGTGATGACCTTTTGCAAATGAAAACAGATGATGAAAATGATATTGGCGACAAATTGCTAATTATGCTACCAAATACTGAGACCAAAAGATCAAGATCTTTTGTAGTAACGGAATATTTAAGCATTTACAGAAAATATGCAGCCTCCAGACCCTCGAATTTGAATAATCGGCGTACCTTCTATATAAGTATGCGAACGGTAAAGCACATCATCAATTCATTGGCATTCACAAATTCGGTAAAAGGCCAGAAGAAATTGCTACTTTTCTGGGACTATCCCATGCGAAAGAGTATACCGGGCACTGCTTTCGCAGAACTTCGGCCACGTTGCTGGTGCATTCTGGTGGGGACATAACAATGTTGAAGCAACATGGAGGATGGAAGTCTTCCGCTGTCGCGGAGGGCTATATTGAGGACTCGCTAGCCAATAAGTCGAACATCGGCAATAAAATATTTTCTGGCGTTTCCGGAGTATCAAGTGTTGATACTAAAGTTGTTAATTTTACTGGAAAGGAGGGAAGTGGACAGAGTTCAATTCTATTAAATAATTGTTCACAATTCACTATAAATATATCTAATAAATAAAAATTTCGTGTTGTAGTTTGTAGTTTTAATGCAATAAAACCAGTTTATTATCATCTGCATCATTTTGAGTTTTCTTAATGTCATTGTCAATTTTAATAACCAGTTTGATTCAAATTATTACTTGGAAGGTTGCCTAGCAACGATTTTTTCTGCAGTAAAAGTGGACTTTTTCTGCCTAGGCATTAAAAGTACAACTTCTAAGCCTGCCAAGTATCATTAAAAGGCCGCTTTTAATGTCATTTGGAGAAAAAAATATTTTACTCTATTCACAATAATAATGGTGAAAGTTTGTACCCTGAAATAATAAAAAGCAATATCTGTATATAGTTATTTCACTCAGAATCGTGGATGAAAGCTACATTGTGGCTGAATCTACAAACAGGAAAATCCTTCACATATACTTCGGCAAAGGTATTCACGTTATAACGACTTTTTTTTTCCTCAGAAACAGTTCTTTATTAACATAGTGAAGCAGCAAGGATATCTTCAGCACCAACAGGCCTGCGGTAAATAGTTCTGTAAATACACTTGGTCTGAATAGGTTGAAGAATATTGGTAACACTTGTTTTATTGACGGTGTTTTCCAGTGTTTGTCGAATACTAAATGGTTGGTGGAGTATTCAAAGAAGGACGCCTACACAAGGGATATTTACACCAGTGTATTTAATATGAAGGGAGCTTTAATCAAGACTTTTGTGAAAGTGATCAAGGAACTGCGGTCAGAAGATTCCTTGTATCGAGTGGTTCATAAAGTTTCTTTAAAAAGTCAAATCCGAAGCTTCGCACCACGTTTCATCAATTATACCCAGCAAGATGCTCAGGAATTTTTACGATACCTGCTGGAAGGACTACACGAAGACGTCAATAGAGTAACGGATAAGCCCAAAATCATTTTGACCGAGATTGTCGAAAGATTGAGCAACAGTGAAAATGCCAGAGTCATGGTCGAGATACTTGAGAACGAACAACTTAGTTAGTAGATAACTTTGTTGGACAGCTGAAATCTACATTGAAATGCATTTAGAGGCAAATTAAATGTCACCATTGATTTTCCTCTAAAATGATTAGGTATGAGCACGTACACAGCAGACAGTGAAACCCCTTGTCTATATAACTTTTTCGCTTTGTTGAATCACAGCGGGACTTCCTCTAGCGGACACTACACTGCTTACTTTAAGCATCCTTATACAGGCACGTGGCACGAGTATAACGATTCTCTTGTTTCCCCGATTCCATCAGAATCCAAAGTGAGCGGGAAGGCATATGTACTTTTCTATGAGAAGGAGGACACTTAATCACACCTTTTAGATTAAATTCAGTTTTATTTTATAAATATTATCACCTAGGAGTCATGTGGTACGTTGACTCGGCCCTATAGAAACAACCTACTTTTTTTACAAAAGATTATATTTTCTGAGTGATGCAACGTGACATGAACGTTAAAGGATTATTTTCATTTTGAATCCTTTTGCTCGCTTGTTTTGCTTTGTCGACTTGCGGCTCGTATTTCAAACTTCATTTTTCTTTTGTGAATCTTCGTAATTACTATAATACAAGTTCAAGTGGTATGTGGTATGTTTCTCTTGACCGCCTCACTCCTTAAACATCTTCTGAATACCGTTATCATGATATCAGAGCAAGTTTATTGAAAATTTAACATCCACTTATTTATTTACGACAAAGTTTTCCAGTTCCTAGTCAAATAAAAGACCAAAATAACTCGAATTCTTGCAGTCAATTATGACATCAATTAAATTAAGACATCCAACGACACTGCTAGATTCTGGTTAACCTGTAGATCTCAATGCTAGGCTAATTAGTTATATTACGTGTCATTTAACGAGGTGCTTTTTCACTTTCTCAGTTGAATGACAGAACGTATTAGTCTCAGCCCTATGTTTCGTACTTATGGGAAATGTTCAAAGGGTATTAAGGTGAGTTATGACCGTTTTTATGGAACAAGTACTTTGTCATTGGGGAAGGGTAGAATGCATTGAAATTATGCGTAGTTCAAAATAGTTCAGGATCAGGTTATAATAACTGTATTTTATTCATAGAAACAGTTGTTTGCAAGAATGGAGGACTGAAAATCACATGGTCATCTTCATAATATCAATGCAATTGTGTTCTTCTGGTGGAACATTGCAAAAATGGATGTCAGATGTATTTCAATGTTTGTAGGGGGCAGCCTATTAGGCCACTAAAGGTAGACATTGAAAATCAAAAATTTAACAATACCTGACTCCAAAAGTTTTCAAATTTTGGTCAAGTGAATGGTACATCGGAAAGCTGTGAATCTCATTTTGCAAACTGTTCAGAAATTAGAAACATTGTCAAAATTGCGATTAACCTAACCTAAATTTGCTGCTGAAAAAATTCCAAAAGTTCTGCAAACTTGGAGTAGTATTAAATAATATATTATTTGTTATTGCGAATCAAGTAAAAAAAAAATCCAAGAATTCTGTAACTTGACAGATACATTGACAGTTGTATAGATTTGAAAATTTTTACATTTACCGAAACATATATTTCTTGATTCGTGGTCATTTCTTTGATCAAGGTGATCTCGAAATAATCACAAAAGTTTCGAATATTTGTTGCAAATTTTGAAAACATCTTTTCTGAAGCATTTACAAATTTGCAACCTTGTAAACGATCACTAAATTAAAAAAATTGGATTTTGTCAAAACCCTGGCTGTTACATTGGTTCGTATCTAACAGTTATATCAGAATTCCACGACCATTGTGATGACATGACAATCCAGAAACATGGTGTTTCCAGATTATAATCAAGTTTCGATGATAATCGTGCCAGAGCATTTCACTTCGCTTGCAATGTTGAAAACTCTAGCCTCTTTAATTTGACGCACTATTTTTTAGATTATGTGCGAAGTGAAACGTTCGTGCACGATTATCATCAAAAATTGATTTCAATCTGAAAAACACAATATTTTTGGACTTTCCTATCATCGCAATAATCGTGGAATTCTGATATAACTGTTAGATACGAACCAATGTAACAGCAAGGGTTCTGAAAAAAATATTTTTTTTAATTTAGTGCTTTCTGGTGTTGAAAAAATGTGAAAATTTTGTTATTATTATTGAAATACAAATATATCAGTATGGTCAAGCTATTCATAAGAAAATAATTCAATATTTTTATACAGCTGGGAAAATATTTTAAAAAAATTGCTGTTTTCAATATTCCCACATTATTTTTTCAAACTTTGTATATGTGTATAAAATTCAATTCTAAGCACCTTTTTCAAATAATTTTTTTCGATCTCTTTCCATTTTACCCGACTCGAAGTACTCTTCTTGACGTATCAACTGAATTGATACGGAAAAACCCGGAAACCAAAACACTATTCAGAAGATTTTTTCGATATATCTGTCAAGTATGCAGAACTTATGGAATTTCTTCTTATAGCATATCAAAGAAAATAAGAATTTTTGATAAAAAAAAATCTGTAGATTCAAATCGGTTGCAAACTTGATTCGTGATATGAAATAATATATTTTTTCTACGTTCATGAAAAAAACGAAACTTTATTGAACTATATTTGGTAGAAAAACTGTCTCTTTATTGCACTAATCTGTCATTCTACTATAGCGTTCTGTCATAATGACAGATATAAACTTTCGAATCGACGCCAAATTTAGCTAATTTTCTGCGAGATTGTATTACGTTTTAAATAGTTGCATGTTTCATCATATTCATTATATAATGGACTATGAAATCACTAGAAAATGCAATTTGTTAAAAATAAAATTATTTCCTTCGAATATCATCTGAATTACACAAAACGTTTTTGAATTACTTTTAGCAGATAGATTTAAACAAACAATGTCTTCCTTACAGTTTAGTGCCACCTAAATGAAACATTTTCTGGTTTTTGCATGAACGTAGAAAAAATATTGTATGAAACTCGTGCAAAAAGAGTTTATTGCACTCGACATGTTGTCCAACTCGGCCTGATGACGTCGAGTGCAATAAACACCTACTTTTTGCACTTGTTGCATAAATAACTATAATACCACTCTTAGTTTGTAGAACTTTTGCAACATTTACGAGTGTACAGCAAAATTTAAGTCAATTGCAATTTTGACAATGTTCCGGACCTCGGAATAGGTTGCAAAATTTCAGTAGTTTGTTTTTAAACCTTTCCCGACCTTCTTTTAGAGTTTGGAAGCTTTTGAAATCATTGTGAATTGATTGCCTATATGGCGGCCTATATACAAAATGAGCTATAGCTGTCAAGAACACTGACGTACTTGGACGAACATGAATTGTTGATGTACCAGCACGTGTATAGATGGCATCACACGTTCAAAGTTGCGATGAGTATTTTTTTTTAGTTGAAGAGTGGAAACGACACGAATAGTCAGTCTTGAATCGCTTGGGAAATAATAATAACCCTCTTCCACCCGCACAGGTTCAATGCCTATAGGCACACGTTAGTGTTCATGAGAAGAATCAGTTTTATTGTCTCTGTTTTCAAACGTAGAATTTCTTCAATATATTCCATATATTCAGACTGATTACCAAGCCGTGACACGTTCTGGAACTAAAATTTCACAAACTATTAATTTCCATCACTGTCAATTCCCCAATTACGAGCTATGCATCCCATTAGATTGCATTTATCGATTTCAACATGCCTTTTGTGCACTTTCAACAAACCGTGAGCATGAATCAGTGAATTGCCACAGAGGATTATCAGCGAATCTAAAACACTCGAAGTAACACCAACCGTGGCTCGAATTTTTTGTTCTCCTCTAGAATCGGACATATTTATGGTTTCTTGGACGATTTATAGTGTTTTTGTACCTTAAAGCTAAGTGCGATTTGTTCGGCTTTTCCATGAGATTTTATCCTTCTGGTGGCTGCAGGTGTGGCCAGATCGGGTCTAATTGAAAATTAGAGACAGCGCAACGTTTCTCGGTGCATACAAGGTGATATGCACTACCATTGTTCATGGTGGTCTGCGAGTATTGTCTATAAATCAAGCAGATTATGTTTTGTGATATTTATTATAAGGATGTTAATTTTATCGTATCATTGCATATCAAGCTTCCTTCAAGTTAAACAAAAAATGCATGCAAAACAAAATTGAACAAACGAATCCTTTGTTACCTTACAACAAATAATCTATTTTTGAAGAAATCGTCAGAATATAATTTTTTTATGAAATTCGGATCATTAAAAATCATTATTATCTTTATATCATAAACATCTATTATAATACCCCAGATACCAAATGCCACAATAAAATGAAAATAACGTGACTTAACCAAAGTTGTTAATTTTATTTTCACATCATTGCTATCAATGAAACGAAAAAGCTTTGAATCTAACTTGGAGCCGAGTCGCCTGGCAAACATCCTCGATTATTAATCTCATAATAATGTAACTACATTAATAACCATTATCCACAGCTGGCTTCTCATGAAATCATGGTAGTTCTGTTCACAAACATCTTATGAAATCAACAAAACTAGTCGTATTGATCTGACATGTTAATGGTGTTGTAGTTTTCATCACTCAAATTAGACTTTATCCAGCAAAACCATCCAACAGTTAAGCAACTGGTCGAGCTACCCACACGTATTCCTGATGTCAACAACCACTCTGCCAATACACTTGATCTTTTTCTCACCACCCATCCTGATCCATACAGTATGGAAATTTGTGCTCAACTTGGGAAATCCGATCCGGAAGGAGTGGAGATGAGGTTGGCTCCACTCCTTGCTCTTTTTCTACACCATCGAGCAGCTCAAGGCTGTCTCGTCTCATGTGGCACTACAGTTCGGCCAACTGGGATGGTCTTCGCATGTTTTTCTCGGCATTTCCATGGGAAATAGTATGTTTCTCTCTTAGAGATCTCTCTCTCTCTTAGAGATCCAAACCCTGGTTTAGCAGAAACTGCACCAGATCCGTTGACCTCAAGTAGGCAGCATACCGTCGTTGGTTGAAAAATCAGGACACTAATACTAGATCGATGAAGCAAGAAACATCTGCAAGGATACAATCGAATCTTCGAAAGAAGCTTACAACGCCAAGATACGATCAAAGCTGAGTGTCCTAACGGGTCCCGCCCTTTTTGGTCATTCGCCAAAGCTGTTGAAAGAAATTTTACTGCTAAAAGCCAATATCTTTGCAAACATGTTTGCTGCAAATTCTACTCCAGATTCTATTGTAGAATATGCTCAGATTCGCATTTGCATTGAATTTGGTGTGCCGCAAGGTTCGGTCCCGCGACCGCTACTATTTTTACGATATGTAAATGATCTAACACAATAGATTGTGATGGCTGTGTCACAATGTTTGCAGACGACACTACCAAAACCTTATCTGGGCAAACCCAACGTGAGAACAGCGTGACCAAATATACAGAATGTTGTGATAACTCGGCCGGGGACCAAATGGTCGCATGGCCTTCTTTACTGCAATTGCAATGTTTTACAATAAGCATTATACGGTGTTCTTGGATTTTCAAAATATATTTGTTAGTTTGAATTTTTTCATACATTATTATGGTTATCACTGAATGATTTCGTAACTATTCGATCTATAACGTAGTTTCTGAGGATATAATTAAAGTGACCATGAAAATTTGATTGAGAGATACTCTCTTCATACTTTCTCTATGGCTTCTTTGGACCCAGTCTGCCACCAGTTTCCTCTGTAACATTTTTTGTTTCGGGGCCGTTTTTGTGTATGTGTTTCCCTCGTGTTGTTGAAGTTTTTATTAAACGCCCTGTATCTCAGAAACGAAGTAACTCCAGACATATAATAATAATAATAATAATAATACTTCCTCATAAACACTCGTAGAGTGTACCTAAAGGCATGGCCTGTGCGGGTACAGGACGGCTATTATTATTATTTGCCGTGGCGTTATATTTATAGGAATCTTGTTTTCTTGAAACGACATAAGAAATCACCTCCTGTAAGGAAACACGAGGGAAACACATGAAAAAAAAAATAGATTTTTGTTTGGAAAAACGCGCCCGAAACAAAAAAGTTATAGAGGAAATTGGTGGCAGACTAGGTCCAAAGATGTCATACAGAAAGTTTGGAGAAAGAGAGTATCCATCAGTAAAATTTTTGCCGATGGGTACTCGAACTAATAATAATAATAATAATAAGTTACGGGGGTGTTTCCATGAAAAGTGAGATACACTGTATGTTAGTTAGGAGGAAAATGCTTCATAATTTTCCAGTTTCAACACTCTGTATTTCCGCAAGCTTTGTGAAAAGATGCATGTGAGAGTAGCATAGATATTTTTGGTAGAATATCCAGTATAATTTTGAAGCAGTGATTCGGATTGCACAATTCATTTCAGCAAAACAATTTTTTTATCATCAGTATGTATTCATGAAAGTGCAATTATCTTGAGAACGATTTTTTCGGGTTCAAACAATCATACATTTTTTACTTTAAATTAAATGAAGATATCAAAAAATAATAATTTTTCTGATTTTATCATTGGCGTAAAAAATAGGGGAGAAAAGGGACCAATACACTCTTTTTGAACGCCACTGGTGGCAACTAAAAATGTAATTTTTCTTTTAAAATAAAGGTCTTATTGAACAAACACATTTCTCTGAATTAAACTGTGAAATTTCGAAAACGGTGGGAGTTATGAATAAAAAATGGATTTAATTTTTCATATTCAACACCCCGTATCTGTGCAACCCACCGCTACTCAAGGGTCTGAAAACTGATTTCGTGATAAATATCACATGATCTACCAACGATAAGAAATCCAGCCTGCATGCTATGACGTATTCCAAAGTGAGAGTACCTCCCGGGCTATAATATTATTTTGCCATTAAAACTTCCTCAGAAAAAATAATCACCTATCTTGCAAGAGAAGTCTTTATTCACTCTTTAATCTCTCCCGCTTCCATATTAAAACCGGTTTTTCGGTATCATTTCAGATCACAAAGATTTATGAGTGATGAATAGTGATCAGTTTCCCCTGAAAGCAATCCTTCAAAAATAGACTCATCCAAAGACGAGGGTCAACGCTGAGATTACAACATACGGCCGCAACATCGTCCTTTTCTGCGATACCATCGTCGCAGAATCATTCACGTTACGAATTCACTTTGTACCTCGAATCCCGTCAATTATTCCCTGTCGAAGGGGAGCGTCCTTCCGAAGACAGATAAATGGAAGGTATCTGATGGAATAGCTAAGAAAAACGGAACAGAACGTCTTATAGAAACGACAGTCTTTACTCCGGTGATATGTATAAATAAATGCAAGAGCTCGACGATGGGCATGTGGATGGATTTATTTAATTTCGAAGATGGCTGAGAGGATACTGGTTATTCACGGAAAACTTTCTCAATGGAGAAACGGCAAGCAATATTTAATCCAGTACGATTGGGTTTTGAGACAAGAATCGATTGTAGCACCACCAAACTTGGTATGGTAGTAGTTGGAACCATGATAAACACGAAAAAAAAATTGTTTACCGAAATTCCAGGAGCGGAACATTTTTTTTTTCGTTTAAATTATATAGATAGATTTTTGCTGTAATCTAGGGAAGTATATGATTTATCGGTAAAACAACTCCACAGGGTGAAAAACAATTCAATTTTCCACAAAAATTATTACAAGTAATTTCATATGAAATGAGCTCGTTTTCTCAGAAAAGGTGACTGAAGGCCGATATCAAATTATTATTATACTGAATCAGCAACCCATACCCTTTGGACTATATGCAAAAATTTTGAAGTAGTGTGACAGGTCCCACTAATACATGCCAAAAAAAACTTTGAAAACCCATAAAATCGGCATTCTCTCCACTAAATGGTGAAAATAATCGCTTATTCATATCCTGCATATACTATACAGGGTGGGTCACTGTCGATGGTACCCTAGACGTTTACGGAGAACGGGGCATAGGATCATTCTGTAAATTTGGTTTATTAAGTAGTTGCTTTCGATCTATCGATTTAAAATATTTTCAGCAATACAGCGTTGCCGCTTATACCAAAAAGTAGCAGCATCTTTGTTATTTTAAATGGGTCACCCTGTATATTACCGCATCTTTGAACTTTTCATTCCTTTCTGATTATTTCAACCTCATATTCCTCTATACCTATCTCTAACGGTTTTTTAGATATTGGTTATTTTCCATATTTTTTATCCAAAATAGCTCGAATTGAATGTTTATTTCTGCGGTATTTGGATTCTTATGAAGTTGCAATTTTGTGTTTAGTCCATCAAGATCATGTACATTGATTCTGTATAGAGAAGTTTGTTCTGCGTTATACAGGGTCGTTCAAAATTCATGATCTTACTGCTAGATACGAAAAGGGTTGAAAGTGCGATTTTTTAAATGGAACATCCTGTATATTATGAAATATCCTGAAAGATGACTGAATTCCCTTCGAATTGATATATTATGTTCCTATACCTAAATAGCAAGAATTCCGAGATAATAGCAATTTTCACTTGTAATCTCCCAAGTGCTTGAATTATTGCCCGAAATTTTTCGAGTAAAAATTTAATTTTTCGTAAGAATTTTCTTTGAAAATTCATGTACGAGATAAATTTACGGCAATTAATTCAAGCACGAGGGGGAGTCGGTAAGAAAATTTCACACCGAGAAATGAAAATCATCCAACAATTCATAAGAAATAAATAACGATGGTTTCATCTGAACTATTTATAACCACTGACTGAAATATTGATATGTAGAATACTTAACAAAATTTTCATCAAAGAATGTGTTTAAATTTGGAAAAAAAAAATAAAAAAGTTATGTTCTTATCGTGGATTGAACCATCGACCTAGCGACTCATGAAATTATGTTGTAATCGTACAAACTTCCTTTTGTTCATTAGTTGTAAATCAGGGTACGTTTCATTGAATTTTCTTGCTATAATTCCCTCACATTTTCTATGAACAATAAACAATTTTATCAGAACTTCGTTTGAATAGTTATTTCCCTCCATTTCAATTATTTTTGAGTCATTTTCGTTAAGACACAACGGTATTATTAATAGTGCACTAATTGTCAAATTTTGATAATGTCATGTACCATCATGACATTTAATAGCCACCTTAGATGAATATGAGAAAAATAAATTGTTTTTTTTTGTAAATTGCTATTATCTCGGAATTCTGGCTATTTTGGTATAGGAACATGATATATCAATTCGAAGGGAATTCAGTCATCTTTCAGGATATTCCATAATATACAGAATGTTTCATTAAAAAAAATGCACTTTCAACCCTTTTCGTATCTAGCAGTAAGATCATGAATTTTGAACGACCCTGTATAACGCAGAACAAACTTCTCTATACAGAATCGATGTACATGATCTTGATGAACTAAACACAAAATTGCAACTTCCTAAGAATCCAAATATCGCAGAAATAAACATTCAATTCGAGCTATGTTTTGGATAAAAAATATGGAAAATAACCAATATCTCAAAAACCGTTAGAGATAGGTAAAGAGGAGTATGAGGTTGAAATAATCAGAAAGGAATGAAAAGTTCAAAAATGCGGTAATATACAGGGTGACCCCATTTGAAATAACAAAGATGCTGCTACTTTCTAGTATAAGCGGCAACGCTGCATTGCTGAAAATATTTCAGATCGATAGACCAAGAGCAACTACTTGAGAAACCAAATTTTCAGAATGATCCTATGTCCCGTTCTCCGTAAACGTCTAAGGTACCATCGACCGTGACCCACCCTGTATATTTAATTATTGTGAAGTGCAAACCTCAAGCTTGAAATCACATACCTAATTTTTTATATAAGATGCATATGAGCGATTATTTTCAACATTTACTGAAGAAATTTCCGGGATTATGGGTGAGTTGAAAACTGAGGCAAGAGTGAAACCCACTATTTTCTTTGGGATGTATAAGTGAGACTTGTCTCACAAGTCTCAAATCGTTGCATATGGTCCAAAGAGGGTACTGATTCCTGCTCCAGTATAATTATTTCATATTAACCAAAATATGCATGACTTTCGGATCCTCCGTAAATATCGTAGAAGGGTTATGTGAAGTGGGACAAAACACATTTTAGGTACTCAGATATGCACATGTTATATTTGCATGAGGAAGTAGAAGTCTTCAGGAACGATATGATATGCACTTCTTCTTTTCCTTCTACTATAATTTTTAGCAAAGTTCTGGCAAATCTAATATTCGGCCCTGCCTGAACTTGCAGTGGCGGGTTAGTGGAGCATGAAATGTGAGGTCGACGTTAAACCACGTTTTCTGAGAAAACGAGCGTATTTCATGAGGTATTACTGAAAATCATTCTTGTGGAGAATTGAATTATCTCTCAACCTATCGAAATTGTTTTCTGATGAATCTTATATTTTCTGAAATAACAACAAAAAAAAAAGTATATTTTTTCAAATGAAAAATTTTTTAGGTGCCTCCTATGATTTTTTGGTAAACAATGATTTTTCTAACAATACATAATATCGAGATGTCATGTGCGTGCCAAGTTTCAGAGTGCTACTATTCATTCTTCACTTTTTGCTCGAGTTTGTCTGTCGTTAATGGATTATTAAGCTTTTTTGAATTTTCCAAGAAATATGCTAGCAGTTCCTTTTCTTCTGTGAATTCGTCTTTGCACCATTTGAAAAGCTCAGATACCTAACTCTTTTTATATTATTCTCCAGATTTTCTTGGCAACAATTGGCCTATAGCCTCATGAGTCCTATAGAATAGAATAGAACTTTATTTAACTACGTTATTTTTACATTTGCAGCAGGTCATTTTTATATTCAGTAATACTGACAGTACTGACATATACACTAACATATACATTCTCAAACTCATGAACATATAATAATATAAGTGTCAAGAAGTAATTACATTTAAAATACAAATATGATGCCTCTCAATTTAAAAGATTTACACAGTCTACAGTTAAAAGTTGGGAACATGATTTGTGACAAATACAATATAATTAAAATATCTTACAACTTGAAAACATGCATAAATTGCAGTTTAAGAAGCACAGATTGTGTTCAAGAAACCCTTAGTACTAAAATTGGGAATGAGTATTCTGGTGTCAGCTACACAGGGTGTGGACATGTAATCCTTAATCGAATAAAAACAGTGAGTAAGCAGAAAGGATTTTATATATTTTTTGAATTCAATATAGTTGAGTGATTTCACTACTGTCGGTAGTTTATTAAAAAGTTTTACATCAAACGAGTTTTGTTTCGTTATAGATAATTTATGCCGGTGCGGTCTTAGTTGTCTGGATGACCTTGTGTCATACTCGTGAACATCTGCATTTTTTAGGTAGTTTTCTTTATTGTAGGCAATTTCAAGTAGTGATTGGTAAATGTACATACTCGGTACTGGCAAAATCTTATATTTAATAAAGAGAGGCCGACAATGGTCACGGTAGCCACTACCATCCAAGATTCTGATTGCTTTTTTTTGCAGACGAAATACTCTAATCGCATGGGAAGAGTTTCCCCACAGTATAGTGCCATAGTTCAGATGCGAATGAAATAATATGATGATAATAGACTGGAGGAGCTAAGTATTTTTTTCAGGTGTCTTAATAAAAATAGTTGTGAAGATAGTTTTTTACACAACTGTTCTACATGTGAATGCCACTTGAGTTGATCATCCAGGACTATACCTAGCAGACTAACTGACGCTTCAGAAGAAAGTCTATTGTGAGTGGAGATAACAATTGACTGTGTCTTGGCTTGATTCAATTTGAGATCATTAGTGGCGAACCATAATTTAGCTTTTTCTAGCACATTGGCAGTAAGATTATTCAAAGTATGTTTGTCTTTATGGCAGTTCAATATTGTTGTGTCGTCTGCATAACAGACACATCCTGTGGGAGACATATAGTGAAAAATATCATTTAAATATACGAGAAAGAGCAGAGGCCCCAGTATGCTGCCTTGAGGTACTCCGTGGGTGATATTACGATATTCCGATGTCTTATTGTTAATGACCACTGATTGGGTTCTGTTCTGTAAGTATGAACTAATTAATTTTAGTGGAATACCTCTAACGCCATAAAAACTCAATTAGGTCCTTATTATCACTTCCTACGAAATATAAAAGCATTTTCGGTTCTGTAATCAGTAACTCGATTTAACATCTACTCAAATCGATAAATGTTGCATTATTCCGCGTTAATTGTGTTGGAGACGTCTCGCAAAAGAAATAAAAATCGCTAACTCGATAAAGTTCACTTGGCTTAACATCACTTTGAGAAATGGAAAGAAAATTGAATATCCTTTATACCGATATAATTGAGTATTCTCCTTCAGAGAATTCAAATTTTCTCTCCGATATGAGTTCTGGTCTCTCTCGTCTTCGCAGAGGATGTACCGAAGAAATGCGTTGTTATTACTAAAATACTTAATCAGTTGGAAAAGTGAAACGCTTGATTCGATTTAAAAAGTACGAAAGATTCAGATGTTCAAATTCATCTGTCACAAACTTACCTGTGCGATAATTTCACTCACGATATGAAACTCGCATCTCCTGAGATTTAAGGCTGGCGACACACCCAGAAATCAAAAACGTTTCAACGCAAAACGTGTTCAACTAATTTAGGTGGAAGTTGTTTTTTTTTTACGGCAAAACAACGAAACACCTTCAGGCTCTTTAACACTGCTCGAAACAAACTGTTTTTGAATGAATCTGTTTTGTGTGATTCGTGTATTCCAAAATGTTTTGTCTTGCTACAACACGTTTTGGAATAAATGCGTTTGGGAAATCTCGTTGTAGACAACACGTTGAAGCGCTGACAATATTTGCACTGTTTTGCTGTACAGCAAAACGTTTTGCTCTCAGTTATCAGTCTTCATTTCTCAAAAACGATTTGCTTTAAGGCGTTTTTGAGTTTTCGGTGTGTTGTCAGCCTAATAGCCAATAAAAACGGCGTATCGGTTCCTATAAAATGATGTTATCGTTAGCGTGCCTAACAGTTCGCTTGTAGGTATGGTTGTGTGTGCTGGAATGCCGGATCCTAGCGCACCTTTTACATTTTTCGCATTTTGCGACCATAATGAGACACATAATACATTGGTATATAGAAAGAATGTCAAGAAAATTTCCTATAAAATGATGTTATCGTTCGCGTGCCTAACTGTTCGCTTGTAGGTGTTTTAGGTGGTTTTGTGTGCTAGAATGCCGGATCCTAGCGCACCATTTACATTTATCGCATTTTGCGACCATAACGGGACACATTCGTTAAATACATAGGTATATAGAAAAAAAGTCAAGAAAATTTTCTACAAAGTAATGTTATCGTTCGCGTGCCTAACTGTTCGCTTGTAGGTGTTACAGGTGGTTTTGTGTGCTAGAATGCCGGATCCTAGCGCACCATTTACATTTATCGCATTTTGCGACCATAACGGGACACCTTCGTTAAATACATAGGTATATAGAAAGAAAGTCAAGAAAATTTTCTACAAAATAATATTATCGTTCGCGTGCCTAACTATTCGCTTGTAGGTGTTACAAGTGGTTTTGTGTGCTAGAATGCCGGATCCTAGCGCACCTTTTACATTGATCGCATTTTTCGACCATAACGGGACACATTCGTTTAATACATAGGTATATAGAAAGAAAGCCAAGAAAATTTCCTACAGAATGATGTTTCGTTTGCGTGTATAACAATTCGCTTGTAGGTGTTATAGGTGGTAGGATGCCAGATTCGTGCAATACAATTTTTGTTGCACATTTATCTTTGTTTAATGATACACCGTATATCCGAACATATTCAAATCATACATTTTCGGAATCAGCATGAAATTTTGAGTATATTGGTGGTAATTTCGAGTGAATTTGATGACTTTGGATTTTTGGCCATTTTTAAGGTTTTGATGTTTTTTCGGATGAAAATTCATTTTGTGCCGATCGACTCGAAAATCACAGCATATACTTATTTTGGCATGCTTAATCGATTGGCGTTCACAGAATTACCCTATCTCGATTCGGTCGTCGGATGAAAATGTTATCTAGAGGTTGTAGGTGCCATTTTCCCACCAAAAATTTTTTTAATTTTTTTCTGTCGTTAAATCGATGGCGTAGAATACAGAAAAAATATTGAAAAAATTCTAGAATTTTTGGAAGTATTTTTTGTTGGCGATTTTATATGCTGGGGTACCAGATCCTAATGTTGCGACCATAGCGAGTCACATTCTTTAAATACATATGCGATTGGAAGAAAAGCTAAGAAAATTTCCTACAAGAAGATGTTGTTGGTTGCTGGCCTAACAGTTCACTTGTAGGTGTTATTCATAACATCTGGCTGACGAAAAAAAAATGCTCTGGTAACTGATAAATTGTATGTTCAGACATCTTTCTGCTCAGAATACGGTTTGCCATGATGGATCTGTTTTCTCCCCGATTGTGTTCTGAGAGTTTTTTGTCTCCCTCCGCTTCGCCACGAGCTAAAATCCAATACTTTTTTCCCTTGTATAATAAAGAACTATTGATTTTCACTTCATTTAAAAAGATCCATTGTGAATAGTTCATAAAACCACCGTTACAAGACCCTGAGAAAAAATATAATGAAATGAGAAGGCTACAGTTTTTCTTCAAATCATTACTTCACTTTCCTAATGAACTTCATGATACCACACTGAAAGTTTATTGTTTCGGTGCCTCCAATGCTCGAAATGAAGCGAAAACCGAATATAAATTTGCACAGCGAACATCTCAAGACCTCTCAGTCGGAGATAATAAACATCCTCGTCGGATGAGGAACAATATGATAAAACGCCGAGTTGCGGTGGTTTATCTTTTCAATTTTAATTACATCTATGCCTCCAAATTCAGAATTCGAGTCTGCTGGGAAATTGAGAAGTCAAATAAACGAAACTAAGAGGAAACTGTAGCATCATGTTTTCTTCTCGAGAATAAACAATCCGCAGGAGTTTCGCAATGCACGCCGCCATCAGTGGTACGGAATAATTTTGAATACGTAATGGCTCTTGATAACCCCTAAGCTTAATGACCCAACTTTTTTGATGAATTATTAATTCGGTTTTTCATTTTTGATGCTACCGAGGAAGTTTCGTGAAGTTTTTTGAAATGCAAGGCAATATGTACATGGTTGCTGCTCAGCGCACCATGTTGATAGTTTCATGATAGGAAAACACAAGGAATGTTAAATTTGCCATATCTGATTGACAAAGAGCAATAGATTCACCGCAAATAGTATTGACATGTTTAAAATAACTCAATTTCACCAAAAAATCTGTTGTGAAATTCAATGTCAATTATCTAATCCAACAGAGTAGTGACAACGAGTAGGTACATCTGGAATTCTTTTTCCGCAATAAATAGTCGAAAAAAGATATTTTGTTTTTCACGGTTCATAGCACCAGTGACGTAGTTCCCCAAAACCTGCATAACTTTTTGAAGATGCGATGGTTTTTGATTTTCTTTTAACTACTGAAAGCTCTATCTCTGAGTTTCATCATATCTTAGATGTTGTAAGCTTTCCAAGGAGCTGGTGGTTCAGTTACTCTTATAATCACTGTTATACTTATTTTGTATTAATCTTTGTAATAATAAGGTCCAAGAATTTTGTCTAATCGTATTATTTGTCCATTTCTACTATACTGGGTGTTGATTAAGTACGTTGACTTCGGGAGGTGATTCTTTGAAAGTTTTCAGAACGAAAAGTTCATATAAACATATGTTCTGAACGGCTTGGTTTTCGAGATACAGGGTGATGAAAATAATTTTTTTTTCAAATTTTTTTGGAGTAGACTTCAATAGTAAACACGATAGAAAATAATTCATTTCTTGAATAATTCACAGGGTCCTACTTTTTGTGGGTATTAGATTAAATATCTTCATGTACAAGATTATCCATTTTGTATCCACAGAAGCTTTTGAATTTGATACTCACAGAATAACCTAGATCAAACAATGAAAAATTTGGCGGGTTAGCGCAAGCATGAAATGTGACATCGGCGTTAAACCACGTTTTCTGAGAAAACGAGCGTATTTCATCATTTTCAGGTATTAGTGAAAATCATTTTTGTGGAGAATTGAATTATCTCTCAACCTATCGAAATCGTTTTTTGATAGATATTATATTTTTACAACAAAAAAAATTATATTATTTTTCAATGAAAAATTTTTTAGGTTGCAACTTTGATTTTTTTGGTAAACAACTTTTTTTCCAATAATACATGATGTCGAGATGTCATGTGCCGAGTTTCTGGATTACGAAAATTATCAATGAAGTTTTTACAAGTGGCACTCAACAACTCGTAGTAGACAAATCAATGAAGTGGTCACTCTGTAAGAGCTAAAGTAAACTCCAGTCGCATTTTCAGAGACATGTGAGCTGTCAAATCCGGCGTCAGCATTCGTACACACTGGCTTCTGACCTGCAGAATCAATTTGTTATATTTCCTTCGAATACCATTTTCCATTCCATTCATATCTCACTTCGCCCGAGGACCTTTTTCTATACATTTTCGAAAAATTTGTTTTGAGGAAGTGGACGATTATCTGAGAAGAAAACATGTTTTGGAAGCATCACAGAATAAAAATTACATGGTGGACATTGGGAGACTAATATACCTCGCTGTCGAAGCGATTATAAAATTTTATATCTAAGAGGGTTTTGTAAATATACACTCCACAATAGGAATCATTTTTGATATTTGTAGAGCTTTTGACTTTGTTTCGAAATATATTCTAATGCATAAATTGAAACACTATGGACTACGAGGCAGAACTCAAACAGTAATATCAAGGGGGAAACCGCTTTTGGTGTATATGTCTTGGGTATTAGTGGCATTGCTCTGGTATTAGTCGGGAATTAGTGGCATTACTCAGGGATAACTCGGGAGTTAGTGGCATTACTCTATAAGTCTAGAATTAGTGACAGTGCTCTGGTATTAGTTGAGAATTAGTGGCATTACTCTGGTATAAGTCGGGAATTAGTGGCATTACTCTGGTATAAGACGGTAATTAGTGGCATTACTCTGGTATAAGTCGGGAATTAGTGCATTACTCTGGGATAAGTCGGGAGTTAGTGGCATTACTCTATAAGTCGGGAATTAGTGACATTGCTCTGGTATTAGTCGAGAATTAGTGGCATTACTCTGGTATAAGTCGGGAATGAGTGGCATTTCTCTGGTATAAGTCGGGAATTAGTGACATTACTCTGGGATAAGTCGGGAGTTAGTGGCATTACTCTATAAGTCGGGAATTAGTGACATTGCTCTGGTATTAGTTGAGAAATAGTGGCATTACTCTGGTATAAGTCTGTCGGGAATTAGTGGCATTACTCTGGTATAAGTCGGGAATTAGTGGCATTACTCTGGTATAAGTCAGTAATTAGTGGCATTACTCTGGTATAAGTCGGGAATTAGTGGCATTACTCTGGGATAAGTCGGGAGTTAGTGGCATTACTCTATAAGTCGGGAATGAGTGACATTGCTCTGGTATTAGTCGAGAATTAGTGGCATTACTCTGGTATAAGTCGGGAATTAGTGGCATTACTCTGGTGTAAGTCGGGAATTAGTGGCATCACTCTGGTATAAGTAGGGAATTAGTGGCATTACTCTGGTATTGGTTGGAAATTAGTGGCTTTACATGAAATTTATTGGGCATTACAGGTATTACTAGTGTATTACTCGGGTATAAGAGGAATTACTTTGGAATTATTGGGGATTACTCGAGCATTACAACGGTATTATGGGAATCATTCGGAAGTGAGAGAACAATTACTGCACAATAATATTCAGTGAAGAGCAAAAAAAAGTCGTCCAAACATGGGAATTGGAATTGTTTGAAAAATTAGAGAGCAGTAGCAAAAATCCGATTTATGCAATGCAGAAAAGAAAAAATAAAAAGTCATCCGACTTGAATTACTTTCCTGGCGGGCTTTAATGGCATTACTGGCATTACTGGCATTACTTAGGGAGGGGCATTACTGGATATTACTCGGGAATTACTTGGGTATTAGAGGTATCACTTTCGATTTTTGGGAATTAGTGTACACAATATTCTCAGCTGTTTCCCCCTCTAGTAATATCGTCATATCTGTTAGAAGTCAGAAGAAAATAGTACATTTTTCAACAAGAGATGAAACTACTGTTATTTTCGGGAGCGAAGCGTAGTGGAACGAGTGTGACGATTTCACGAACGAAAAAAAAATTATTTCATTTCTAGTAGGAGTAGCTATTTGTATTACTTGGGAGAAAAGTGGCACTTTTCCTCCCACAGGATGTAGTTAACTGCCCGACGCGAAACGGAGGGCAGTAAACATCCAAGGGAGGAAAAGGTACTTTGCTCCCATGTTATACATATGATTTTTTCTTTAAAAATCCTTTTAAAATCCATTAATTTGTTTTAGTATATTCCCACTGGGTCGATGATAGTATTCATTTGTTTCATTCTCATGAAATTTATCATTTTTATATACATGAGAAAAAACACTTTCTCCTTCCCATAGTACAAAATTAGCTATCTTTTTCTGAACTTGCACACATTAACTAGACGACCAAACTTCATCTGTTCGATTATTGGTGCAGGAAGAATCAAAACTCAGTCACCCATGCACCTGCAATCTCAATTTTCCTAGATCGAGATCATATGAATGTTTAATCAAACTTCAATTGAAACTTTGACACTCGACAGTTACCCCAATAATGGAGCTATCTCAAAAGCGGGAAAGTTGTCTAGTGTATATCCAACGGACCATTTAGTCTGAGGTTAATTACGTTTGAAACTTCCCAAAGTTAAGCAACACATGTTACATCTACTTTAAAATTAATTTATATCTTGAACTGCATTGCGCCCCTTAACCGATATAAATAGACGTTAGTTTGCGAACTTATGCGGCTTTCTAACTAATCGTTCGGTTTCGGAATTATTTAACGTTGTATTAGGACAGGGCCGGTTTCAGAGTGTTCTTGGGCCTATAATAAACAGTGTGGCTCACTTCTCATGGAAAGACCCCCGTATCTTCCGTAATAGTTGAGGTAGCATGATGAAACTCTCAAGACAGATGAAAATGGTCAGAATGCACCTACCGCCTCAATTGAGTTGGCCTAAGTGATATACACTGCCCACCACTCGCTATAGAACAACCCATTTTTACGGTAAAACATACTAGAGGGCAAAATAGGCTCGAAATTCTTCCAGGTTCGTGATCAGGACCACCGAGTTACTGCAGATACACTTCTTTCCTAAAAAATTTCAGTCCTGAAAAATCCGAATTTGTCTCACTTCTCATGGAAACAGCACCGTATCTTCCGTAATAATTGAGGTAGAACGATGAAACTCCCAGTACAGATGGAAATGGTTAGAGTGCATCTACCTTCTAAATGGAGTTGGCCTAAGTGATATACACTGCCCACCACTCGCGATGGAACAACCTATTTTTACGGTAAAACATACTAGAGGGAAAAGTAGGCTCGAAATTTTTTCAGATTAGTGATCTAGACTACCAACTCACTACAGGCACACTTTTTTCTTGAAAAAATTGCAGTCCCGAAAAATCCGAATTTGTCTCACTTCTCATGGAAACACTCCCGTATCTACCGTAAAAGTTGAGGTAGAATGATGAAACTCTCAGAACAGATGGAAATGGTCAAAATCCACCAACCACCTCAATTGGGTTGGCCTAAGTGATATACACTGCCCACCACTCGCGATGGAACAACCCATTTTTACGGTAAAACATACTAGGGGGCAAAATAGGCTCGAAATTCTTTTTTTATTTTAACGGACAAACTTTCATTTTGCACGGAAACTTGGTTGCTTTGGTAATTTACGGAAATATTGAAAGAATTCTTTTTACTTTGACGACTGGTTTATTGGATAAATTCATATAATTAATCCATTTCAATATTTGATAACCAACTATCCTGACTTGTGAGGTAAAATGTTATGTGATATATTGAAAAGCAGATACCCGAACTAGTAGACATGAGACCGATTATGGTCAAACTGTAACTTTGAAAATAGAAATTAGTGGGTTAGAAATTTCAAAAAAGCACGCAGAATTTGTGAAAGGGCGGCTCTGCAAAGTGTCCTACTACTACCTGGTTACTCCAGCTTTTTTTCTCTTATGCAGATACGGCCCTGTTTCGAGTATGCATTGCCGGATCGGTGCACATTGCTGAACACCGTTCACTAGAGTAATTCTCCTCTCATAATATTGTATGCTTTTCAATTTAATTCACTTTTGTTAATTTTCTTTAGTAGCTAGGAGTTTTGTTTTCGCTAAAAGCATGCATGTTATATGCTGCCGTCGCAGATGGTAATTTCCAGCTGCAGAATTGATAATGAACCTTGGGGATTGACTGCGCATTGAGTACTTTATAAATCTGGAATTATTGTCACAAAGATGGGTTCTATAGGGCCTTTTTGGCCTTTACTATAAGCCGCAATTAGGGTTGCTACCCTTTGCTACTCTGTGACTAGGGGTCGTAGCTACAGATAGTAGCACAGAGAAATTTTAGATAACAAAATACAAACGTTTTATTTAAATATCAATTGGGCCAAAGTTATATATACACAGGGGGATAACTAATAATACAAGATACAACAATTCTTACCATGCAACATTAATACACTAACAACTAATTGATGCAAAGCCCAAAAGGGCCAAGCCCAAGCCACACTGGCTATGGACTTCAATGAATGAAACAATCTTGGCTGGAACTTGAATGTGAATCCCTTCCACCATAAACGAGTCTTCATTTATAGTAGTGTGTTATTTACTTTTGGCCGGTACAGTGACACTGTGATCGGTGTAACCGAGTGTCATGGCCAAGCTGTCATCAGACTCATTCATCGTCGGGCATGGTTCCCGAATCGATCAATTAATAACAACATATCAATGACCGAACATTTCGTACTCCAGACATACACAGGGCGCTCTTGTCATTCTTGACATTATTCTAAATCGAATGGCAATCGCAGAATTCGTCTACCTCTAACCGTTATCAAATTGGTCAGCTCTGAATCAGTTTTCAAAATATTGTCTATCATGATATACTCGACTTTTTTGTCCGTATATATTTTTCGTTCAAATTCCCAGAATATACTAATTTGGCCATGATGTGACGACTTAGTATTTTTCATGATTTTTAGGGGTCAACCGCAACTTTTTTTAGTAAATTTTTTATTTTTTTCGGTTTACTCGAAATTCACAATTCATACTGATTCGACCATTCTGAATCGATTAGCATTCGCAGAATTTGTCTATCTCTCACCGTTCTCGAGTTGGTCAGCTCTAAATCAGTTTTGAGATGTTTTTTTTGCCGCCAAAAATATTTCTGTTGAGTTTTCAACATTTTTGTTGAAAATTTCAGAATCAGCACGTCAAAATACGTTCGAGGACAAAAATTTGAAAATTCAAAAAATCAAAAATCTCAGAAAATTGGATTTTCTACCATAAACACCCTTTTCCGGCTAAATCTTATATCTGAGCACATGAAAATCATACATTTTCGAAACAAGCATGGAATTTGACATATAAAGAGCAAATTTCAAGTCAATGTGACGACTTAGTATTTTTCATGATTTTTAGGGGTCAACCCCTTGCAACTTTTTTCGGGTAATTTTTAATTTTTTCCGGTTGTCTCAAAATTGACGAAACATATTAATTCGACCATTCTGAATCGATTGGCATTCGCAGAATTTGTCTATCTCTCACCGTTCTCGAGTTGGTCAGCTTTAAATCAGTTTTGAGATGGTTTTTTTGCCGCCAAAAATATGTCTGTTGAGATTTCAACATTTTTGATGAAAATTTCAGAATCAGCACGTCAAAATACGTTCGAGGACAGAAATTTGAAAATTCGAAAAATAAAAAATCAAAAATCTCAGAAAATTGGATTTTTTACCATAAACACACTTTTTCGGCTAAATCTTATATCTGAGCACATGAAAATCATACATTTTCGAAACAAGCATGGAATTTGACATATAAAGACCAAACTTCAAGTCAATATGACGACTTAGTATTTTTCATGATTTTTAGGGGTCAACCCCTTGCAACTTTTTTCGGGTAATTTTTTTTTTTTCGGTTGTTTCAAAATTGACAATACATATTAATTCGACCATTCTGAATCGATTGGCATTCGCAGAATTTGTCTATCTCTCACCGTTCTCGAGTTGGTCAGCTCTAAATCAGTTTTGAGATGTTTTTCTTGCCGCCAAAAATATTTCTGTTGAGTTTTCGACATTTTTGTTGAAAATTTTAGAATCAGCACATCGAGGACAGAAATTTGAAAATTCGAAAAATAAAAAATCAAAAATCTCAGAAAATTGGATTTTCTACCATAAACACCCTTTTTCGGCTAAATCTTATATCTGAGCACATGAAAATCATACATTTTCGAAACAAGCATGGAATTTTACATATAAAGAGCAAATTTCAAGTCAATGTGACGACTTAGTATTTTTCATGATTTTTAGGGGTCAAACCCCTTGCAACTTTTTTCGGGTAATTTTTTTTTTTTCGGCTGTTTCAAAATTGACGATACATATCAATTCGACCATTCTGAATCGATTGGCATTCGCAGAATTTGTCTATCTCTCACCGTTCTCGAGTTGGTCAGCTTTAAATCAGTTTTGAGATGGTTTTTTTGCCGCCAAAAATATGTCTGTTGAGATTTCAACATTTTTGATGAAAATTTCAGAATCAGCACGTCAAAATACGTTCGAGGACAGAAATTTGAAAATTCGAAAAATAAAAAATCAAAAATCTCAGAAAATTGGATTTTTTACCATAAACACACTTTTTCGGCTAAATCTTATATCTGAGCACATGAAAATCATACATTTTCGAAAGAAGCATGGAATTTTACATATAAAGAGCAAATTTCAAGTCAATGTGACGACTTAGTATTTTTCATGATTTTTAGGGGTCAACCCCTTGCAACTTTTTTCGGGTAATTTTTTTTTTTTCGGTTGTTTCAAAATTGACAATACATATTAATTCGACCATTCTGAATCGATTGGCATTCGCAGAATTTGTCTATCTCTCACCGTTCTCGAGTTGGTCAGCTCTAAATCAGTTTTGAGATGTTTTTCTTGCCGCCAAAAATATTTCTGTTGAGTTTTCGACATTTTTGTTGAAAATTTTAGAATCAGCACATCGAGGACAGAAATTTGAAAATTCGAAAAATAAAAAATCAAAAATCTCAGAAAATTGGATTTTCTACCATAAACACCCTTTTCCGACTAAATCTTATATCTGAGCACATGAAAATTATACATTTTCGAAACAAGCATGGAATTTTACATATAAAGAGTAAATTTCAGGTCAATGTGACGACTTAGTATTTTTCATGATTTTTAGGGGTCAACCCCTTGCAACTTTTTTTGGGTAATTTTTTTTTTTTCGGTTGTTTCAAAATTGACGATACATATCAATTCGACCATTCTGAATCGATTGGCATTCGCAGAATTTGTCTATCTCTCACCGTTCCCGAGTTGTTCAGCTCTAAATCAGTTTTGAGATGTTTTTTTTGCCGACAAAAATATTTCTGTTGAGTTTTCAACATTTTTGTTGAAAATTTCAGAATCAGCACGTCAAAATACGATCGAGGACAAAAATTTGAAAATTCAAAAAATCAAAAATCTCAGAAAATTGGATTTTCTACCATAAACACCCTTTTTCGGCTAAATCTTATTTCTGAGCACATGAAAATCATACATTTTCGAAACAAGCATGGAATTTGACATATAAAGAGCAAATTACAAGTCAATGTGACGACTTAGTATTTTTCATGATTTTTAGGGGTCCCCTTGCAACTTTTTTCGGGTAATTTTTAATTTTTTCCGGTTGTCTCAAAATTGACGAAACATATTAATTCGACCATTCTGAATCGATTGGCATTCGCAGAATTTGTCTATCTCTCACCGATCTCGAGTTGGTCAGCTTTAAATCAGTTTTGAGATGGTTTTTTCGCCGCCAAAAATATTTCTGTTGAGTTTTCGACATTTTTGTTGAAAATTCCAGAATAAGCACATAAAAATACGTTCGAGGACAGAAATTTGAAAATTCGAAAAATAAAAAATCAAAATCTCAGAAAATTGGATTTTCTACCATAAACACCCTTTTCCGGCAAAATATTATATCTGAGCACATGAAAATCATACATTTTCGAAACAAGCATGGAATTTGACATATAAAGAGCAAATTTCAAGTCAATGTGACGACTTAGAATTTTTCATGATTGAAACTTTGCAACTTTTTTCGGGTAATTTTTAATTCTTTCCGGTTGTCTCAAAATTGACGAAACATATTAATTCGACCATTCTGAATCGATTGGCATTTGCAGAATTTGTCTATCTCTCACCGTTCTCGAGTTGGTCATCTCTAAATCAGTTTTGAGATGTTTTTCTTGCCGCCAAAAATATTTCTGTTGAGTTTTCAACATTTTTGTTGAAAATTTCAAAATCAGCACGTCAAAATACGTTCGACGACAAAAATTTGAAAATTCGAAAACTCAAAAATCTCAGAAAATTGGATTTTCTACCATATACACCCTTTTCCGACTAAATCTTATATCTGAGCACATGAAAATCATAAATTTTTGGAACAAGCATGGAATTTTACATATAAAGAGCAAATTTCAATTCAATGTGACGACTTCGTATTTTTCATGATTTTTAGGTGTCAACCCC
Source organism: Chrysolina haemoptera (assembly GCA_958298965.1). NCBI lineage: Eukaryota > Metazoa > Arthropoda > Insecta > Coleoptera > Chrysomelidae > Chrysolina > Chrysolina haemoptera. The sequence goes on from OY282588.1 coordinate 1,945,942, forward strand.
TTGCAACTTTTTTCGGGTATTTTTTAATTTTTTCCGGTTGTCTCAAAATTCACGAAACATATTTATTCGACCATTCTGAATCGATTGGCATTCGCAGAATTTGTCTATCTCTCACCGTTCTCGAGTTGGTCAGCTTTAAATCAGTTTTGAGATGGTTTTTTTGCCGCCAAAAATATTTCTGTTGAGTTTTCGACATTTTTGTTGAAAATTCCAGAATAAGCACATAAAAATACGTTCGAGGACAGAAATTTGAAAATTCGAAAAATAAAAAATCAAAATCTCAGAAAATTGGATTTTCTACCATAAACACCCTTTTCCGGCAAAATATTATATCTGAACACATGAAAATCATACATTTTCGAAACAACCATGGAATTTAACATATAAAGAGCAAATTTCAAGTCAATGTGACGACTTAGTATTTTTCATGATTTTTAGCTGTCAACCCCTTGCAACTTTTTTCGGGTAATTTTTAATTTTTTCCGGTTGTCTCAAAATTGACGAAACATTTAATTTCGACCATTCTGAATCGATTGGCATTCGCAGAATTTGTTTATCTCTCACCGTTCTCGAGTTGGTCAGCTCTAAATCAGTTTTGAGATGGTTTTTTTGCCGCCAAAAATATTTCTGTTGACTTTTCAACATTTTTGTTGAAAATTTCAGAATCAGCACGTCAAAATACGTTCAAGGACAAAAATTTGAAAATTCGAAAAATCAAAAATCTCAGAAAATTGGATTTTGTACCATAAACCCCCTTTTCCGGCTAAATCTTATATCTGAGCACATGAAAATCATACATTTTCGAAACAAGCATGGAATTTTACATATAAAGTGCAAATTTCAAGTCAATGTGATGATTTAGTACTTTTCATGATTTTTAGGGGTCAACCTCTTGCAACTTCTTTCGGGTAATTTTTAATTTTTTCCGGTTGTTTCAAAATTGATAAAACCTACTAACTTACAATTTTTCATCTACAAATGAATTTATTCTGAGCGCAAAGACATGAAGAAATGCCAGGAGTTTAAAAATCTTAGCTTCCAAACCTGTCGTTGAGTTTTCACCTTTATTACTATGGAAATATCCTCCACCATTCATCACGTCGACAGATCCAACTATCTGTTCACCCCTGCAGCTTCATTGCCGTAATGAATGAAGCGGCCCCAGCAGACAAGGCAGCCTGAGATCCCACTTTCAGACGTTGAAAGGACAATATGAAGTTGTAAGTACAGCAACTTCCGATCCTCGCACGTACTCACCGGAAAAGAGACTTTCAGTTCATCCTATCTGTCAACATAGTTCAACCTTCGCCGGAAAAGCGGCTCCATGCGGAAAACATGATCAGTCAACATAAGTGAATTTTATCTCGTGTCGACCGGGCCTACAATGAACCCGGCACTCCTTAAATTGCATGCTTGTAACTCGATCTCTTGTTGACACTGAAAATTCCGAACTCAATTAGAGAATTCCATCAGGGAGCGCTTTGATCTTTGACAAATATGAAGTGGCCGAATAGAGATCGCGGAGGAAGACGGTCGCAGGAGTTTCTTCGCCGGGGAAAATTAGTTTGGAATTTCATGGTTCGTATCTCAGCGTCAATCAGGGAATGAGAATGGAGTCGGTGGAAGTTCGATCTTTCGAAGGAATATTTATAGCAACGATGTCTTTCAGTATTGGCACATGGGAAATGGAATACAGGCTGGGGTAGAAGGGGTAGTTTGAAACTGAGGGGCATAGTCTATGTGGGTGATGGATGCATTTTTCAGAGGAAATGTAGCCCATCGATGAAAAAAAATTTACACGTCTTTTTACATTATTTCCGAAGCAAAAATAGATGATGTAACGTGATTTCGGTAACACTGACGGCGGACGTTACCACGATGACAGGCGCTATGAACCTATGAACCTATGCAATGAATATGAAGCCATGCGTATCTCTTACATACTCTAAGATGCAAGCCAATGGGTCGAAAGAAAAACAAATCATGGACTTTCCCTCATCTGAAGCAGAGCACAGTAGAGCTGTCCTCGTACTAATGGAAAAAACAACTTCACGCCAGTCCTGAACTTCAAGGAAGGCCCAAACATTGTCATTCCTACGAGGAAAGAATGGAATGACATAGCACCGAACGTGCCCTTTGCTGACAGCATAGTTTGGTACGCAGACTTTTCAGGTATGTCCGGACCAGTGGTATACAAGACAGCAATCTCCATTTTTCTAGGCTGCTATACTCACTGTGTCCGTAAATCAGCAATACTGGCACTGGGGTCACATAGGATCACCTTCAACTGGTGTCCGAGTGTGGAAATGTCTTGGAAAACCTCGAAAAATGAATGAATTCAGGTCCCTGGACACTGCAATGTAAGTAATGTTACAAAAACAGTTTATAAAACATGGCAAGACTCGCCTGGCATGAGACAATCAAAGCTCCATTATCCGGGACTCAAAAAAGTCAAAAGCGAAATCTTTCCTCTTGGGAGACGAGATGTCACGCTAGCGATAGGGCTCCTAACAGGGCACGATCAGGTGAACTGGCATATGGCCCTCATTTGGATAGATGATCCGCTCTGTAGGGGGTGCCTGGATGAAGACATCTCCTCATAGAATTCTCAGTACTGGTGCAGTTTTTGGAAACAGTATATTAAACCCAGAAGTTGTCAGAATGATTCAGCTAAGAAATCTGCTGAATTTCGCCAGGGAAGCTGGCATGCCCAACTGAACCCAGACATGTGGATGCACAAAGGGTCCAAGCAAAGAGGCCTACGCGCATGGTATTCAAAACCCGCCCAGGAAGTAAGTAAGTAAGTAACTAACGTTGTTTAGGTAACACCGATAGCGGACGTTACCATGATGACAGGCGCTATGAGAACGGCACCAATTAGAGCCCTTGAAGTTTCAATGATACTGTCACCTCTGAACCTATGCATTGAATATGAAGCCATGCGTATCTCTTACATACTCTAAGATGCAAGCCAATGGGTCGAAGGAAAAACAAATCATGGACTTTCCCTCATCTGAAGCAGAGCACAGTAGAGCTGTCCTCGTACTAATGGAAAAAACAACTTCATGCCAGTCCTGAACTTCAAGGAAGGCCCAAACATTGTCATCCCTACGAGGAAAGAATGGAATGACATAGCACCGAACGTGCCCCTTGCTGACAGCATAGTTTGGTACGCAGACTTTTCAGGTGGTATGTCCGGACCAGTGGTATACAAGACAGAAATCTTCATTTTTCTAGGCTGCTATACTCACTGCGTCCGTAAATGGGGTCACATAGGATCACCTTCAACTGGTGTTCGAGTGTAGAAATGCCTTGGGAAACCTCGTAAAATGAAGAAAAGTCGAACTCATTCAGGTCCCTGGACACTGCAATGGAAGTAAAGTTACAAAAACAGTTTATAAAACATGACATGACTCGCCTGGCATGAGACAATCAAAGCTCCATTATCCGGGACTCAAAAAACTCAAAAGCGAAATCCTTCCTTTTGGGAGACGAGATGTCACGCTATAGGTTGAGCCAATATTTTACCAATATTATCAATGAAATATTGTTTTTCCAATATGCATCCGTATTGGTTCAATATTAATTTTACATTTACAATATGTCCATATTGGCCCAATATGAAAACAAGATTCAGCCAACATGAGGTGCTACCTAGGATCATCTTGTTTCTTTTTCTGTAAATTCAGTGAATTGTAGGTGATGAAATAATTCCACAATATTTGTTATTTTTAGAATCCCCTGAAGTTGTTTTTTTGGGAAAGCTCATAGACATGAATATGTTTTCAATAGTCCCAGATCTGATAGTTTAGAAAAAAAAAGTTATTAGAAATGAAATAAACATAACTCTCATGATCCCATCAGAAATATAATAATTCCGAACTTGAAAATGATCGATAACATTTAAGAAAATATAAGTGCAATACACATGATTAGCATCAATTTTCATCATTATCAAAATCAAACTTGCAAATGATCACTCGGTATGGACCATACTCTCCATCATCCATATATTCACCTCATTACCCAAAAAATCATTCTGTATCATATTTTCGAATTTTGATCATCCAATCCAGCCGAGTTAATTGGCATTCCATCTGTCCCCATCGATCGTATATTTCTCAAAACCCGAAACATATTCACAACATGTTATTGTGCTGTCACTTATCCGCCATGATTCCGCGATGGATGTTGCAAAGTTGACGCAAATGATGGTGAGCCTGCCTGGTGGGTCGTGTAACTCATGTATCCGCCATATTAACGAAAAAAAAAAAAATACTGTAGCAGCTGTAGGCGAATTTGACGAGAAACTTGCTCTAGTGATATCTAACTGAAGAAAACTGCTTGAGGGAAATTGGTAGCTAGTCTAGTTTGTTTGAAATTCATTGAAATTCATAAAATTACTGGAACTTCTTAACGATATATTTAGGTTACGCATTGAAAATGAAAAATATCTGTACTTAGTTCAACGAGTGAAAATAATAGGAAATTATATTTTGGTCGTTTCACTTTCGGTAACAAATGAGTATATTACAGTATAGCACAGAAGAAAAGGTTCTAGTTCAGTCGGAATAATTGAAAAAAATTCAGAAACTTGGCATACACTGTAGTACACGCGTTGACTGAAAGGGCTTCCAGAATCAACTTCTTATCGAAATTTAACAAATTAAAATGCCTCAGAAGGTTCATCTGGTGAAAACGGCATGATGACTGAGAATATTTCAGTAAGTAAACAAATTTAAATTTGTGAGCGTGTAACACGGGGTTAACTTCATACAAGAGCATCTAATTTCTCAAGGGACTCGATCCTACTCTCGCATTTCATTTGGTTCTTCACTACGATTCTGATTCCATTCGCCTCTTTGTGAGAGATTCGTTATTTTGTAATTGCATAACAGCCAAACCATAGCTTGTAATCTCATCGGGAGCGGTGTTCACTTTCTATTTGTTGATGAAATTTGTGTTTTGAGTGAACCGAGTTTTTGTAAAAAAATTAACAAACAAATGATTGAGTTGGAAATAGGTTTGCGAGAACAAATCTCAAAGTTAATAAACATCATTCAACTTTGGTTAACCAATTCATTTTCAAATTTTCATAAAAACTGAAGGTAATTGAAAAATCTGCCTGAAAGAAAATGCACTTTCATATTTGTCCTCTTCATTTAGGGTGTTTTCATCTGTGAGTGAAGGGGGAAAACATTGATATTCTTTAGTTCGAAATTTTATAAAATCTGTTGTGGAATCATCTGCGGCTGAAAGACAAACTTGAGTTGTTATTTTTCATCGTTCAAGATAACCTATTGGGAGGTATTCATGTTGAAAATGCAAAATGTTATTGTTTTGTAATATCTAACAGAAAACAACTACTTCCCCGGCTATAGCCACGCTGGACATTGCTGATAACAATCCAGGAAAAGGCTGGAACAAAAAACCGGGTCAAGGTACTTTGCGCTTTGGGTTTGACTTTCGACTTGGGTCCCTGAGAAACCGGTTCTTCCCTTCGCTCCTTGAAGATAATATCTAGCGCTTGATGGCTCGGTACTTTTCATTTGTTCAATACTACATATACCTACCTACAGAATTTGAAATAGAATATTCAAACCGGCTATAACAAGCTAAAAGCTATGTCAATTCGAGGAAAAAAGCGGAAGAAATTCTGAAATTAGTTTAGTTCGTTATTAAAACATGAATTGAAACTACCAAAAAAGTTTAAAAAAACTTCTATGGGTAATCTGACAGTTCTTGACAGCTGTGACAAGTATTCAAAGCTGAACAGCAGCTAACTAGTTTTTGTCGATATTTGTTGATTCTCCATATAAATGTGGTGTGGGCAAAGTGCCGTGAGAAATAATATTTCTTACAGTACGAGCAAAATATGGTTTTGAAAATTGTAGAAAAAATTATATTTCGCTTCCACGAAAATTTCAATATTTCAATTGCATTTGCGAACTTCCATTTAAATTGAGAAAATTTCTGGTATAACCAGAAGTTGTAGGATACCAAGAATATCTTGAAACACTGGTTGATTATCAAACTTACTGCAAAAGTTTATTCAGTTGAAATATGTGAGGAATACACTGCTTGCATACTTTGAGCCATAAACGCATCAGCATATTTTTCCCATAGATTAGTACTATTACGAAGAGTTTCTACCAAATACTTTTCAAAAATATCTTCGTAGATATTGCTGAGAATAAAACACCTGAAATTGACACAATATTGTGGGTCTGAGCATAACATCAAATAACAACCAATGCGACAGTGTTTCCAGTACGTCCGCTACAAAAGACTGCAATTCCCACTAGTCCCAGTTGGATTCCAGCACAGTTGAATAAATATTTTATAACTATCACTGAGAGAATAAGTTCCGTGAAATATTCCTAGTTAGGACCCATTGGCGCTGGCAACATAAAAAGCAATATGTGACATGACAATCTCCGTAAAATCTTGGAAACTTTTCTGTTATTTACACGTGCGAGTCGACGAATGGCCGCCATATCCCTAAATGACGTATGCTAAAAACGTGACGTTATTTCCCGAAGACAATGACAAATGATTGGACATATTTCAAGTTTTCCTTGAAGGACTCGTTTCATTATATGGAGGCATGGGTGGAGTTCCCGGAAAGTTCAAACGGGAAACACAAATGAAGCTAACACTGAAAATGTTGAGGTACCTCCCTCATATCAAGGTTGCAAGTTTCTATCAACGTATTTCTTGTAATAGGTGAATACTAATTGAGATGCAGATAGCGAAAGTACAGAAAAAAATAAATTTTTTAGACAAAATTGTATGGTGAATATTACCAGAAAAATTTATTCATTTATTTAAACGGGGCAGGTCCAATTCAGGTAGAAGTCTTACAGGAGTGAATAATAGTAGCAGGGCCGAAAATTATATTTATCATTACTTTGCTAAAAATTATAGTAGAAGGAAAAGAAAAAGTGTATATCGTTCCAGAAGACTTCTACTTCCTCATGCAAATATAACGCGTGAGTATCTGAGTGCCCAAAATGTTTTTTGTCCCACTTCACATAACCCTTCTACGATATTTACGGACGTTCTGAAAGGCATGGATATTTTAGTTGATATGAAATAATTATGCTGGAGCAGTAATCAGTACCCTCTTTGGACCATATACAACGATTTTAGACTAGTAAGTCTCAAAGAAAAAATTGGGTTTTACTCCTTCCTCAGTTTTCATCGCAACTCCCCCATAATCCCGGCAGTGTCTTCAGTAGATGATGAAAATAATCGCTCATACACATACTGCATAAAAAATGAAGTATGTGACATCAAAGCTTGAGGTTTGCACTTCACAACAGTTTTATTGAACATATATACAGGCTATGAATATGCGAGTATTTTCAACATTTATTGAAGAGAATGCCGATTTTATGGGTGAGTTAGATATGAAGCAGGAGTAAAACAAAGTTTTTTTTTGGCATGTATAAGTGGGACCTGTCACACTACTCCATTGTTGCATATAGTCCAAAGAGGGTATGGGTTGCTGCTTCAGTATAATAATTCCATATTTACTGAATTATTCAGCATCGGATAAGGGTGAACCCGACATTTTATGTCGGCGTTCAATCACGTTTTCTGAGAAAACGATCGCATTTTATAAGAAATTACTTGGAATAAATTTTGTGGAAATTGAATTGTTTTTCACCCTGTTACGTTCTTTTTCCAATGAATCATATACTTTTCAAGATTACAGCAAATATCTATTTATATATTTTTGAACGAAAAAAAAAATATATGTTCCAACCCTGGAATTCTGGTAAACAATTATTTTTCGTATTTCTCATGGTTCCAACTACTAGCCGACCAAGTTTGTTGGTGCTACAATCGATTCTTGTCTCGAAACCCAATCGTACTGGATTAAGATTGAATTTTATAATTCAACGAAATGACGGGTTTGATTTACTTTGAATTTATTATCTTCTTCTCAGTACATTTATTTTGAATTGAAGAAAATTACATGAGTGCAAATAACCAGAGATCATTCCGTCTATGGAATATTGGGAGGGCAAAATAATACTGTTAAAAAAAAAAACCTGTTTCCGTCTGAATTGAACGCCACTGTATCCTGTGTGGGGTTCAAATGTCTAGAGAAAAATTCTTCTTCTCCTCTGAAAGTTTTCAAATATTTTCCAATTTTATCGAGTCGTTGTCAAACAACATATTCAGCTCAGGAATTATCTTCAACTAGCAATGGTTGATGCCGAACACGTTTCATACAGTGAGATATCGGATAATTTCATTCAATAAATCTACCGGAGGAAGGACGAATGGTGTAGTTAAATATTGAAATATGTTAGTTTCTAGACAAATTTATTGAACTTCGTGCAAAGTTCTGATCTAGCCGGAGATTTTTATAAGTTCCAATGAAGCAGATATTTCATGATGTGCGATAAACTCTACATTTGAAGGATTGTGACTTATCATAGTCACGTTATATTGAAATTGATAGAAGCGTTGTGCGATGAGAAACGGAAAAAACAAATGAAGATATTGAGAAATAAGAATATAGTGCAGTAACCACAGACTAATGAAAGCTACAAGTGGAGAATTGATCGTAGCACTTTGAAACTCGGCACATGGCTCCTCGACATCATGTATTGTTAGAAAAAAAATAGTTTACCAAAAAATCAGGGGTGGAACCCAACATATTTTTATTTGAAAAAATTATAATTTTATTTTGCTGTTGCTTCGGAAAGTATCAGATGTATCAAAAAACAATTTCAACAAGGCGAAAGATAATTCAATTCTCCACAAGAAATCTAGGGTGGGAGTGCAAAAGGGTATAAGTCCAAATTTGGTCAAAATAAGTTAACTACGCCCATTGACGAACAAAGTTGTTTACTCTCATATGGCCATATTGGTATAAGCTTCATCTACAAGGTAACATAAGAAATAATTTGGTATAAGTCCCAACTTGCAATTTCAGACAGGTCCGCATGGATTTTCCTGAAATAAATCGACTTGTACGGACTTGTATCATATTGATCAAGTGCATGTGATTGAAAACAGAAGGTTTCGTCTGCTGTATTTTATATTCGACTTTTATGTCTGTTGATATTTTTCGTTCAAATTCTCAGTATATACTAATTAAGTCATTCTAAATTGATTGGCGTATGCAAAATCTATTCATCTCTAACTGTTTTCGAGTTCAGCTCTAAATCAGTTTTTAGATGGTTTTTTTGCCGACAAAAAAATTTCTGATGAGTTTTCGCTATTTCCGTTAAAAGATTCGGAATCAGTAGGTCAGAATACGTTCGAAGACAAAAATTTGAATTTCGATAAATGAGAAATAAAAAAATTTAAAAAATTGGACTTTTTACCTTAAACACCCTTTTCCGGTTAAATCTTGTATCTGAGCATATAAAAATCATACATTTTTGGAATGAGCATAAAATTTTAGGTTTATAGTACGAATTTCAAGTCGATGTGACGACTGAGTATTTTTCATGATTTTTTGGAGAAAACTTTTTTCGGGAAATTTTTAATATTTTCCGATTGTCTCGAAACTCACAATACATACTACTTTGTCTATCTCTGACCGTTCTTGAATTGTACTGCTCTAATCAGTTTTTAAATGTTTTTTTTGCCGCCAAAAATATTTTTGATGAGTTTTCGATATTTTTGTTGGAAATTTCGGAATAAGCACGTTCCAGAACGAAAGTTTGAAATTCAAAAAAGGAAAAAATGAAAAATCTCAGAAAATTGGATTTTTTACCTTAAACACAATTTTTCCGGTTAAATCTCATATCTGAGCATATGAAAATCATACATTTTTGGAATGAGCATAAAATTGTACGTATGTAGTACGAATTTCAAGTCGATGTGACGACTTAGTATTTTTCATGATTTTTACTTTCGGAAATTTTTTTTTTCGGAATTTTTTTAATTTTTTACGATTGTCTCGAAATTCACAATATATACTAATTCGGCCATTTTGAATCGGTTGGCCTACGCAGAATTTGTTTATCTCTAACTGTTCTCGAGTTGATCAGCTCTAAATCAGTTTTCAGATGGTTTTTTTGGCGCCAAAAATATTTCTGATGATTTTTCGAGAATTTTGTTGAAAATTTCGGAATCAGCAGGTTAAAAAAAATTTGAAGTTTGTACGTATATTGACGTGCTGATTCCGAATATTTGAATATCAGAGGAAGCTTTGGAATGAGATACAGTTGAAAATTGAGATTCTCATGTGATTTCAGCTGTTCCAACAATTATCAAAAACTACCTAAAAACGGAGAAGTACCTATAAAGAAATGCTCACAACAGCCATTTCTCAAATTGCAACATGTTTTTTGCGCTTCGTCACGAAAATAGTTTTCATGATGTAAATGTTCACTATTTTTTTTGTATTTCGTTTGTATTTGTATAACTGTATTTTTTGATATTTATGAATAAACGTCATCATTATTATTATTCATGAAAAACAATCTCATTCAAGTCCGAAGCGTATTCTTGATATTTCAACGGCATAAATTTCAATAAGTATATCATTTTATTTTTATTTTAATTTCAATCTATGTTTACATAAGACATTTATTGAATAAGTGCGTAGCTGTGTGTATTTCTTTTGTGCTGATGATTCACTGCATTCCATTTTATTCTAATAGGTGTTAAAGGTGATGTCCAACAATATCAGTTTTAATGGCTGTATTTCCATTTCTTTCACAATTACTTGAATTTTACCAGAACTGAAAATATACTGTAACATAACCTTGCTCCCTGAAAAAAAAAGGTTACTATTTTTTGGAAGTAATCAGATAAAGTTTCCATACAGCCAAGAAGTTGGGGTAACTCAGATCTGCGATTCCATAACATGTTACTTTCATTGGTATGGCAGTTGTTGGTAGAATGATCAGCAGGCTCTTTTTGTTCCTCTCATTCCAGTGTTCCCACGGCAGGGCGCAGAGTAGATCATGAAATCTGTTCGACTGTGAATTGAAGAAAGGACATGGCACACATCGTTTGGTAAAAAAAAAACGTCCAAAGAAAGTGGCGGATGCCCCTCAATTGAAACTATTCATTTTAAATCCGGTTCAGTTTCCAGTTTCGACAAAGTGCAGGTAATTTTTCTCAGATATTAGGTGATCAAGAGATTGATGTGTGTGGTCACATAAATCCATGTAATGTACTGGGTGTTCCACAATTGATGTAACATACCCCCAAAAAATTATCAATTCCAACATTTTATTGAATGAGTAGATTTCCCTTGTGATTGAATCAGAATTAGTGTTTTATTCTTGAAAACCTTAATAAACCTTGCCGAAGTTTAATCAGAAATGATATCATTTTTTTTTATAATTCGTTGTGATCCATACAACTCAATAAGATCGCAATAACTGAATAAAGGTTCAAACTGCCTTTCTGTGATTGATGTAAGATTTTTGAAATCTTTTTCAGTGTAATTATTCTCACTTTCGAATTCTGATGACACCATTTCATTATTCATCGTCCTCAAATAACCAAACCACTCCTTTATTTCTTCTCAATTCATTAGGATACCTCGATGGATATAAACATAGAGTTCAACTTTCTTATAGTGAAGAAGCACGAAGTCATCATCACTGAGGTGAACATTACAGAATCTACTGGAAGGAATATACCACACTTTAAAAAAAAAAGTCCAGTTCAAGTCTATGATTAATCACATTCTTTTGGAAAATGAAACATCTATGAAGTTTGGTAACAATAACATTCATTTAAATAGCAAAGTTGTTTTCTATCATTTGCATCACATTAATTAATCTTTTATCACAAACAACACAAATTCTTGATGAATTTGGAGTTAGGTCCATATTTGGTAGTCGAAATCTATTCCTATGTAATGAAGCTAATTGATTATTTTCCGGAATAACACGATGTCCACATCAATTTCATCTATCCTGCGATTTGCAAATGTTACAATTCACCATATTTCTTTCATATAAAAATAAACAGACTTTCATTTGCTTCACCATAGTGACATCTTTCCAATGCCTGCTATAATCAATAATAGTTTTCTGTTGATTTTGGTCTCATTTTTCTGACAACTAAAAAATTAACATAAATGAATCAAGCAAGCGTCAGATATAAAAAAAAGAGCTGGAGATATTTTTGCAACATTTAACCAGTTTATGAAATTCGAAAATTCAAAGAAAATGTAATAAAAATATAATTTCTTTTCGAAGAACAACTGCTTAGCGAAATAGCCTTTGATACTTCCATATCTTGATGCCTTAAAACTTTATTTATTGACAGCTTTTCCGCTCTAAAGCGAGATTATTGAAAAAAGCTCTATCTCCACTGCTTTTCTGGAAAAAGAATGTATGCTTGCATTATGGAAACTATCAACAATGAATGCAATGTACTCTTATTGTCTATGACGGCCTAAAGGTCAGAGGAAAAACATGATGAGCAGATGAAACGGGTTCAATCCCGACTAGCGGAAGTTTTTTTTTTTAGGAATGCATTATTTTCCCTATTTTTGTGTTAATTTTTATAGAAATGTGAATTATTATATTTACATATCTCATATTTACATTAGCTATTCGATATTGATTTTTTCATAGGTAAAATTATGTGCCTATGTTGAATGAAATATTTAGCGTTTTTTGTCTAGGAACTGAGTTTGTGTGTATTTTGAGCACGAAGTGTCATTACCGCTTTTCAAAGATTACCGCGCTTCGCTACGCGTCTTACTTCACTTACAAAGTGTCAGTTGTTTACATAAATATTGTGAGCCTACTGAGTTGTATGAATCACAACTGTTTATAAAAAAGAAACATTTAATAACATTTCTAATCAAACTTTGGAAAGGTTTATAGGACGCATTAATGAAATCCTTATTGCAGTTTGATGCACTATATTTTGCTTTCAATGAAATGAAGAAATACTCAATTCGACCCTTGGAGTCTAGTCACTAGGATTTCATTGCACTTGTAGGGCAGGTGCAAGAAATTATTAGGTATGTGTGTAAGCATATTAAGTGGTTTTGGGTACGTTAGACAAATATTCGGTATCCAAAAGACTACTTGAATGCTTGGTGCTTCATAAAGGAATGAAAATATCTCTGAGATTTGGGAAACGAAGTGCTATATGCTATTTTATTTCAAAATTTGCATTTTTATATGTTTTTACCTATTGTCTGTGTAAATGTATCAATATGTTTCCTGTACGGTTTTCTTCTTTTAAGAATAAAATGAATATTTGAAACTTTAAGTGGTTGTGATTACAATTCAAGAAATGGAAACTACCCAAACACCTGAAGATGCTAATTCAGTTAGCGAAACGTGCATCGAGTGTAAATTGACGTAGTTTTGGTGTTTATGTAGTTTCTATTTCTTGAAGGGCATTTTTTGAGCACATGTTGGTATCACTCATCACTCATTACATGGATTTTCGTGTGGAATTTGGAAAATAATTTTTGAATTTTCCGAAACTGGACTCTGAGTAAGAGTCAAAGTGAATATTTTCTATTGTGGTGCATCCGCTATTTTCTTTTGACGTTTTTTTGACCAAACGATGTGTGCCACACGTTTGGGCCAATGGTAACTCTTGATCACCAACCCATTTTACATCACATATCAAAAATTGAACAAAATTCGTAGAACCCCAGAAACCCACATAATCCGTGCCATGTCCTTTGAATATCGACTTCCCTCTTCATAAGAAACATTTCAGAAACACAGAGTTTAGCATTTTATTATTACCACGCTTATACAGAGTTAGTGAAATGTATGGAATATATTTTTTTGATGTGCGATTGGTGGAGGAGTGTCATTGGTAATTTGTTTAAATGGAACCACAATATGTCGTGTTTAGTATCATTAGAGAGCTTATATTTTTTTCGTTTCAGTAGTACTCATATCATTTCAACTCACTCGTTAGATACAGCGTGTTTCGTGATTATTTGTCCACCTCTGCTTATAATTCACGTACTTATTGCTTGATTTATTAAAAAATTTACACCGTTGGCCATTGTAGCCAGACGTATATCCTAGCGATACGGCAATTTGAATCAGACAGTGGCGTACGTAAATTTTCGCAAAGAAAAATTTAAATGCCATATTGACAGTTGTTTCATTAAGAAATTCCACTTACGATATTGTGGCTAGTTTTAAGTATCAAAAACTGGAACTGATCCATTAATAGTTGAAGAAAAAAATTTGATGTAGAGAGAACGTACTTAAATCGACTACAATTTCACTACTTGACTTTTTTCTATAGGGTCATGTCAAAAGTATGGTCTTTGTCAACAGACTTAATGGACAAATGGATTCAATATACTAATTTTACTTAAAAACTGAATAAATTTTTTTTTTTTAATCAAATAGTTCTTCAACTATTAATGGATTTACTCCAGTTTTTGATACTTGAAATCATCTCAAACATCGTGAGTGGAATTTCTTGATGAAATAACTGTTAATGTAGCATTTAATTTTTTTTTAATGAAAACTCACGTACGCCACCCTCTGATTGAAATTGCTAGAAAATCCGTCTGGGTACATTCCCTGAGTAAGCAAATTTTTTAAAAAATCGAGCAATAATTAAGTGAATTGAAGAAGTGCAAAAAAAAATATGAAACACACTGTATTCATCAATAGAGTTGAAATATAGAATTACTGAACCGAGAACAGAACAAGCTTTCTCGCGATAATAAACTTGACATATGATTCTATTTTTAAAAAATGCCGATGACATCACTCCTCCACTAATGGCATATAATAACATATATGTGAATTCACAGAAAGGTGTAGAGTGAAATACTCTTTAATTATCATTTGAATTTTTTTTCGGAAGTTCCGATATTAACTGAGTAAAATGGGTGGGTCCATACATTTGACTAACTCTGTAATAACTCCCTCTGTTGAAAATGTCACGGTCAAATCTTGTAACCAATTTTTAGACCACTTCCAATCGTCCGATTGATTTGAAATTTGGGAGGTTTATATAATTCCGGTGACATTGCAAATTGACTTATTGTTATGGAAAAAACAAAATGGCTGCTCCAATATGGCGGACGAGTTTTGAAATTATGAACCAATTCAATTCAAAATTGGTATATGGGTGTTTTCGGAGTCAGAGATTATGATTCCTCTGTCAAAATTTGGAAATTCAAGATGGCGGATCGAATATGGCGTACGAGTTTTGTAATAATTATCCGATTCTATTCAAAATTGGTATCTGGGAGTTTTTGGGACAAGAGCTACGATTTTTTTTTTCAAAATTGAGAAACTCAAGATGGCGGCTCCAATACGGTTAACGGGTTTTGTGTTAAGATCCAATTCGATTCAATATTGGTATCTAGAGTTTTCCTGGTCGGAGATTATAACACTAGTTGCTAAAGTGAAGCTAATAAAAGTTGAGAACAATATAATAATAATGAATTATTTACCTCATCAATCAGAAGTTGACCACTTTGGATAAATTCTAATGCTACCGCCAAGGCGATGCCTACTGAAATTGATGCCCTGATAGTTATTGCCATGGACGTTTCCTGAAAACGAATCAAATTATGGTTGGAAACCTGGTAATCAATATAAACATTGTTGAATAATGCAGAAATGTCGAAGAAAATTCATTAAACTATCAAGAAGTCGACATATGAATCTACAAATACTGCTACATATATGTTTTTAATGTTGAGGGTCAGGCAACCGAGTGGTTAGAATCACCGCTTTTCAACCATTTCGGCTGCCGATCGTGTGGTTCAAAGCCTCGTGATCGTTTTTCTGATTGCGCGTGAAAGTGATAGCAATCGCACGTTGAAAAGTAAGACCTCGTTAATTCTAAGCTGGAATAAGTTTCAATTTCTGTGGGCTGCGGCTCGTAGGGAGACGACAGCTGGTTAAATAAAGGAAAAAACAATTTTAAAACAATTGAAACATTCGAGTCTAAATTTTTTTCAATTTTATTGAACCCATATTTTACTATGATATGAAAAACCCAATTCCGACATCGTCCAGAAATGGAAAAAAAAACGGATTAAATATCGAAATTTACTCTATGAACTCCGCTGGCTCTGGCTCACCCCACGGACGTGGGGAGTGGCTATCTGGATTAAAATGACCAGCGGCTCTCCGGATATGCCGGAAAAAATAATAATGATAAGACTAATAGGTTCCCTTAGAGGTGTGATGCATTCGCTATGAAAGCAGAAAGCGGAAGGCTATGATCCTCGGATTTTGAGTCTGCCCAGGGCACACGATTCCCTGACCCAATAGCAGCTCGGCCTATAGTTTGGGAAGTGGTTATTGGGGTATAGATCAACCTTGCGCGCCCTCCGAATCTGTCGGAGCTTTGAAAGGACAGATGAATCAAGGGACGGTCTTCTGAATGGTTACGAGTGCAGTGAGTTCGCCATGGGAGGATACATGGCGAAAATTCATGCTCTGTGGTGCAAAACTCAAGGAATCAAGTGAATCATCTGCGGAGACGAGACCATGTCAGAGCTCCTCCTCAGCCGGTTCACAAAGGAGGCAAAGAGAAGAATATTAAGACTAGTTCATCTCGCATTAAATTAAGGCATGCAATGTACGCTTTATTTTATTTTTTATAAACTGCAGGATGCTGACCGGTTGGAAACTTTTTAGGAAAATATTAATGAGTTTTCGTAACCACTCAAGGTTGATACTTCACCCCTAGCATAGTTCGAAGCTTTCTGAAGGAGGCTTCGTCAGCCTGAGAACATTAACCTACCTTGATGAGAAATTGTTTCCTAATTCGACGAGAATAACTGTCAACTATTGAAAATACGACACCAAAACATAACAATGTCAAGATATTCATTTTGGCAACCAACATCGTGATAATTGACAAACAAATGAATAAGTGAATAAACAACTAGTGTATTTGTCCCTGTAAAAGTTAAAGCTAACCTTTGCCACTGTCAAAGTGACAATTGCACTGTGGCATATGCGATTTTTTATACATGAATTAAATTGTCATCCAAATAATATTGTAGCCATATCGAACAATATTTTGAGGCTAGCATTGCTTCGAGCATATTTAACTAAAATAATTTTTATAATATGCAGTGATACTGGAACAATAATATTATTTCAATATAAATATACTACGCTTTCTACTCACCAAAATAATCGAAAACAAACCGTCCAGAGTCATGATTATGAGAAGAGCTGAAAAATTTAAGGCTGCAGAATCTTGAAATGGCCCCAAGATCTCCTTAGCGAGACTGAAACGAATAAAGAAGAGACAAAAATGATGTTGTATTGACAGTATTATACATACATATATTGTCTTGTTACATAGATTGTATTGTCATATATTGTATTGATTTTCTAAAATTTCAATTTTCGACTATACAGTCTGTCAATATAGTACCCCCCATGTTAACATTTGAACGGATTGGAATTTTTGTTTGAATTTTTTTTTTGTGGAATAGTTGTTCATGACCCACTTTACGACAGCAAAAAAATTTATCTATATCTTTTTTAATGATTATTGGAGTGATATCTCATTCGAAACGCCTTTCAATTCTCTATATGACTGCAGATTTTCAAACAAAAATATTTATTCAAAACAAAATGGTGGAACATAATATTAGAACTCTTATTGAGTAAACCCCCCCCTGTTTACCTTTGAACGGATCAGAATTTTTGTTTGCCATTTTATTTGGTTAAATGATGATCGTAAAATATGTTCTGGCAATCATTTTTTTTTTCGCGATTTCGATTTTTTTTTGAGATGACATTGTGGGTACTGTGATACCTCATTTGAATCGTTATCTAACTTTCAATACGATAACAAAATTTCAGCCAAAAATTCTCTTCCAAAACAAAATGGCGCTACATAACGTTAGAACTTTGCTCTGAGGATCGTTTCGAATCCTAAAGAGTTTATGTAAAATCATCTAATCTTTCAAGGTACCCTTCGGAAGAAACTTTACTGTACTTACCTGAAATTCACTCATTTTCATTTGCAGACAGATAATAAAGAAAACTGAATAATAATAAATGATTCTCATAACAGAGCTACAACGTGATGTATAGAAAATGGAAAGACGATTCAAGTGATGTTTCACTCGACCCACAATGCGAATTATAAAAAATCAAATTGAAATTTTTTTTAATGTCAAAAAATTTTTATAAACTATTATTCAATTGAATAAATTTTGATAACCAAGTTACCCCATCAGAAGGCATTACTTTACTCGAAATGGGCATGTAGGAATTCAATTACTTTTATGGTGAAAGGGAAAATACTGCTTGTTCTCGTTGAGTGACACTACAGGCGTCCATTATCCCATATTCTCAATGTCCCAGTGAAATAAATGATACGGAATATTCCTTGATATTTCGTTTGAACGAATAATTTTCAAATTGAATCCCTTATTGTTCTTACCATTACCTAGTCCTGGAAGATATCTATCTTATACTCTGAAAAACAACAAAAATCCGTAAAATACATAGACATATTATTAAAGAGGGTGGTGGAACATTAAATGAAGTGAAAATTATAAGTATGACAAAACAACGACAACGAAATGAGATACCTAATACATTTTTGCCGAAAAAAAAAAAAATAAACAATTTTGGAGTTCAAACCAGTGCCCCCCCAAACAACTGAATTCGCAAATATTGAAAAAAAAGAATTGATGTTTGAATTTTCATAATTTTGCGACTGACAAAACACAATTTTTTTTTATTGAAAAATGTTGAGACCCACACCTCATTCATAACAACCTGTATTTGCACTTGATTCTACAAATCGAATAAAAAGGCTACTGTGATAATAATAAAATTATCACTTATAATACCACTACAGCCCCAATGATTATTACTGAAAAAATTTTCGAGAACACGAATATTTTGAAAATTCTTCAAAGTCGATTTTCTGTTTTTAATTGAAGCTAGAATGGTATTCGGTAAAAAACTTCCACACCAAAATATTATTAAAAAAAACTAGTATAGGTTTTTGATGAGTTTGAAATTTAAATAGAATAAAAATAAATGATATTGAAAACAGTTTCAGCAGTGGAATTTTAAGTATAATTTTATGCTCCTTACCCTAAGGGGGGAATTTTATTAGTTGCTATGGAACGATGATAATAATACAGTCCTTCAATAGGTCTCATGCATGTTTTTTCCTATTTGTTCCAATAAATTATACCATCCATTCAAATACTGGGAAAATAAGGTAGCTGCCAAAAATATCAGTAATTAACAAGAATAAAAATTATTGAAAAATAGTGGAAATTCAAACGATTGTCTTTTGGCGGTAGGGTGTGATGTCAAAATACAAAGATTATCCAAAGAAAACATAGTTTCGGTAGGTTTGCAGTAACTCAGTAATAAAAAGATAATAATCAACCACTTGAAAAACTCTAGATAGACTGATCAACGACACGTTAATACCATGAAAAATACATTTTGTTTACATGAACTTTGACGACATACTAAGGCGCGCGTTTTACCAAATTCAAATTTGCTTAACATTTTAAAATCTGGATTGTCCAAAACTTTCAAAAGTTACAATTAAATGAAACAATGTTTAATGATTTAATAACTAATTAGATGGTGCACACAAAAATTCCAGTGATTTTGTGTTACATGCATGTGACCTATTGGTCGAATATGGTAGGTTCGAATTGCACAATGCGGAAACTAATGTATCCAAAAACTCTTCCCAAATACTCACGTTCTGATTCTGAGATGATGTTCCACACAATGGGTGATCTTGTGGTACACTATACGATGGTAATCCGTATTGTTAGAATCGCTACTATAATTCATCGATGATTTCATGTCATCAACATATTTATTCAACAGTAGATACTGGAACCTGATATGGAATATAACGTAAAGAAAAATGCATATCATATTCATAACTGCCATTCCACTTGCTGCCGAAATAAGGATGAAACTGAGAATAAAAATACGTTTGAATATCCAAAACCATTCCTCTACAATAATGTATGAACAAAAGATATGTTTTTCCTCGTCATCAAAGGGAAAATAAGATATATGAATCAGAAATAATGCTATTGATTCAATGTAACAGATTTTCTTCAAGAGTCTGCATTCCTGTAAAATTTGTGCCGAGATATCGTTTCCACAAGAGTTTATTGGATAACAAAGTTTGAATACGTTTCGTTTGAATCTATCTAGTTGAGTTTCCAGGATAAGGTTGAATACAATGGTAGAAATCCACTGAAAAGGAAAATGAGTAAATATTAAAGACTAAGAATTTGTAAATTTAGGAATTTTATCATTCGGTATTATTATTAACCAAGTAACAATTCAAATTGAAGTACATATTATACATAAAATATTGTTTATCGTATCATTGAATAAGCTTCTTCTGAGTTAAATATTCATTACAAATCATAAAATCATAACAGCACATAATACTTTAGTTACAATATAATACGTTAGTTACGTTATAATACCCTAGATACCAAATGACACGCTAAAATGAGCTAAAATGACAATAACTGTCTTATAAAGTTGAGGTTTCAACGAAAAAAATGAGCCATGATAAGGTTGAAAATTTGAGAATTTGTTAATCAAATTTTTTGATTGAAAATTGGGCTTTTATTTTTAATCCGTATCCAATCGAATTTAACTATAAAAAAATATAATATTATGTAAATATTTATAACAAAAAAAAAACATTTTCCCAAATTTCATGATCGAATGACTTTTCTAGCGGCGAAAAAAAAAATAACAAAAAAAAATTATTTGTGTTGGTTTTTCTTGTTAATTTCAAGGATATGTTAAAAAATTATTGATACAAAAGTTTAGATTTTTTAATCATCTATAATCATCGGGTATTGCAAATCGTTTTGGCCCTGGCCTATGATTCCCGTATGTGGAAAATATTATAGTCTCAAGCCGAAGAGCGTTAGACCTTCATCCATCTGTTTACAAGATGAAATAAACGTTTTATGAAGTTTCATAACGAATACGCCTCAAATAAGTTGCCCATCAAAATGGTGTCATGACCACTTTTATGCAGTGAATTTCGAAAAGTTTGCACCATATGAGGAATTTGTATTATCGATTCGTCAGAAAATTTATTATATTCCTCGTAAAATTTTAAATTTTTGAACGGTATACAGGGGAGAACAAAACTAGAATTTTGATCAAGAGTAAAACTACCCTAACTATGATTCCGAATCCGAATATTATTTTCATTTCTGAACCACTTCTTGGAATAAACACCTGACCAAAACCCCTATTTTTGTTGTCAACTGAAATTTTGGTAACTCATGAAATTTTGGTAACTCATGAAATTATTCTGCAATGCACCTATTTTCATCAAGAATAACATCTGCCGACAAATGGAAATAATGAACAACTTTCCATGAGGCGCAAACCTTTTGAAACTCACTGTATAAAACTAGTCATGACCACACTTCATGAAAAGTATGTTTCATCCGGTAGACAGATGGGTGAAGGTCGACCTCTCTCCGGCTCCTACACTATCAGTAAGTTTATTTACATCGGTAATTTGATAGCATGAACTCACTGTATATTGAAAAACCAAATGGGCTAAACACACACGATTTTCCTTTCCACCATAGAAGCTGAAGTAAACCGAGATCGCTTGAAACATGAGTTGGAATAGAACAACAACGAGACCATACCATCTGAAACTGTTGGCACCGTGAGGTATGAGGGATCTGACAAAATTTAGCAGGAAATCAAGAGGATCTTCTGAAAAAAAATTCTCAGTTAAAAATGAGGTACGTTCACAGATATGATTGAAAAAACCTGTCATATTTTCTTCACATCCTTCAATCATGATGAGTCCTCTTTGTGGCAGCTGACTCAACAGAACTAGATTACTTTCAAAAAAATAATAGATATAGCAGACCGAACTGACAACAATATGAGCATTTGATGATTATACAAGGTACATTATAATAAAATATGGAAATGACTTCATCAGCAATGATACTATTATATATAATCCAGTAATGGACAGTTTTATGGTTTTCCATCTGCGTAACAGATAATTCAATTCAATATTCGAAGTATCTACAATAAGTTCAAACAAATAAATTGAATTTTCCATTATTTTAATATGGAAATGCAGCAGTAGACAATATAATTATGCCACTTTGATCCTCATTAAATCGAATTAAATTGAATAAAATTTTATTGAGTCCGTTTCCCATTCACAAGAAACAGATTGGGCCGGTCATAAAAACATAGACCGGGAGATGATGACAGATTTTAGGTGAGGATTTTCTCGTTTATACCTTCGAGAAGACTGGAAGATATAAAAGTGTTGATCAAAAATATGAATTGTCGCCGCGTGGCTTCCATATGGAAAATTCAATTTTGATATGCACAAAAACCTTACCTCACTTCGGCATTCGCAGACCTTTGCAAATTTTTTATGAACATTCCGTAGTGAAAACTCTCATCTTTTCAGTGGGCAACAACGAGAAATTCACCGAAAAATTTACATTTGTCATAATTCCACTCCATAATTCAACCCTTTGGCCACTTGCAACCCTTTTCGGTACTAAAATCTATCATAAGATTCTGTTGATTAACATGGCAGCTACGATTGAATCGTCCCACAATACATGTTTGTTGTGCAAATATGGAAACTGAATTTTCCATGTGGAAGCCACACAGGGACAGTCAACACTTTTATATCTTTCAGTCCTCTCAGTCCTCTCAAAGGCACAAACAAGAAAATTGTCATTTAAAATCTGCCATCATTTCCCGGTCTAATATCTTGAATGAAGATATAAGGAGTCGGTATTTAAAATATATGAATGTAATCCAGTAACGACAGACAAACTCGAGCAAAAGTGAGGAATGAATTGTAGCACTGTGAAACTCGGCACATAACATCTCGACATCATGTATCATCAGAAAAAATATTGTTCACCAAAAAATCAGGGGTGGTACCTACAAAATTTTTCCTTAAAAAAAATACAATTTTTTTTGCTATAAAATATGAGATTTATCATAAAACGATTTTGATAGGTTGAGAATTGATTCAATTCTCCACAAGAATGATTTTCAGTAATACCTCATAAAATACGCTCGTTTTCTCAGAAAACGTGGTTTAGCGCTGACGTCACATTTCATGCTTGCGCTAACCCGCCACTGCAAGTTCAGGCAGTGATTTGTCATGACTTTGCTAAAAATTATAGTGGGATAAAAGTGCATATCGTTTCTGAAGACTTGTGTTTTGTTCCACTTCACATAACTCTTCTACGATATTTACGGAGGATCCGAAAGTCATGGATATTTTAGTAGATATGAAATAATTATACTGAAGCAGGAATCAGTACCCTTTTGGACCATATGCAACGATTTAAGACTAGTGAGACAAGTCTCCCTTATACATGCCAAAGAAAAAACTGGGTTTTACTCCTGCCTCAGTTTTCAACTCACCCATAATCCCGGCTATTTTTCAGTAAATGTTGATACACATCCTATATAAAAAATGAAGTATAACTATGTGATTTCAAGCTTGAGGTTTGCAATTCACAATAGTGTTATTGAATACATATATGCAGGATAGAAATAAGCGATTATTTTCAACATTAAGTGAAGAGAATGCAAATTTTATGGTCGAGTTGGAAATGAGGCAGGAGTAAAACAAAGTTTTTGTTGGCATGTAAAACTGGGACCTGTCACACTACTCTAAAATTGTTGCATATAGTTCAAAGAGGGTATGGGTTGCTGCTACAGTATAATAATTCCATATTTACTAAATTATTCATGATTTTCGGATCATTCGCAAACATCTCCGTGAAGTGCGACAAAATACAGTTTAGGTACTCAAATATTCGCATATTATATTTGCATGAGAAGGTAGGAGCCTTCAGAAACGATATAAACTTTTTATTTTCCTTCTCCGATCAGTTTTAGCAGAGTAATGACCAATCAAATATTCAGCTCTGCCAGAACTTCCAGCGGCGGGTGAGGGTGAGCCTGAAATTTGATGTCGGCGTTCAATCATGTTTTCTGAGAAAACGAGCGCATTTCATGAAAAATCATTTTTGTGAAGAATTGAATTGTCTTTCACCTTGTCGAGTTGGTTTTTTCTGTAAATAATATACTTTTCAAGATTACAGCAAAAATCTATTAATTTATTTTCGAACAGAAACAAAAAATGTTTTCTATCCCTGGAATTTCAATAAAAATTTTTTTTCGTGTTTATCATGGTTCCAACAACTAGCATTCCAACTTTGGTGGTGCTACAATCGATCCTCATCTCAAAACCTAATCGTACTGGATCAATAAGTAAAAAAAAATTATGGAACAATGCTTCTAAAAATAACATAAACGACGAACTGAACACAGAAAACCCAAATTATAAGAGGGAAAAATAACACAGTACTTTTTCATTGCATCAATCAATATTTTATTGGTGCTGATGTTCACACAAGTTAGACATATTTTATATATTTTATAAACAGTGACCTATCACATATGGTCTCCAGAATCGCCCTGTCCAATATAACCGGCTCGACTATCCATATTTCAAGGTTTGATCGATAAATTTTGCTCACCTTTTGCCTTTCCCCTTGAATATTCAGGTCTAATTCTATAAGTCTTCTCCAGTAAAATATTCCTGATTATACCTTCCCATTCGGATTGGAAATAGGAATAAAAAGGTATACGACGTATTACATCATCCAAAAATTTTAAAATTCCGTTTTGTATCATCTCTGCACTCAACAAGAACATCAATGACGTCCACCATCAGGCGAAAAAACCAGGGCTAACTATTACGATGCCGCCCAGGCGCCGCCAAATAATAAATTTCAATTGTCTTTTTCGTAGTACCCGTTACTGCTTTGTTTTCACAGCATATGACAGCATATATTTTTGAAAATCTAACTTTTTCTTTTCGCGTATTGAATGTAAAAAAATATAAAACTCACCATTCCTTTCTTCTATTTTAGGGCATTTTTTGACATCTTACAACTTCTTTGTTTTATTCAACTTCTTTTGTTTATTCATCTTCTGCCGTTTCCAGAATGCACCACCTTCTTTTTTACTATTTTTTTTAAATTTCAGGTTCAATATTTACCAATAATAACGACTACCTATTGAATACTGAACTCTGGTTTTATTACTTGTTATTGAGTTAGACGGTATTGTAGCGTCCAAAGCACCGCTGGCGCTTGATTAGTGAATGTTATGATTTCCACAAAAACAGTATCCCAACCTAGTTCTTTTAATGCGGTGCCGGCGGTCGCAAATTGCTTCAAAAGGCGACGAGTTAAGAGGCGGGTTATAAAAAGCAAGAAGCAATATAATATATACTTGTCGCCTCGTCGGCGACGAGTACATTGCTGGTTGCTTTACCGCCTCTTAAAATTCACCGCCGGGGGCTGATAGTCCCATAACCCCTCCCTGTATCCGGCACTGAAAACACACGTGAACTCCTCCACAATTTCAATTTTAACAAATCTCAAATTTTCTAGCAAAGTAGACAAGGCATCAAGCTGAGGAAAGGAACTGGTCAAGCTACCCAAAGTCATTCCCGATGTCAAAAACCAGTATGGCATTACACTGATCTTTTCTTTTTCGCCACCAAACTTGATCCATGCAGTTTAGAAGTTATTGCTCCACTTGAGAAATCCGATCTTAACCTCATCTCATTGAGCAGTAAAGGGCTGACCATTTTATTTTTATATGGAACTACAGTTCAACCGACATATAAAGGAGAAATTCATTCAAAAGTATCGCTGATGCATCGTTGATGCAAGGACATTAGATCATCAATACATTTTTGCCGACGAAAATCTTTTTCGCCCTTCCAAGACCATCTGGGAGATCGGAAGAATTGGAATGAAGACTCTTCAGAAGCAATTTCACCCAACAAGAATGGAAAAGATAACAATGATGGAAATATTTCTTCTGCAATAACACTTTTGCTTGAAAAAATGAACAGGATGTTCATAGAATTAGTTGTGGAATGATCTGCGGCTGAAAGACAAACTTTAGTTGCTATTTTCAAAATAACCTCTGGGGAGGTATTCATATTGAAAAGGGTAATATTCTCCATTAGAATTGAAAAATGTGATTTTTTTTGTAATATCTAACAGAAAACAACTACTTCCCTGTCTGAAGCCACTCTGATCATTGAACCAAATCTGATAGATTATGGAAATATTTCTCCTGCTTTAACGTCGCTCACACAGAAGAAGTATTTCCACGGTTTTCATCCTTGCTGTGTGAAATTGCTTCTGAAGACACTGCTTCCCAATTCTTCTGATCTCCCTGATGAGCTTGGAAAAGCTATATAGATTTTTGTCGATAAAAATGTTATGGGGATCTAATGTAAGAGGTGCGTTCCTTGCATCAATTATAATGAAAAAATGAAAGTACTCAACCTTCAAAAACTGGGATGTACCTGTTAGTTTTAATTTTGATAAGAATTTCTGACACTAGAATATACTATTGATATATAAAAAAATCACTGGTAAACCATTCTGCGTATAAAAAATGGTACTTTCAATTGCTCAATGTGACACAAATACAAAAACTGAAAAAAAAAACAGTGGCGCACATTTTTTCTACAAAAAATATTGGTGCCTTTCGGAACGCCACTGGATATGATAATTTTGCTGAAGTTGAATATAAATTAGCCCCTTACTACCCTGACTAACACTGCAAAATTTCAACAAAATCTGTTGAATTATTTTTGAGATATTTACGAAAGAAAAAAAATTCTTTTAAAAATGTTGACAACCTGTATATTGAATACGAAGCATTATCGGACCTATGTTTATATAAATTTTTCGTCTTTGAATCACTCAAAGAATCACCTCTTCAGGTATGGCCATGTACTTACATAACGCCCCGTATATTGATCACGGACATATATTATTCAAATTATTGTATTATTATCTGTTCTTGAAGAATATAAAACAATGTAATGGAATGAAGGTGTTCACGCAGAAAACTAAGCAATTAAAATGAACATTAAAACTAAGGAAGATGGCCAACTTTCAACTAATGACTCAATTTTTTCAAAAAATTAGAAACAGTGCATGCGTAGTCTCTTTGCTCACAGCTGATTGCTTTCAAAGAGGAAAGAGGTTATGTAATGTTCCCAATTCCAGCATAGGTTTGACGCCATATTTTCTATTTCACTTATTCCTCACAACACTAGAGGATTCCGCAGAAGCAATAATGTACTCAGTAGTAAACCATACTTATTTCTCTTGGTGATAGTTTTCATGCTGTATTGTAAACACCAGACAATGAATAGATAGAATAACAATCTACGATAATCTCAGGTTAGGGTTCACCATCTGTTTTCTGATCAAAGAATACCCTAAGACGTTTAAAACATTGATATTTGGAACGATATGCGCATGTCCAGTACTTTCTTGATTTCCTTAAATTGATGCTGCATGAACACCGTCGTAGATATTCTTGATTTAAAATTAATCTAAATCTTAAATTTAATTCAATTTAGTGAATCGACCTTCAAAGTTTTCCGGATTCCGCAATTATTATTGAGCCTTTTGACCGACATTTTTTTCACATCCGATACTTACCGTCTGAATTTTTTTCCAAAGTACCACGCGTTGCCTGCCTATCCAGGGGATTTTTTAGTATTCTCATCTGTTCTTGACATACAGTTTTCACCATATAGAAAACTTTTCTATTATGCATTCGTCAAAACATTTTATTTGTTATCAAGTTATCGAAATTTTGAATTTTCAAACGGTGTACAGGGGAGAACAAAAATTTTTGTTCAAGATTAAACTACCCCTATTTTCGATCTTATCAAAAAGTTTATTCAGAAAAGTTGTTCAGAATCGAAAACAGTATTCAGATTTAAAATCACAGCCAACTACGCAACAATTTTTTATTTTACATTTTCCTACTGTTCTAGCCTCATAAAGAGTACAAGTATCTCATAATAATATGCACCTTAGGCGCCTCCCTCATATTTCTACGACGACATTTCAATGGACAATTTGGTCTACTTCATCATTTGTATGAGAATATCAACGTTTTTTGAAATTTATTTGAACTTTTACTAGTTTTTTGGTGCAAATTTGATATTTTACTCTGTATGTTCATAATAACTATCAGTATGATTTTATGGAACATGTTGAATATGTCAATTATTAATTATTGGTTAAACGATTAAATAATACAAATCTGCATATTTACGATCACTTTAATCATAAAAAATGTGAATTTTTTATTTTTTTCGCGTACGTGGCTATGATTTCGAACATGAGTGTTGGTTTTGATTAAGAGTGATTCTGAATATTTTTTTTGATTATGTCAAAAATAATGGTTACACTTGAAGTTTCTTATTTTTTGTTCTTCCCTTTATAAAGGTTTAAAAATTCGAATTTTTTAAAACTTTAATGCTAGTATCCCGCAATGCACCAATTTTTATGAAGAATAAAATTTTGTGACAAATGGATGGTAAACAAATTTGGTGCAAACATTTTGAAACTCACTGTATGGACGAAATCTACAATTTTCTTAGCATATATTGTACAATTCTTAATTTCATAATACCGTCTATTCACAGATTTCGAACATTTTTGGTATAACCCTCGTATTCCAGCTTTTTTGAGTAATGATAAAACTGAAACTACTCATGTACTTCCGAAAATTTCATATCCACCCGCAGTAGGAAAAGGCTGGATTCATGTAGTAGACATGTAAATTCCCTGAAAAATATCCCTATTAACATATATTCAAATCAGCTTATTATTTTTCTCTAAACTCTCTTACGTAAGAGTATCATCACATAAATCCTGATAATGCTTTTTCCGAGTTGGCTTATTTTCGGAAAACTTATTTTCAGTTTTGTTATGTACATTATTCCTGATTGAAATGGCCAGTGTGATGAATTTGGGACATAAAATCTAACATATTCTAGACTGGAGGAACCATATACAGAAAATTTGCATGAAAAGGCTCAGAGGCTGTTTTCGCAGATTTTCCGAATGACTGGATAACGCTGATGATATATGATCATGACTTGGTTTTTATACGCGTTCGCTCACATATTACAAAGTCACTTTTTTTAGGGAATCCGATGAATTGACGATGATTTTAGGTGGGTATACCGGGCAGAGCAGTCCCAAAGCATAGTGCTTAGTGCTCGTGAAAGCACTCGAAGCACTTTTGTGCTCCCAAGCACTTTCCTAATTCAGTGCTTCGTGCTTAGTGCTCGTAAAAGCACTCAAAGCACTTTTGTGCTCCTAAGCACTTTTCTCCCGAGCACTTTCCTAATTCAGTGCTTAGTGCTTAGTGCTCGTAAAAGCACTCAAAGCACTTTTGTGCTCCTAAGCACTTTGCTCCCGAGCACTTTCCTAATTCAGTGCTTAGTGCTTAGTGCTCTAAAAGCACTCAAAGCACTTTTGTGCTCCTAAGCACTTTGCTCCCGAGCACTTTCCTAATTCAGTGCTTAGTGCTTAGTGCTCGTAAAAGCACTCAAAGCACTTTTGTGCTCCTAAGCACTTTGCTCCCGAGCACGTTCCTAATTCAGTGCTTAGTGCTTAGTGCTTAGTGCTCCGAAGTATTCAACGAAAAGGCTTAGGGCTCAGTAATCTCGAAAAGTGCTCGCGAGCACTCCAGTGTTCCGGAGCACTTTCCGAGATTACTAAGCACTAAGCTTTTCCTTATAAATGAATCTTGACAATACATGGAGTCGCGGCAGATGATATCCTGTGGCACCCCCACGAAAAAAATTTTTTTGTTCACGTCCTCATGCAACATTCATTTGAAGAAAGTCAAAATAAATTTGCCAAAATTTCATCGGGGTTACATTTTCTATCTTGATACAGGGAATGTGCGCTATGTCAATCACCATTCTATCATTTCGCATATCTTATATGTGAAGAGATAATCATATGCGGTCCATTTCAATTTGATTTTGATTCACATTGTTGATATCTGTAATAATTACTTTTTGAAAGTGCTAATCGCGAGCATTTTATAAATAAAAGTGCTTAGTGAACTAGATTTCGGAGCACTTTTCAAGAGTGTTTGGTGCTTAGTGCTCGAAGCACTTTTTGTCAGTGCTCGGCACAGCTCTGATACCAGGTGACCACGAGGTGAGATACGCCCCCAAATTTTTTACAGTTTTGAATATACAGATTTCAAATTTGGTATGCCGCTATAATACTTTGAGACGCATATCTTGAAGCCACTCCTGAAAATTCATCGCTTCGGGTTTAACCGGAAGTGACCCCGAACTTTTTTTCAAACGACACCCTGTAATTTTTTTATCATTCGGAAGAGCACGCGATTTGTGATAACATGTTTTTCAAAATTGAAAATCGGTTGAAAATGGCGGAGATACAGTTGATTGATCAATCGATCTAAGTTGGCCATGAAATTCAACCTTAAATCATCACAACTGACAAACAAACATTAGAAGTCACCAAGAGGAATGAGAATCTACAGTTGAAAATTGAGATTCTCATGTGATTTCAGCTGTTCCAACAATTATCAAAAACTATCTAAAAACGGAGAAGTACCTATAAAGAAATGCTCCCAACAGCCATTTCTGAAATGGCAACATGTTTTTTGCGCTTCGTCACGAAAATAGTTTTCATGATGTAAATGTTTACTATTTTTTTTGTATTTCGTTTGTATTTGTATAACAACTGTATTTGATATTTATGAATAAACGTCATCATTATTATTATTATTCATGAAAAACAATCCCATTCAAGTCCGAAGCGTATTCTTGATATTTCAACGGCATAAATTTCAATAAGTATATCATTTTATTTTTATTTCAATTTCAATCTATGTTTACATAAGACATTTATTGAATAAGTGCGTAGCTGTGTGTATTTCTTTTGTGCTGATGATTCACTGCATTCCATTTTATTCTAATAGGTGTTAACGGTGATGTCCAACAATATCAGTGTTAATGGCTGTATTTCCATTTCTTTCACAATTACTTGAATTTTACCAGAACTGAAAATATACTGTAACATAACCTTACTCCCTGAAAAAAAAAGGTTACTATTTTTTGGAAGTGATCAGATAAAGTTTCCATACAGCCAAGAAGTTGGGGTAACTCAGATCTGCGATTCCATAACATGTTACTTTCATTGGTATGGCAGTTGTTGGTAGAATGATCAGCAGGCTTTTTCTGTTCCTCTCATTACAGTGTTCCCACGGCAAGGCGCAGAGTAGATCGTGAAATCTGTTCGACTGTGAATTGAAGAAATTTGAATATCGACTCTCCATTTCATTCTCTGATTCAAATTGCTAAAATATCCGTCTGGCTACATTCCCCGACTGAGCAAATTTTTTAAACAATCGAGCAATAATTAGGTGAATTGAGGAAGTGCACAAAAAAATATGAAACACACTGTATTCATCAAGAGAGTTGAAATATAGAATTAGTGAAACGAGAAAAGAACAAGCTTTCTCACGATAATGAACTTGACATATGATTCTATTTTTAGAAAATGCTGATGACGTCACTCCTCCACTAATGGCATATTATAACTTATATGTGCATTCACAGAAAGGTGTAGAGTGAAATACTCTTTAACTACATTTGAATTTGTTTTCGAAAGTTCCGATATTAACTGAGAAAAATGGGTGGATCCATACATTTGACTAACTCGGTAATAACTCCCTCTGCTGAAAATGTCACGGTCAAATCTTGTAACCAATTTTTAGACCACTTCCAATCGTTCGATTGATTTGAAGTTTGAGAGGTTTATATAATTCCGGTGACAATGCAAATTATTGTTATGGAAAAAACAAAATGGCTGCTCCAATATGACGGACCAGTTTTGAAATTATGAACCAATTCAATTCAAAATTGGTATATGGGTGTTTTCGGAGTCAGAGATTATGATTCCTCTGTCAAAATTTGGAAATTCAAGATGGCGGATCGAATATGGCGTGCGAGTTTTGTAATAATCATACGATTCTATTCAAAATTGGTATCTGGGAGTTTTTGGGGCAAGGGCTACGATTTTTTATTCAAAATTGAGAAACTCAAGATGGCGGCTCCAATACGGTGAACGGGTTTTGTGTTATGATCCAATTCGATTCCATATTAGTATCTAGAGGTTTTCCGGGTCGGAGATTATAACACTAGTTGCTAAAGTGACGCTCATAAAAGTTGATGAACAATATAATAATAATGAATTATTTACCTCATCAATCAGGAGTTGACCACTTTGGATAAAACCAAATGACGTCGTCAAGGTGAAGCTTGATCCAATTAATGCCCTGATAGTTAGTGCCATTGGCGTTTCCTGAAAACGAATCAAATTATGGTTGGAAACCTGGTAATCAATATAAACATTGTAGAATAATGCAGAAATGTCGAAGAAAATTCATTAAACTGTCAAGAAGTCGACATATAAATCTACAAATACTGCTACGTATATGTTTTTTATGTTGAGGGTCAGGCAACCGAGTGGTTAGAATCACCGCTTTTCAACCATTTCGGCTGCCGATCGTGTGGTTCAAAGCCTCGTGATCGTTTTTCTGATTGCGCGTGAAAGTGATAGCAATCGCACGTTGAAAAGTAAGACCTCGTTAATTCTAAGCTGGAATAAGTTTCAATTTCTGTGGGCTGCGGCTCGTAGGGAGACGACAGCTGGTTAAATAAAGGAAAAAACAATTTTAAAACAATTGAAACATTCCAGTCTAAATTTTTTTCAATTTTATTGAACCCATATTTTACTATGATATGAAAAATCCAATTCCGACATCGTCCAGAAATGGAAAAAGAAACGGATTAAATATCGAAATTTACTCTATGAACTCCGCTGGCTCTGGCTCACCCCACGGACGTGGGGAGTGGCTATCTGGATTAAAATGACCAGCGGCTCTCCGAATATGCCGGAAAAAATAATAATGATAAGACTAATAGGTTCCCTTAGAGGTGTGATGCCTTCGCTATGAAAGCAGAAAGCGGAAGGCTATCATCCTCGGATTTTGCGTCTGCCCAGGGCACACGATTCCCTGACCCAATAGCAGCTCGGCCTATAGTTTGGGAAGTGGTTATTGGGGTATAGATCAACCTTGCGCGCCCTCCGAATCTGTCGGAACTTTGAAAGGACAGATGAATTAAGGGACGGTCTTCTGAATGATTACGAGTACAGTGAGTTCGCCCGGAGAGGATACATGGCGAAAATTCATGCTCTGTGGTGCAAAACTCAAGGAATCAAGTGAATAATTTGCGGAGACGAGACCATGTTAGAGCTCCTCCTCAGCCGGTTCACAAAGGAGGAAAAGAGAAGAAAATTAAGACTAGTTCACCTCGCATCAAATTAAGGTATGCAATGAACGCTTTAAACTTTTTTTTTTTATCCCAAGAGCCTCCGAGTATTGTGGATAAACTGCTGGATGCTGACCGGTTGGAAACTTTTTAGGAAAACATTCATAAGTTTTCGTAACCACTCAAGGTTGATTTAAATATTTCGTTACTACAAAAGATCTTGATCTTTTGATCTTAGTATTTGGTAGCATAATTAGCAATTTGGCGCCTATATCATTTATATCATCTGTTTTCATTTGCAAAAGCTCATCACATCTACAAGCCCCAGCGACTGCAACAATAAGTACAACCTAAAATATAAATTGAAAATTAGTTCTTTAATCCATAGTAGATCATTTTCAATATATTCCTACCTTCGTACACAAATACAGTTCATCTGGAGCATCTGATAAAAATTTCTCGATTTCTTCTCTTTGAAAAACTCGGGAAACCGTCTGACTGGCGTTTCAAAAAAGCCCGTAACTTCAGTTATTTTGCCAAATCAATGTTATTTTTTATGTTCAGGGTAGCTTTCAACATCGAATAGGTAGACCATAACGTTGAAGGCTTCATTTTCTTTGAAAGGTCGGAAAAATAGACAATCAGCACATTTTCAGAGAAAGATCCTATATTTTTCTTCTGTCTATATTCCATGAATCTGCTGTATGTGAGTTCATATACAGTTCTTGATTTTTCCGGTAAAAGGTTAAATTCCACATCTCGCGCCTGGTTTCTTATCTCCAGGTGGTGTTAATTACATCAATTCATCCTCACTTTGCAGTAAATCCATTTCTAAGTAAACAGTAAACAAACAAACTCAACAAACGTCATCAGCGGTAAACGTAGTAACGCAGGGTCCAGTTACCTTTGATGAAATAATTTAGTTATTTGAATATTGATAATGAAACGCAATTTAAATATGGAAAAGTCGATTTTGCGTGGAATTGAAACAAATTTGAAGAAAAAATTATATGTTTCACACGGCAGAAAAGCAGATTTAATGCCTTGGCTGGTTTCATATGAAACACCAGCCGCGGCTTTAAATCTTATGCTTTTATGCCTAGTAAAACAAATAACTATAAAACATCGGTCAGCGACGACTGTTGTTATAATTACTCTCTATTTTATGCATTGAAGACCTTCGTGATACTTTGCGCTATAGCTTGATAATAGTTTGATAAGCTGAAACCGGTCATAACAAATAAAAGTCGTAGTGGAAATTAGACAAAAGTTATTTTCTCTATCCTATATTCAACTTGAATGTTCACAAAATAAATAGAGCCAGAGTTGAGAGGAAATCTCAAAATACAATTTTCCGTTGAATTCCTTCCTTTATTGATGTGTCACAAAAACAACCCTCAATATCCAGGGCCTACTCAACTGACTCGACTGAACCGTGCCTCCATACAACGCAAAACAATGAAGACTCCCTGCAACAAAAAATGACTGTGTTACACTCGAGAAGAGAAATGCGAAATATTACAACCTAAGTGAGAAGACACCAGGCAAGTGAAAAGCAAGTTTCCAGGGGACCGTGCAAAAAATTTTCTACTTCAGATTCGTTGGCACTTCAGCCGACAATGAAATATTAGATGACTGGTACACAGAGGTCGTAAGTCATGCCCATAATCCGTACATTCATAATATTTAGACAGACACAACGGCATCATAGCGAGTGAGAGTGCTTTATGAGATCTGTCAGCTCAAGTTTGAATTCGTACATGTGCGACTACAATGGGGTTTGATCTGGGAACGGAGAAAGCAGGGAAATTAATAACTTAAAGGGCGACGTATGAGTTGGACTTATTTTCGTGAACTTTCACATTACCAGTTGAATTCATAGAAGAAGCAATCTAGAATGAAAAACAAAAATGTCCTTTTTAAGAAGTTTTGATAACGGAGGCAGATACAGCCTCCGAAACGTCAACAGTTTTCAAAAAAAGAGAAGTATTATTTGTTAATTCGATCTCATTTTTTCAGATAGGCAAATTCAGTGTAGGGTACGTTACTGACAAAAATTAATTTCTTTCAAGACAGCAGTCTTGTGAACACAGTAACTTATCGGGCAAATTAATTTATTTGCCCTTCTACACTTGTACAGATTTCTTTGGATTAAAAAAAAATTTTTCATATTCAGATTGTGGAAAGTCATAAACCCAAAAAATCATGTCAAGAATCCTGAAAGATTTCATATCTGTTTATTATATTCAATCAACTCTGCTCCTCTCAATGACTTGCCCAGTGTGAGTATTTTGTCGTGCCTGTCAAAGGTTTTGAAAAAAATAATACATAGACGAATACTCCTTCATCTGAAAAAATACTAAGTACTGCCAAATAAACAAACGGGTTCCAGATCCGAATTCAGTTGCACAACTGCTTTGTTAAACATATACAGTGACCGCCAAAAAGTATGTACCACAGGGGAGAATATTGGAAAAAAGATTATTGGGAAAAGTTTGTGCATGTCCGATAAACTAAAAATAGATTTTGACACATGTCACGTGATCGCTGGTATGCCGGCAAATTGAAAAAAATACTATGAATAAGCAAACAATCGGGTAAAATGGCAAGATATCGAAAAAAGTTATTTGAAATGGTTACTTTTTTTCAATTTGCCGCCATACTAGCGATCACGTGACATGTGTCAAAATCGATTTTCAGGTTATCGGACATGCACAAACTTTTCCCAATAATCTTTTTCCAATACTCTAATAATAAACTTTTTTCCCATATACATACTTTTTGGCGGTCACTGTTTATATATATATATATATATATAATTTGGAGAGATTATTTGGGTAACCAGCAAGCAAAACGTGTACTCTTTCAACGCTATATTTCCAATATTTCAACAGTGGTTACTGTCATCTTCAGGGAAGCTACAATTAATAAGCGAATGTATACTAAAATGGAGTGAAGCCCAATAACAGCTATACTTACTGTGTCTTTGAGGTTGATTGCAAAATGATGTGATGAAAGTGATACAACAATTATCGAATGGGAAACATGAAGTTGCTGATAAAATAACAATGAAAGGTCAATAATTAAAATAATTAGTCAATTAATACACATTTTTTAAAATTTATATGGATAATTTCCACGTGTGGAGGTACTCAAGCACGTGTCTATCATCTTGGTTAGGAAACAGACAAGTGACATATGTTTCATGTAATTAAAAGAAGAAAATTATGAAATTGAAGTTTGACAGGTAGAGTCCACGATTTGGCCTCTGCTTATGAGTAAACCAGCCCTGTTAACTTTTGAACGGTTTGACGTAGGAACATGAATAAAAAACCGTTTCGAGGGTTTCACCAATACTACTTTTTGAAATAAAAAATATGGTGATTAACCAATAGGGGGCGCGGGGGGCCCATCAACTCAAAATTTTTTAATGGCATGGGGGGTCAAGTGGCACATCGTCGAGAATGAAATTCCATTCTCTTCACAACCATCTGAATTTTTTTGAGTTTCGTTATTATTTTTTTGCAATTCTAATTGGAAATATCAAATATAAATGTGGAACTGAATACTACTCACTCATACCTCGATAAATTTGAACGGTTTGATGTGAAACAATGCAACCAAAATATTTTTTTTGAAGGGTATTACCGATACTACTTTTCGAGAGAGAAAACTTTGCAACTACTCGACATATGGCGCTGGAGGAACATTTACTAAAAAAAATCGAAAGGCATAAAAATCGAAATGGGGAAGAAAATTATGAACAAAATTCAAAAATATTCAGATGGTTGTGAAGAGAATTGAATTATCTATTCAACGATGTGCCACTTGACCCTCCATGCCATTTAAAAATTTTGAGTCGATGCCCCCCCCCGCCCCCGCGCCCCTCATTGAGCAATCACCAAATGTTTTATTTCAAAAAGTAGTATTGGTGAAACCCTCGAAACGGTTTTTCACTTATGTTTCTACGTCGAACCGTTCAAAAGTTAACAGGGGGGGGGGCTATAAAAAGCCGCATTGTATATATAATTAAATTTGGGAATTCTCGGGTATGCGGTCTGTTAACCAAATATAATAATTGGAGTACGATCGAAAAAGTACACGATTACTATATATATATATATATATATAAATATATATATATATATATATATATAATCTTCAATAAGTGTTATTGTAAGAAATACAATTCCATTGCCCACTATTTATACTGCATATTCTGTTTTAGCTTAACGCCTTCTGGCATAAATTAACTCATTACGGCTAGTCCGTGATTTGGAATGCGATCGACGTCTTATCCGCTGTTTACCTTCATCACTCCTGACTCCGGCTACATTTCATCACTGAAATGCCCCCATACGGACCAAGCGGCCCACTAATTATAAAGGACAACACAATTTATATGCAAACACTTCGCGAGAGACCATTTATAAAATAAAAATATGCAAATCTCCGGGAGTAAATATAGCTTTTCAGCAGCCTGGGCTTCATTATTTCATCTCAGACCTTCGCGGCTATAAATCAATTGTTTCATTATCAAAACACACGTTCACATTGCGGGTAGCTGGTAATCAAATTATTATTTAACTTTCGAGATGGGATCTGGCGATAAAGTGGCATGATTTATCTTCTTATCGGCTATTTTGTATTAGCTGGAAACCCACGCATAAGATATATGGGTCAGTGGCGGGTTTTTTGAGAAAAAACAAAATTATATAAATGATATATATCTACCTTGAGTGATATAATCAGTTTACATTTCATATCCCCCAAACCATCCTCAAATCATCCGAATGATCCTAAAAATATTGACTAGAAAATGAACTAAATCATCGTCACTGATCCTTCTTAATGATCCAACTGATCATCAATAATCCTCGAAGCGATAGCTTGAAAGTTTACTTCGACATTTTCGACAATAATCAGTTCTTTTCTCAAATAATTCACAAGGTCCTTCTTTTTTCAGAGTCAAGCCTTGTTAAACCTTCCAGATTTTTTTCCCGTCGTCTCTGACATATCATGAGACAGGAATGATCAATGTTGTTGCATTCAACATCTTTCTGTTTTTTTTTAATTTTTTTATTCACTTGTACGGTTTAGGAAATTTCTTTTTCTTGTAACAAATCCAAACCATCACTTATGAAAGTCACAAATGCGGACGGTGTTCAACTTGAAATTTCACGATAGCTGATGCAATGTATAATCATTGTACCAACATTGCTAGAGAAATTGTCCAGGAATTACATGCACATCTAATCCCAAACTCAAAGATTATAAAGAAATAGAAAATGCCATGATGTCACTGTTATAAAAATCGTTTCGGTTTGATAACAGAACAGCCAGAAAGAGATAAGCAGTGTTATCTTTTAAACACTCTCAGATATATTCTATAAATGAATGCACCAATCGGCGACAAACAACTCATAGCCAAGTATCGACCTATTTCGGTTATTGTAAACGTTCTAAAAAAGAAAGTAAGCCTCACTAAAATTTTCGATAAATATAAAATGATTCCGAAACATCAACACATCTTCCTGAACCGATCTTTACACACGATGCAATAACGAAACTTACTGCCGAAATGTATTCATCTTCAGAAAATAATCAGACCCCGATGAGTCCAGCATTTGTGTTCACCTACCCTACTGCTGATCGGTCTTTTGGTCTCACCAATGTAGCGGTGTCTGCCTTCACATGATATTTGGTTAACACAATTGTTCGAATTTCCGCTTGAATCCCCAGGCTCGAGTTCGGTTGGAAGGCTTCTCAGATCCGAAACAGTTTCCGACGTTGTAATTTTTCTCGAGTTTTCTGAGTTTCTCCGATACGACTCTAATGTATGGTCTTATTATGTAATATGCGTAGACTCAGCAAGATAATCAATTATCCACCATTACCTAAATGCGATAATACCTAATTTTTGGCTCAAACAGAAACTCAAGTTACCTCATTCACCAACAAGGTTCACATGCTTTGTCTTGGTTATGAACTCCATTCTCGGTCTAGATTTGAAAGTGGCATTTGTCTTTACTTTGTTGAGGTGCCAAAGAGACCAATTTTCTCTGCTGCCTTCACTCGTTTCCTAGTGGATCCTCCTATAGCGATTTGAAATATTCTCACTAAAATTAGACTTTATCCAGCAAAACCATAAAACAGCTGAGGTCATCATAATAGGGGATTTCAATATTCACAACCCTATCTGGCTCAAATTCTCCAACCGTTCCACCGTCAGCGGACCCATCGAGATCGACCCGTAGAGCTTTGTCCTCACTTGCCAAACATCTCT
Organism: Chrysolina haemoptera; assembly: GCA_958298965.1. NCBI lineage: Eukaryota > Metazoa > Arthropoda > Insecta > Coleoptera > Chrysomelidae > Chrysolina > Chrysolina haemoptera. The sequence goes on from OY282588.1 coordinate 1,985,426, forward strand.
TCTGCCAGGACTTGTTCTTCCAACGAACAGCCAAGCTTTGGAACTCGATACTCTCTGAGAGAAACAGCATTCAGAAATTTAAGAAAACCTATACCTACCTACTTTATGTCTGCTCTCACCATGTTCTCTGAAAAATATAGGATTTTCCTTCTCATTGAAATCAGAACTTGAAGAAAACCCCTTACAACTTTTTTCAGGTAATTTTTTTTGATTGACTCAAATCCACATTACATACTAATTCGACCATTCTGAATCGATTGGCAATCGCAGAATTTCTCTATCTCAAACCGTTCTCGAGTTGGTCAGCTCTAAATCAGTTTTTAGATGGTTTTTTTGCCGCCAAAAATATTTCTGATGAGCTTTCGACATTTTTGTTAAGAATTTTGGAATCAGCACGTCAGAATACCTTCGAAATGAAACATTTTAAATTCGAAAAATGAAAAATAAAAATCTCGGAAAATTATATTTTCTAACATAAACACCCTTTTCCGGCTAAATCTTATATCTGAGCACATAAAAATCATACATTTTCGGAAGGAGCATGAAATTTTACGTATAAAATGTGAATTTTTATTCGATGTGACGACTTAGTATTTTTCATGATTTTTAGGGGTAACCCCTTGCAACTCTTTTCGGGTATTTTTTATATTTTTCGATTGACTCGTATCTACAATACATACTGATTATACGTATAGAGTACAAATTTCAATCCGATCTGACGATTTAGTATTTTTCATGATTTTCAGGGGTGAACCACTTGCAACTTTTTTCGAGTAATTTTTAATTTTTTTGTTTGACTCAAAATTCACAATGCAGACTAATCGACCATTCTGAATCGATTGGCGTTCGCAAAATTCGTCCATCTCTAACCGTTCTTGAGTTGGTCAGCTCTGAATCAGTTTTCAAATGTTTTTTTTTGCCGCCAAAAATATTTCTGATGAGTTTTAGACATTTTTGTTAAAAATTTCGGAATCAGCACATCAAAATACATTCGAAGAGAAAAATTTGAAATTCGAAAAATGACAAATAAAAAATCTCGGAAAATTGGATTTTTTACCTTCAACACCCTTTTCCGGCTAAATTTTATATCTGAGCAAATAAAAATCAAATATTTTTGGAATGAGCATGACATTTCACGTTTAAACTGCAAATTTAAAGTCGTTGTAACGACTTCTTATTTTTCATGATTAACCCCTTGCAACTTTTTTCGGGTAATTTTAAATTTTTTTCGATTGACTCGAAATTCACATCACATACTAATTCGACCATTCCGAATCGAATGGCGTTCGCAGAATTTGTCTATCTCGAACCGTTCTCGATTTGGTCAGCTCTTAATCAGTTTTTAGATATGGTTTTTTTGCCGCCAAAAATAGTTCTGATGAGTTTTCGACATTTTTGTTGATAGATTCGAAATCAGCACGTCAAAGTGCGTGCGAGGACGAAAACTTCAATTTAAAAAAATTAAAATTGAAAAATATCAGAAAATATGATTTTTTACCTTAAACACCCTTTTCCGGCTGAATCTCATATCTGAGCACATAAAAATCATACATTTCCGGAATATGCATGAAATTTTACGTATAAAGTGCAAATTTCAAGTCGATGTGACGACTTAATATTTTTCATGATTTTTAGGGGTAAACCCCTTACAACTTTTTCAGGTAATTTTTCATTTTTTTGATCGACCCGTATTCACAATACATACCAATTAGACCATTCTGAATCGATTGGCGTTCACAGAATTTGTCTATCTCTAACCGTTCTCGAGTTGGTCAGCTGTTAATCAGTTTTTAGATGTATTTTTTGCCGCCAATAATATTTCTGATGAGTTTTCGACATTTTTGTTAAAAATTTCGAAATCAGCACGTCAAAATACGTTCGAAGACAAAAATTTTGAATCCGAAAAATCGAAAATAAAAATCTCGGAAAATTGGATGTTCTACCTTAAACACCCTTTTCAGGCTAAATCTTATATCTGAGCATATAAAAATCATACATTTTCGGAATGAGCATGAAATTTTACGTATAAAATGCGAATTTCGAGCCGATGTGACGACTTGGTATTTTTCATGATTTTTAGGGGTAACCCCTTGCAACTTTTTTCGAGTAATTTTTATTTTTTTTCGATTGACTCGAATCCACAATATATACTAATTCGACCATTCTGTATCGATTGGCGTTCGCATAATTTGTCTATCTCTAACAGTTCTCGAGTTGGTCAGCTCTAAATCAGTTTTTATATGTTGTTTTTGCCGCCAAATCCGAAGTGAAACGATCCTGGTTGAATCATATTCCTGAATAGCTTTTGATAAGTTGCTTCACTTCAATAGGATTCAATAGGATGGAATGATTTGCTTCACAACTACGGAACTATATATTATTTTTACCATTATTATTATTATCAGAGGACTTTGGTTACTAAAACTTCAAATGATGAAATACACAAGAAAAGTGCACGAAAACGAAAGCAACTCAGCAGAAGCAAATTTATATTTTTCAAATTTTCTGTTATCTCAATATAATGAGTTAAGTATCTGGTTGTAATGATATAGTTAACTCTTTTTATCGATCAAATTGAGTTAGCTATCTCATTATATCTACTCATTAAAATGAGATTAAAAATTTTTTTCATGTTCCTTCTGAGCTTTCGCACGCAGAAGTGTTTTAGTATATTCCAACATCCGTACTAAAAACACCACGAATACGAAAAACCAACAACACTCATAAACTGTAAAAATTTCCCAGCACGTTGTCACTATCAATTTCTTCAACAATCGTTATATTCCCAGCCTCATTCAATCTTATCGGGCCAACGGACCATTAAAACAAATTTAACAACCAAACCGTTTTATAAGCCCGCTACGGCTTGTAGTTTCACGCTGAGGTTGAATTGAAAGGAATCTTGTTATTTACGGAGAATAAAAAATTGATGTTATTACCGCATTACATAATGTAACAATTGGTGAGAGAAATTGTGTGTGTCAGGGACGTAGAACTCGATGACGATTTATATGAAATTGAAGGTATTTTGTTAACAAGCCTTCCCTTTGGTTCAATTCTAAAGATGAAAAATTATGATATTTGTTCGAAAATATGGAGTCATCTGCGACTGAAACACAAAATTTAGTCGCTATTTTCCATCGTTCAAGATAACCTCTTGGGGGGTATTCATGGTGACAAGGGGAACATTCTCCATAAAAACTGAAAAATGAAAAAAATTTGATTTATTTGTAATATCTAACAGAAAACAAATACTTCCCCGGCAAAAGCCACGCTGGACATTCAACTATATCTGATATAACTGAAAATTTCACACCTCACTTTTTCAGCCAATCAAAAAATTGGTTTTTATTTAGTTGCCATGGCAACCCAAAAAATGTCCGGAAATGTTTATCCTCGTGGGTACCCTGGGCGAAATTAATAAGTGGAAATTTTTCTGTCAAATATTTGATATGTGATAGTTAACATTTTGCTTTTATGTACAAATGGAATGTTATTTTTCATATGAAAGGAGATGATAATATTTCATAATTATATATTCACTAAATATTAGGAATGTGTCTGAAAATATTTTGAGAACTTGCATTTCAACGATGAATAGGTCCATCGGTAAAAAATGTATATCAATCAAATCTATCTTTGCTGGACTTGATGAACTTAATATTTGAAACAATTTTATTCAACTTATCTTTTCGTGAATACTCGGCTGAAATTTGCAAGAATTCCTTTCCACATCACTTCCCAATAGACAATCCGCATGGACCAGTCAAAACTATTTTAGTTCTGCGTGATGTGCAGTGTAATTTTAGGTTGAAAATGTCGCAAAATGAATTTTCCTTTCTCACATACAAACACCGCCACTAATACCAACTTGTAACTGTCATTATATCAACAAAAACCATTCATGGCCCACTGATGTTACAACTTGTTTTCTCTCAGAATAATCTACAAGTCAGTTGAATTAACCACTAATTTAATATATTTTGGTGTGAAATTTTCTTACCAAATCCCCCGCGTGCTTGAATTAATTGCTGGAAATTTATCTCGTACATGAATTTTTTAAGAAAATCACCCTCGTCGCTTTTTTCAAAAAATTCATGTACTCGAAAAATTTCAGGCAATAATTCAAGCACTAGGGAGATTATAAGTGAAAAGAAAAAATCTGAAAGTGAAAATTCACATTTTCACTCCGATATACATGAACCAAATTATCATTTATACATATAAAAACAAATTTTACCCCCCCTTCATACACTCAGTGTGAAGGAAGGTTCATGTATTTCATTACACCTTTCCCAAAAAAGATTAGGCTCTGATTTGTTATTCGATAGATTTTTCACCAAACATTTTTTTGAAATTTTATACTTGCACGGAACTCAAAAATTATAAAATTATTTGTGTCTCATAAACGGTAAGAGAAAGGTATAGGTCATAGTCGAAAAAACTTATTCATATTGGTCAGTAAAATGAGAAAATACACAGGGTGTTCCATTCGAAAAAAACTGAGATTCAGTCATTTTCAAGAATCTCCGAAAAATACTTAATTCTTAGCCTCCCTGTATGCTGAAACTGAGATCCAGTTCATCAATAGAATACTTGATGGTGTTATGCACCTCCCAGTGGGCACACGTACGTTTTTCAAACGTGTTATAAACGTGGCATTGGTTAAATAAACGTTTCTGGTTGAAAATTTCAACGTCAATAATTTATTGTAATCTTCAACGTTGAAAGAATACGTTATAAAGATGTGTTTTCAACGTTACTTCCTCAACAACTCGTTAAATATACGTTTAACAATCGTTATGTTAATTAGAAAAGAATTGTTAATAAAACTCGCTTTATGAGATCCATTTATCAATGTTTATGTTCATTAACCTTTTATTTGGTAAAACAATGTTGTTTTATTGAGTATCTTCGACATTCAAAAAAGCTGATGGAAAACGGCAATAAAGTGAATTAGTAATATAACGTTGTTACACGCAACATTTTTTCGTTGAAAAAACGTTCGGTTTTCAGCTATTTCACAACGTTATTTCAACGTCCTTGTGTCAGGTGTTACATAAAAATTCGACATAATCATTTCTTTCACGAAAATCCTTATAGATAGGTATGGGGAATTATCTGCAAAAGTTTTTAAGAATCCTGCAAGGATTCCAAAAATTATATAATATACGGGGTTTTCCATTTGAAATAACAAATTAGCTACTACTTTCTGATACAAGTGGCAACACTGTATTGATCAAAATTTTTGAAATGATCTGTCGTTCCATTTTCCAGAAACGTCTAGTATGCCAGCGAATGTGGAATACCCTGTATAACTTGTGGTAGAAGTCCATTATATCTCGAAGTGGAGTGGTATAGTTATAAAAATCAGTATATTTTTAGCGTATACACTTTCTGATAACAGTGTTTTCTCGTAGGTTGTGAAAAGTTCTTTTTTAGAAACCTTCTACTGATAAGCCAATGAAGGAGATGAAACGTATGGACCACTAAGGCAACTAACTACCACAGGGAATATTAATTACTTAATCACATTTTCTTTAATGAATGTTTACCAAGCAAATGCAGACAAACTTGCATAAATCTAAATTGAGTAGCCACACAGAGTATATTTATGGAAATGCATTTTAGCGAAGTTCAAAGCAAACGGATCGATAATCTTGTTTTTGAGATGATTTCTCCGAACTTCAAATTGAATTGAAGTTTACGTTTCAGCAGTTCTCATTTGCTTTTCAGTTCAATATTCGCTTCCACGTAAATGATGGAAGGGGTTGAATTGATTACTGAATTCGATTTTGACTCCAATTACTATTATCCGTCTGATGACAGTATTTTCTGTTTGCATGAATATTCAGTGTTCCAGTTACCAACCATAGTATGGAAAAAATGTATTGAAAAATTTGCAATATTTTTCCCAAAAACAGATTTTTTCTGAAATTTTGATTTTTCAACAGACAAAACACTTTCGGGCTAGAGAAAATCAACGATTGGTAAGTATGAGGAGGTGCTTTTCAAGAGCGTTGTGAAATGACTGTTCGCTTGGGTGTACTAGGACTTAACGTCAAAACCAAATTGAACTTTTTTTGGAAAACTTGCATTTAGATGTGAATGATGCAATCATCTTTCAACAAGATGGCGCTTCCGCCCATAATACAAGAGCTGTAATGAACTACCTCACTGAACAATTTGGAAAGAATTTGTTGGGTAATAATGGTCCAATCCGGTGGCCAGTCAGATCTCCCAATTTGACTCCAATGGACTTTGTTTTTCAGGTGTGACTAAGATGTTTTATTCGTATGAACATGAGTCCCAACTTTCTTTGTTTTTAAGATACAACGTGTCAAAGTTTTAAGACAATTTTTTATTTTTCCAAGTACATTAAAATAACCCCATTATCACCGCATGCCAAGTGAAATCAAAATTAGCCAAAACTTTTTTGAGTGATAAATAAAATACTGATTTTTTCTGAAAACTTTGACACTCTTTATCTCGAAAACAAAGCACAGGACTCGTTAACTAGTCATTGGTACTCAAAGTGTTAATGAAACCTGAAATTCATGTAGACGTAGCTAGTTACTCATCTCTGATTATTACGAAATATGAATAGGCTGTTCATGAAATTAGATGTGAAATCATAGGTTTTCCCATTTCCAAATAAATCCTGTTTTTTTAATTTTAAATTGAAAATTTCACATACCTCTACTTTTCAACCAGTAAGATGCCTTAATTTTGACTAGTTACCATGGCAACTAAAAAAATTTCCGGAAATTTTTTCGTGGCGCCACGATATTTAAGTGGACATTTTTTGACAGTTGAAAAGGTAAACATATGATCTACAACCATTAAATATTGTAGATATACCTGTGAATAATTCAAAATTTCTATAAGAATTGACATTATTATTTATTATTCGCTATGAAGTTTCATTAAACAGAAAAAACGAATTTGTTTAATTATTATGCATCAACAATTTATATTTCAAAAAACGTAGAATCTACACACAGTAAGTTAAATGTTGCTTGAATTCTAACACATCCTCTCTCCTTAATGGTGAATAGGAAGGTGACGAATTAATTAGATGTCTGTGTTTTGAGATATATATATATATATATATATATATATATATATATATATACAGTGTGACCCATTTAAAATGGAACCACCCCTGTAGAATGTGCATTTTTCAATCAATCTCAATTTTTTTTCTATTGAAATATTAAGCATGAAAAACTGTATCTTGACACTAACTTTCACAATTTTAGTTTCATTTCCAAGGCACTCTATGGTTTTTTTTGTTTGTCAAAAACGGCAAAAGTTTATTAGGCAATTTTTGTTTTCAAATTTGACTACACCACTGGATTTGTAGTCGTTATAAATGAAAACTGTCAAATTTTCATTAAAAAATATTTGTTAACAACGAAGTTACAACAACTTCAATTTTGGAAACAAAGTATTTGTTTGTAATTTTTATTCAGATTATAGACATATTTGAGATCTGACAACACTGTCATCACCAAGTAGAACACCAGTGAATTTGTACAGTGAAAATCCGAAGTCAATAGCTCAATCCGTTCTACAGTTATAACTCCTGAAAATATGGTAATGTGCGGAAGAATGTACTAAGTACTGCATAACTTGAAAATGAATTTTTAATTTTCTGTTATTCTAGAATACACCTCTCGTAACCTACACTCAAATGAATGATTTTGAAGGAATATTATTCACAAATCCATTGGCGTAGTCAGATTTTTATTACAAAACGCTTGCACCACAAATCTCTCACATTACCATATTTTCAGGTGTTATAACTGTAGAACGGATTGAGCTATTGACTTCGGATTTTTACTGTACAAATTCACTGGTGTTCTACTTGGTGATGACAGTGTTGTCAGATCTCAAATATGCCTATAATCTGAATAAAAATTACAAACAAATACTTTGTTTCCAAAATTGAAGTTGTTGTAACTTTGTTGTTAACAAATATTTTTTAATGAAAATTTGACAGTTTTCATTTATAACGACTACAAATCCAGTGGTGTAGTCAAATTTGAAAACAAAAATTGCCTAATAAACTTTTGCCGTTTTTGACAAACAAAAAAAATCATAGAGTGCCTTGGAAATGAAACTAAAATTGTGAAAGTTAGTGTCAAGATACAGTTTTTCATGCTTAATATTTCAATAAAAAAAAATTGAGATTGATTGAAAAATGCACATTCTACAGGGGTGGTTCCATTTTAAATGGGTCACACTGTATATATATATATATATATATATATATATATATATATATATATATATAATATTTTGAAACAATTTTGTCCCAATCTCTTTTACGCAAAAGGCCATATTTACTTGACATCTGCAGCAGACTTTCTTGGATTTTCGTAAACAAACCATTCGACTCTAACGCTTCCTGGTCGCAATTGACTCAACTCTTTGCAGTATTTACATAAATTGTACTTTTCAAAGCAATTCATTTTTCTCAAATTGTTTAACGCAAATGCTTACCAGAAATGTTTCACATAAGAATATCTTTGTTTGCTGGTTTACTATACAGTTACTCAATGTAATTTATCAATATAAACCTCATCTGTCAAAAGCATGGCCGCATATCACGGCCACCTACTGCAACAAACCATGTTAATATTATATTTTTTAAATTAGAAGTGTTATGGATTACTTTAACAAAAAATACATTTCTACCGCCTTTAGTGACCTAAAATTATGAAAGGGCGATAGACTGATCTAATACCCATCTGAGTTTTAGTATTTGGTGTAACTAAAGTTGGTAATATTTTTTATTCAACGAAACATGGTGGACTTGACAAGCAGTGAAATTAATTTAAAATGACAGATTGGATTAATAATTCTTTTCCAAATTATGGTGTGACATTTTTTTACCGAATACCACCAATGATATTATAAGTGAAAATATTTTTCCCATCTCAATATTAAAAGTGCTTCGTTCATTTGCTATTTTATCAAGTTGCTGAAGAAAATTCTATCGATTACGTGATGATTCGTTAAAAAATTAATTTTTTGTTCGAAAATTTCTACAGGTTTCCATTCATAATTCTTGACCTGGGTCTATTCAGTAAAATCAGAAACCGAAAGTAATATTCAATTGTTTTTTCATGAAAAATATAGGTTCTAAGTACTGTTTTTTCGATTCAAATGTTAAAAGTCTAAGTGAATGACGCTCTGTCCGATAATTTCCTTACTCCGAAATATACGGAATGTAGCTCAACTTACATATTCTGTTTCAAAAAGAGTAATTTATCTAGTCGGTTATGCTTCGCGAACAAGCTCGTTTACTTCTATGAAACACCTGAGGAAGAATGGCGACCTGTCTCTGTTTTATAGATATTTCCGTGACGGTGCTCATCCGAATTATCACCAAACGTTCTACCGTTAGCAGTCCCATCGAGACTGGCCCGTGGTGCTCAGCCTTCACATCCATTGGTCCTCAGTTTTGAGATATGCTAAACATCCTTCTCCCAGGTCTCGTTCTTCGAGAGAACGGCAAAGCTTTGTAACTCGCTTTCTCGTGAGGAAATCCCTGAGGCAAAGAGCAAACAGAAATTTAAGGAGAACACCAATTTCTACCTAGAAAAAGGTTGTTTGAAACCTTTGGTTTGAATACATTTCAAGAAATATAAGCTACCCAAAACACCAAAACTACGTCACTTTCACTAGGCGCGCGTACAGTAAGCGTAGTAAGCGTATTGCTCTTGAGGATGCTAACTTTGTTATCAAAACGCGCGTCGAGTGAAAGTGACGTAGTTTTGATGTTTTGGGTAGCTGATATTTCTTGAATCAATTCCTACCTAGTTTTCTTTGCTTTCACGATAGTTTTTTTTTTTATTTTTTGAAAATCATGGAAAAAGTATACTCAAGTTGAAAACCATTCTGAAATTATTGGATATATTTATAAACTTCATTTTGTGTATTTTCCATTTTGAACATTGTGCAGGGCCTTCATGAAAAAAATCTTAGTCGGAAACCCTAACAACTTCAGACGGAGTAAAGCAGTAGAATGGTTAATTAGATTCGAGCAAACTCGTAGAATCCTGAACCACCAAATAGTTAGGGACTGATTGCAACACACAAAGTAACAAACAAGAAATTTGTCGGTTTCCCTACTGTTTTGCAGGATCCCAAAGTTTGCAGCAGGTAAGAAATAAACTTCTTCGTAGAGGATAACTTCTCTGTACATGTAAAGAGCTGAGTTACACACGAGCAAACGGACGAAATTGTTGGGTAAGTTTAGATTGCGCTCCACTTAGAATTGGAAGTTCCCATAGCCTGCGGTAATAATAATAGTAATAATGTTCAACTCAAAAACGAACAATTACATTAATATATGTTTGTTTGAAAGTGTTTGACAATGTATCATTGTGAGTAGAATTATTCTGGACTTCAATGGTCTAGAAACAAAAAAAAAATCATTTCTCTCCATTTTTTTGAGTCACGACATTTCAGCATTTAACATCTACTGTCCTTATCATGTGAGTGAATGCGACAAGATATCTGGGATTCTTATGGGGTCTCTCAGGTCATAAATGTTAATGAATGTGATAGCGTACCCATTCCGAAATAATAAAATTAATTTCGGACTCTTTAGATACACCAACCTCAATTGGGTTCCTTGGCGACGTTATTTTTGATGACCGGTGTTGACACAGACTTTTAATTAATGAAATTTCAGTTGATTTAGTGGTTTCCACACATGTCGAATCTCTTTGCTCGGTTGACTGAACACGACATTATCGTGATCTGCTATAGAGGACTTATATGTTTCTCCTCGCTGGGTATTTTTTTTTATGTTCACCGAATCTGACATTTAGAGGCCTCACAGTTCCATCAACATAATCCATCCCATATCCACAAGAAGTCACTATTCCCGTTGGGTGGTCTGGTTTTTGTGAGGTAGCTACGAATGGTATAAGCTCATCTGAAGCATGTTCGGATATTGTACCTCGATTCCACACATGTCGAATCTCTTTGCTCGGTTGACTGAACACGACATTATCGTCATCTGCTATACAGGACTTAGATGTTTCTCCTCGCTGGGTATTTTTTTTTATGTTCACCGAATCTGACATTTAGAGGCCTCACAGTTCCATCAACATAATCCATCCCATATCCACAAGGAGTCACTGTTCTCTTTGGGTGATCTTGTTTTTGTGAGGTAGCTACGAATGGTATAACCTCATCTGAAGCATGTTCGGATATTGTACCTCGATCCAATTCGCCTTATTTTTTCCGATAAACCTTTTGCTCATGGAAAACATAGGGTATATGCTGTGTGGGTTCATCTGTTCTCTCGGTGTTTCCCACCTTTTGTCTTTCCTATGTGATATGTTTTCCGAAAACGATAAGGCAAATTGGATCTAGGTACAACCAATGACATAAAATGTTTGACACCGCTATAAATATTTCGACCTGCGGTCACATTCTAAGCACAATTTTTATTGCCCCTTGTTTCGTGGGAAATATTTGCCAGTCGAACCAAAAATCGGCAAAGCTGAGTTTCTGCTCAATTATCAATACAATATTCAATGTATATAAGAAGATATTTCCGCGAAACAAGAGTGGAAAAACCTTGTGCATAGAATGTGACCCTGTATTGACCGCAGCTATTAGTGTAAATAACGCAGTCTAGCCGTAATATCTCATTGGGTACAACATCCGAACATGATTCAGATCAGGTAATATAATTTGTAGCCAACTCACAAAAACGAGACCACCCAACGAGAATAGTGACTCAAAAACTGCATTTATCATGTACCTTGTGAATGTGAGATGAATTATGTTGAAGAAACTAAGAGGCAACTGAACACCCATCGAGGAGAAACATCGAAGTCGGAAATAGCAGTTGACGTACGGACGAATCAGAATAGCATCGCATGGTTGGAAGTCAAAATTATCCACAAAGAAGAACGTTGGTATAAGAAAAAGTTCATAGAGTCGGCATATATTCTGAATGATAATGATGACGTGTTCAGTAAACCGAGCATAGAGATTCGGAATGTGTGGAAAACCCTTATCAACTATACTTGCATGCTGAGGCACAAAATTATGAAGTTATTCGTAGTAAAAAATTATTTACAACCTCATATACCATAGAACTACTGTAGATACGCGATAACACAAAACACGATCTAGAAGAAAATTCACTAAAATTACGTATGAAATAATTCATACTGTAGATACCTGTGAACACAAGTGAAATGCTAAGAAAAAAGTAATAACATTCATGTGGTTTTATAACATCTGATAGATAAACGGTATTTCTGTAAATGATCATGTGCATAAGTCAGTTTTGGTCAAAACTGTAGATACAAATCTCACGTCTTTAATGACGATAATCGAACCATTTTTCAATATGAATGGAATCAGTTTGTGCTTTTTACATTTGATCCCAATTCTTATATTCATAGAAAAAAAACTGTATCGTCCGAGAAGCTGAGAGTCAACGTGTTATGCTAGTTTCATACAGTGACGACCAAAAGTCCATCGCCTCGCTGTGATTTCTTTAATTTACAAATTACAAAAATGCATTAGAGGTATCATCATCAAACTTGGTAAGTATTGTTGTAATCATTATGATCATCCCTAACTGATTATGATATTAGAGATACAGGGTGATACATTTTCAAAAAAATAAACTTCCAAGTCGCAGCGCTTTTTTGAGACACTCTGTACGAATGAAATCCAAACCATTATTGAGATCGAATGAAACCCCACAATTAATGTATTTAACATTTTTTTGTAATATATAAAATAAAGAAATTACAGGGGGGCGATGGACTTTTGGTCCTCACTGTATATTGCACATTCATACTCCTCAAAATTTGTTCAAAAATTGATAAAATCAAAATTACAGATATAGTCAAAATCTACTCAACTTTAAATGTATCTGACTGTCTTGGAAATGCCACAAAAGAAACCAAAAATGGCTATGAAGTTTTACTTTGTAATATTAAAGTTGAATATCATGCTGAATGGGTAGAAATGATTCCAGATCTACGCCAATGACGTTGCACAAGAAGATAACAAGCCCTTGCACTTTTTTCTCTGCTAATCAAGCAAACCACAGGTGTATCTTACTGATTTCCTCATCAACTACTTCATTTGTCCTAAATCATCAAACGAGCATAGGAAGTATAGTGCTAATCGAGTAACTCCAACCCTTTTCCTATTTGCTCTCTTGGATACGCTCTCATTTGCTTGATTCTATATACGTAGTACAATCGACATAAATTATCTCTGACTGATATTGACAGAAAGATAATTTAATTCACATAGAATATTTTTGTAACTGAACCTTATAACATACGATATTGTCAGGATCAATTGAGCATTTCTAGATTAATTATACCCAAATTTAACTCTGAACATGCAGAATACATAAGAAAAATCCTAACAGAAAACTTGAATATAGACATTTTAAGTGATGGTAATTAGGTACCTACGTTTCATATACATTGTGACCGGTTAAATTGCCTACAAATGATAACTATTAATTTCTACTCTGTTGAAGATTTTCAGATTCCTTTCGTGAAATATCCTAATGATACTCGAAAATTTCTTTCGCATGGAGCTTCAATTATTTATAGTACCTATTTAAAGAATCTTTGAATTAGGAGAAAAAACTCGTAACTTCCTGAGTCGTTGGAATGCAAACTACACCAAGTGCTATTCTTTTATTTCTTTTTGAGTTCACTAATAGTTCTACTATGTTGCCATTCAATGAAAACAGAAATTTGCATGATTCAGTTTGTACATAAATAAAAAGATCTTCTTCACGAAAACCAGATTTTTTTCTGTACAGCCAGAACCTAATCTTTACACAGCAATTCCCCCTTGATTTTCAAATTTTTTCTTCGGTCCTTAACAGGGATGTATCATCTGAATATGTCGATAGTTTGATATCAGAATGGACTTTTTCATTTCATTCCGTGCATGGCATCACACGTTGAAAGGTAAGGGCTGCGTCTTCCCTATAGCTCGCACAAGTCTCTCGAGGAATTCTGAGAGTTGCTCGGGTTGAAGAAGTTAAGAATTTTAACAACTTCTCAATAAATAAAATTTACATAAAATAATCTCACATCTCTGTGCATTTCTAGAGAAGGACTAGAAGACTGCCAATGAATTTTGAATAACTATTCTCGAACAGTACCATGAGGAAAATAGTTATAGAACTTTACTGGTTTCACCATAATTCTCAGCATCATCCTTTCAAAACTCAACAAGATTCATAACAATTATTATTCATTGATGTTGGCCATATCTTACGCAGGTCCATGAACCAGAAAACATTCTTTTGAAGTAGATGATAATATCTAGTATTGCATATTATGGAATCATTATTCTAAAAGATAAATACTTAAATATTTTAGCTTGATGAAATTCCCTATCCAATACTGTTATTTCTTTGTTCAAGTTATATCTCATAGTATAACGTTAATACGAATGAGAATTGTAATGTTTCATTTCAGCGCCCGTCGAATTAATCAAACTCGTAAATGTTGAAAATATTTCTCCTGTGAGAATTCACTGAGAGGAATGGAACTCGCATTTGCTAACAGTAGGCGTATTACTCAATCTCACAATGGCACTCTGTTTCATGAATTTATTACATCGCACTTCATAGAATCTCCAGAAGAGTCCCGAAAATGAACAAGAAAGATCTAGGGTGGGAGGGCAAAAAGGGCATTAGTCCAAATTTTTTCATAATAAGTTAACTACGCCCATTGACAAACAAAGTTGTTTACTCTCATATGGCCACATTGGTATAGCTTCATCTACACGGTAACATGAGGAATAATTTGGTATACGTCCCAACTTGCAATTTCAGACAGGTCCGCATGGTATAAGTCCACTTATATTGTTTGAGCCGGTCGAGTTTCCTGAAATCTATCGACTAGTACGGACTTGTATCATATTGATCACGTACATGTGATTGAAAAGAGAAGGATTCGTCTGCCGTATTCTATATTCGACTTTTTTGTCTGTTGATTTTTTTCGTTCAAATTCTGGGTATAATACTAATTCGGCCATTCTGAATCAATTAGCGTTCGGATAATTTGTTTATCTAAAATCGTTCTCTAGTTGGTCAGCTCTAAATCAGTTTTTAGATTTTTTTTTGCCGCCAAAAATATATCTGATGAGTTTTCGACATTTTTGTTCAGAGATTTGAAATCAGCACGTCAAAATACGTACAAATTCCAAATTTTTGTCCTCGATGTGCTGATTTCGAATCTTTTAACAATAATGTCGAAAATACATCAGAAATATATTTGGCGCTGACCAACTCGAGAATGGTTAGAGATAGACAAATTCTGCGAACGCCAATCGATTCAGAATGGTCGAATTAGTATATATTGTGAATTTTGAGTCAATCGAAAAAAATAAATAAAAATTACCTGAAAAAAGTTGCATGGGGTTTACCCCTAAAATTCATGAAAACTACCAAGTCGTCACATCGACTTGAAATTTGCACTTTGTACGTAAAATTTCATGCTCATTCCGAAAATGTATGATTTTTATGTGCTCAGATATGAGATTTAGCCGGAAAAGGGTGTTTAAGGTAAAAAATCCAATTTTCTGGGTTTTTTTTATTTTTAATTTTTCGAATTTCAAATTTTTGTCCTCGAACGTATTTTGACGTGCTGATTCCGAATCTTTCAAAAATAATGTCCAAAACTCATCAGAAATATTTTTGGCGGCCAAAAAAACACCCAAAAACTGATTTAGAGCTGACCAACTCAAGAACGGTCAGAGATAGACAAATTCTGCGAACGCCAATCGATTCAGAATGGTCGAATTAGTATATGTAGTGAATTTTGAGTCAATTGAAAAAAATTAAAAATTACCCGAAAAAAGTTGCAACGCATCATGAAATATACGAAGTCGTCACATCGACTTGAAATCTGCACTTCATACGTAAAATTTCATGCTCATTCCGAAAATGTATGATTTTTATGTGCTCAGTTTTGAGATTTAGCCGGAAAAGGGTGTTTAAGGTAAAAAATCCAATTTTCTGGTTTTTTTTTATTTTTAATTTTTCAAATTTCCTCGAACGTTTTTTGACGTGCTAATTCCGAAATTTTTAACAAAAATGTCTGAAACTCATCAGAAATAATTTTGTGAAAAAAAAGTGAAGAGGGAATTATGTATAAATTGTACATATCAAATCTTCAAACGAACAATTCTTGTATTCTTGTAACAGGTGTTCAATTATTAAATAATAATGTGTCCAATAACTGAAATTTCCATTTAAGGGATTTTATTCACTTGTAGATAATACTAAGGCAAGGGACTGGTATTAAATTGTTAGTTGATGTAGAAGTGGTGGACTTCGAAACTGAATCGAAATAGCCTGATATCGGATTGAAAGAGCCCGATAATAAATTGGACGTGCCATTGGGAAAAGTATCGAATAGGAAAAGCCGACAGCATTGACCAATGGAAAACACCATGCCGTACATGAAAAAAATATAGATTCGGAGAAAAAATCAGATAATACAGCTGAGGTTTAAATAAAAAAAATCATGTTATTGAAAATATCACTATAGCTATATAAAAAAGATACTGAAACATACTATGAAATTCCAAATGATGATGATGGTACCGTTGCTTTTGTGTGTGTTTTGTGTGTGTTTTGGGTGTGTTTTGTGTGTGTTTTGTATGTGTTCTGTATGTGTTTTGTGTGTGTTTTGTGTGTTCGTGTATGTTTTATGTGTGCTTTGTGTGTTTGTTGTGTGTGATTCGGTAATTCGGGTGGTTTGTGTGTGTTTTGTTTGTGTTTTGTAGGTGTTTTGTGTGTGTTTTATGTGTGTTTTGTGTGTGTTTTGTGTATGTTTAATGTGTATTTTGTGTGTGTATGCATCGAAAATGTATCAATACCTAGCCAATCTTTCATTATACCTGGCTACAACATTGCTGATTTCTCCACATTTGAAATTAGACATGACTTTCTTTGGTGATTTGACTTCCGTCTGCCTCTGCCATAATTTGAAATCATATTACGTGAATAAAAGCAGGGGAACTGTTCCAAATTCGACCGCTGATAAAGAATACCTGAAAAGATAAGAAAACCAAGAGACTATCTTAACTAGAAGAAAGTCGGGTTTGGCTGGAGATTAAAAAGGAATACAATTTTTCCTCTCCAAACGCTTACCCATGAAAGGGTCTAACCTCAAATGGTACCAAAATATTAAAAAGATGATGAAAAACGACAGAAAAGGAGAAAGAGATATTTATGACAGAAAGGTACAATACTTTCAGTAAAATGTTACCTGAAATTTTACTTTCAGTGATTAGTGAGAGTGAATGGATTTAATGACATGTTTGATTCAAATAAACAATTAAAATAAATCTCTTTCCATGGAATGCGTTTTTGAAGTAAGAGCGACATGAGAATAATCATATTCAAGATAAAACTGATGAGAATAACTATTCAGGTAATTGTATCATTGAACACAAAAATTACAATTGCATAAAATAGCATATATAATGTTATGATCATGTTCATTTTCTATGTCTGGTGAATGTAATAGACATCACCAAGTAGGAGAAAATCATCTCGGACCTATTTCATCTTATGATGAATACGACCAACAACTTTTTTTTTTTATTTTCCTCCAGGCTAATGCATGGTTTTCCTAGACTCATGGCCAGATTTATGTTTGCGAAGTTCATTAGCTATATTGAACACCGCTATAAATTTCCAGACTTTCCACTACACAATAACGGTTAGGTGGTCAATGGGGTTAAATAAAGTGCATTAGAGAAACGGGAAATGGAAAAGTTTAATTCCTACGATTTGTTTTCTTTCGACGTATCGCCTCTAAGACGCATCTGAGATCCGCAAATTAATCACCGGCCATTACTCGGGAAGTTTGGAAAATAAAAGAATTCGTTTGTCGGCGTAAATTGACTGAGATTTGAAAATTCAACCAAAAGATGCGGTCTGTCAGGGGAAAATAGAAAATTAACTTGCCGCAGATCCACAATTGGAAAATTGTTATGTGAAGAAAGGTAATATTACTATTGCAAACAACTTTTTCCGGCTAAATCATATATCTGAGCATATAAAAATCATACATTTAAGTAATGAGCATGAAATTTTACGTATACACTAGTATACAGGGCGAATTTCAAGTCGACTTGGTATTTTTCATGATTTTTAGGGGTCAACCCCTTGCAACTTTTTTCAAGTAAATTTATTTTTTTTTGGTTGACTCGAAATTCACATTACATACTAATTCGACTATTCTGAATCGATTGGCGTTTGCAGAATTTGTCTATATCTAACCGTTCTGGAGTTGGTCAGCTCTAAATTAGTTTTTAGATGTTTTTCTTGCCGCCAAAAATATTTCTGATGAGTTTTCGACATTTTCGATAAAAATTTCGGAATCAGCACTTTAAAACAAAAACGAAAATTGAAATTCGATAACTAAAAAATTAAAAAAACCCAGAAATTTGGATTTTTTACCTTAAACACCCTTTTCTGGCTAAACCTCATATTTAAGCGCATAAAAATCATACATTTTGGGAATGAGCATGAAATTTTACGTACAAAGTGCAAATTTCAAGTCGAAGTGACGACTTAATATATTTCATGATTTTTAGGGGTCAACCCCTTGCAACTTTTTTCAAGTAATATTTATTTTTTTCAGTCGACCCGAAATTCACAATTCATACTAATTCGACCATTCTGAATCGATTGGCGTTCGCAGAATTTGTCTATCTCTAACCGTTCTCGAGTTGGTCAGCTCTAAATCAGTTTTTAGATGTTTTTTTGCAGCCAAAAATATTTCTGATGGGTTTTCGACATTTTCAATACAAATTTCGGAATCAGCACTTTAAAATACGTTCGAGAACAAAAATTGAAATTCGAAAAATGAAAAATAAAAAATCTCAGAAAAGGATTTTTTAACTTAAACAACTTTTTCCGGCTAAATCATATATCTGAGCATATACAAATCATACATTTTTGAAATGAGCATGAAATTTTACGTATACAGTGTGCATTTCAAGTCGATGTGACGACTTGGTATTTTTCATGATTTTTAGGGGTTGCAACTTTTTTCAAGTAATTTTTATTTTTTTCGGTTGATTCGAAATTCACAATACATACTAATTTGACCATTCTGAATCGATTGGCGTTCGCAGAAATTGTCTATCTCTAACCGTTCTCGAGTTGATCAGCTCTAAATCAGTCTTTAGATGTTTTTTTTGCCGCCAAAAATATTTATGATGAGTTTTCGACATTTTCAATACAAATTTCGGAATCAGCACTTTAAAATACGTTCGAGAACAAAAATTGAAATTCGAAAAATGAAAAATAAAAAATCTCAGAAAATTGGATTTTTTAACTTAAACAACTTTTTCCGGCTGAATCATATATCTGAGCATATACAAATCATGCATTTTTGGAACGAGCATAAAATTCTACGTATACAGTGTGAATTTCAAGTCGATGTGACGACTTGGTATTTTTCGTAATTTTTAGGGGTCAACCCCTTGCAACTTTTTTCAAATAATTTTTATTTTTTTCGGTTGACCCGAAATTCACTATACATACTAATTTGACCATTCTGAATCGATTGGCGTTCGCAGAATTTGTCTGTCTCTAACCGTTCTCGAGTTGGTCAGCTCTAAATCAGTTTTTACATGTTTTTTTGCCGCCAAAAATATTTCTGATGAGTTTTCGACATTTTCGATAAAAATTTCAGAATCCGCACTTTAAAATACGTAAGAGAACAAAAAGTGAAATTCGAAAAATGAAAAATAAAAAATCTCAGAAAATTGGATTTTTTACTTTAAACAACTTTTTCCGGCTAAATCATATATCTGAGCATATACAAATCATACATTTTTGGAATGAGCATGGAATTCTACGTATACAGTGCGAATTTCAAGTCGATGTGACGACTTGGTATTTTTCATGATTTTTAGGGGTCAACCCCTTGCAACTTTTTTCAAGTAATTTCTATTTTTTTCGGTTGACCCGAAATTCACAATACTTACTAATTTGACCATTCTGAATCGATTGGCGTTCGCAGAATTTGTCTATCTCTAACCGTTCTCGAGTTGGTCAGCTCTAAATTAGTCTTTAGATGGTTTTTTTGCCGCCAAAAATATTTCTGATGAGTTTTCGACATTTTCAATAAAAATTTCGGAATCAGCACTTTAAAATACGTTCGAGAACAATAATTGAAATTCGAAAAATGAAAAATAAAAAATCTCAGAAAATTGGATTTTTTAACTTAAACAACTTTTTCCGGCTAAATCATATATCTGAGCATATACAAATCATACATTTTTGGAATGAGCATGAAATTCTACGTATACAGTGCGAATTTCAAGTCGATGTGACGACTTGGTATTTTTCATGATTTTCAGGGGTCAACCCCTTGCAACTTTTTTCAAGTAATTTTTATTTTTTTCGGTTGACCCGAAATTCAAAATACATACTAATTTTACCATTCTGAATCGATTGGCGTTCGCAGAAATTGTCTATCTCTAACCGTTCTCGAGTTGGTCAGCTCTAAATCAGTCTTTAAATGGTTTTTTTGCCGCCAAAAATATTTATGATGAGTTTTCGACATTTTCAATACAAATTTCGGAATCAGCACTTTAAAATACGTTCGAGAACAAAAATTGAAATTCGAAAAATGAAAAATAAAAAATCTCAGAAAATTGGATTTTTTAACTTAAACAACTTTTTCCGGCTAAATCATATATCTGAGCATATACAAATCATACATTTTTGGAACGAGCATAAAATTCTACGTATACAGTGTGAATTTCAAGTCGATGTGACGTCTTGGTATTTTTCATGATTTTTAGGGGTCAACCCCTTGCAACTTTTTTCAAGTAATTTTTATTTTTTTCGGTTGACCCGAAATTCACTATACATACTAATTTGACCATTCTGAATCGATTGGCGTTCGCAGAATTTGTCTGTCTCTAACCGTTCTCGAGTTGGTCAGCTCTAAATCAGTTTTTACATGTTTTTTTGCCGCCAAATATATTTCTGATGAGTTTTCGACATTTTCGATAAAAATTTCAGAATCCGCACTTTAAAATACGTAAGAGAACAAAAAGTGAAATTCGAAAAATGAAAAATAAAAAATCTCAGAAAATTGGATTTTTTACCTTAAACAACTTTTTCCGGCTAAATCATATATCTGAGCATATACAAATCATACATTTTTGGAATGAGCATGGAATTCTACGTATACAGTGCGAATTTCAAGTCGATGTGACGACTTGGTATTTTTCATGATTTTTAGGGGTCAACACTTTTTTCAAGTAATTTCTATTTTTTTCGGTTGACCCGAAATTCACAATACGTACTAATTTGACCATTCTGAATCGATTGGCGTTCGCAGAATTTGTCTATCTCTAACCGTTCTCGAGTTGGTCAGCTCTAAATCAGTCTTTAGATGGTTTTTTTGCCGCCAAAAATATTTCTGATGAGTTTTCGACATTTTCAATAAAAATTTCGGAATCAGCACTTTAAAATACGTTCGAGAACAATAATTGAAATTCGAAAAATGAAAAATAAAAAATCTCAGAAAATTGGATTTTTTAACTTAAACAACTTTTTCCGGCTAAATCATATATCTGAGCATATACAAATCATACATTTTTGAAATGAGCATGAAATTCTACGTATACAGTGCGAATTTCAAGTCGATGTGACGACTTGGTATTTTTCATGATTTTCAGGGGTCAACCCCTTGCAACTTTTTTCAAGTAATTTTTATTTTTTTCGGTTGACCCGAAATTCAAAATACATACTAATTTGACCATTCTGAATCGATTGGCGTTCGCAGAATTTGTCTATCTTTAACCGTTCTCGAGTTGGTCAGCTCTAAATCAGTCTTTAGATGGTTTTTTTGCCGCCAAAAATATTTCTGATGAGTTTTCGACATTTTCAATACAAATTTCGGAATCAGCACTTTAAAATACGTTCGAGAACAAAAATTGAAATTCGAAAAATGAAAAATAAAAAATCTCAGAAAATTGGATTTTTTAACTTAAACAACTTTTTCCGGCTAAATCATATATCTGAGCATATACAAATCATACATTTTTGGAACGAGCATAAAATTCTACGTATACAGTGTGAATTTCAAGTCGATGTGACGACTTGGTATTTTTCATGATTTTTAGGGGTCAACCCCTTGCAACTTTTTTCAAGTAATTTTTAATTTTTTCGGTTGACCCGAAATTCACAATACGTAGTAATTTGACCATTCTGAATCGATTGGCGTTCGCAGAATTTGTCTATCTCTAACCGTTCTCGAGTTGGTCAGCTCTAAATTAGTCTTTAGATGGTTTTTTTGCCGCCAAAAATATTTCTGATGAGTTTTCGACATTTTCAATAAAAATTTCGGAATCAGCACTTTAAAATACGTTCGAGAACAATAATTGAAATTCGAAAAATGAAAAATAAAAAATCTCAGAAAATTGGATTTTTTAACTTAAACAACTTTTTCCGGCTAAATCATATATCTGAGCATATACAAATCATACATTTTTGGAATGAGCATGAAATTCTACGTATACAGTGCGAATTTCAAGTCGATGTGACGACTTGGTATTTTTCATGATTTTCAGGGGTCAACCCCTTGCAACTTTTTTCAAGTAATTTTTATTTTTTTCGGTTGACCCGAAATTCAAAATACATACTAATTTTACCATTCTGAATCGATTGGCGTTCGCAGAATTTGTCTATCTCTAACCGTTCTCGAGTTGGTCAGCTCTAAATCAGTCTTTAGATGGTTTTTTTGCCGCCAAAAATATTTCTGATGAGTTTTCGACATTTTCAATACAAATTTCGGAATCAGCACTTTAAAATACGTTCGAGAACAAAAATTGAAATTCGAAAAATGAAAAATAAAAAATCTCAGAAAATTGGATTTTTTAACTTAAACAACTTTTTCCGGCTAAATCATATATCTGAGCATATACAAATCATACATTTTTGGAATGAGCATGGAATTCTACGTATACAGTGCGAATTTCAAGTCGATGTGACGACTTGGTATTTTTCATGATTTTTAGGGGTCAACACTTTTTTCAAGTAATTTCTATTTTTTTCGGTTGACCCGAAATTCACAATACGTACTAATTTGACCATTCTGAATCGATTGGCGTTCGCAGAATTTGTCTATCTCTAACCGTTCTCGAGTTGGTCAGCTCTAAATCAGTCTTTAGATGGTTTTTTTGCCGCCAAAAATATTTCTGATGAGTTTTCGACATTTTCAATAAAAATTTCGGAATCAGCACTTTAAAATACGTTCGAGAACAATAATTGAAATTCGAAAAATGAAAAATAAAAAATCTCAGAAAATTGGATTTTTTAACTTAAACAACTTTTTCCGGCTAAATCATATATCTGAGCATATACAAATCATACATTTTTGAAATGAGCATGAAATTCTACGTATACAGTGCGAATTTCAAGTCGATGTGACGACTTGGTATTTTTCATGATTTTCAGGGGTCAACCCCTTGCAACTTTTTTCAAGTAATTTTTATTTTTTTCGGTTGACCCGAAATTCAAAATACATACTAATTTGACCATTCTGAATCGATTGGCGTTCGCAGAATTTGTCTATCTCTAACCGTTCTCGAGTTGGTCAGCTCTAAATCAGTCTTTAGATGGTTTTTTTGCCGCCAAAAATATTTCTGATGAGTTTTCGACATTTTCAATACAAATTTCGGAATCAGCACTTTAAAATACGTTCGAGAACAAAAATTGAAATTCGAAAAATGAAAAATAAAAAATCTCAGAAAATTGGATTTTTTAACTTAAACAACTTTTTCCGGCTAAATCATATATCTGAGCATATACAAATCATACATTTTTGGAACGAGCATAAAATTCTACGTATACAGTGTGAATTTCAAGTCGATGTGACGACTTGGTATTTTTCATGATTTTTAGGGGTCAACCCCTTGCAACTTTTTTCAAGTAATTTTTAATTTTTTCGGTTGACCCGAAATTCACAATACGTAGTAATTTGACCATTCTGAATCGATTGGCGTTCGCAGAATTTGTCTATCTCTAACCGTTCTCGAGTTGGTCAGCTCTAAATTAGTCTTTAGATGGTTTTTTTGCCGCCAAAAATATTTCTGATGAGTTTTCGACATTTTCAATAAAAATTTCGGAATCAGCACTTTAAAATACGTTCGAGAACAATAATTGAAATTCGAAAAATGAAAAATAAAAAATCTCAGAAAATTGGATTTTTTAACTTAAACAACTTTTTCCGGCTAAATCATATATCTGAGCATATACAAATCATACATTTTTGGAATGAGCATGAAATTCTACGTATACAGTGCGAATTTCAAGTCGATGTGACGACTTGGTATTTTTCATGATTTTCAGGGGTCAACCCCTTGCAACTTTTTTCAAGTAATTTTTATTTTTTTCGGTTGACCCGAAATTCAAAATACATACTAATTTTACCATTCTGAATCGATTGGCGTTCGCAGAATTTGTCTATCTCTAACCGTTCTCGAGTTGGTCAGCTCTAAATCAGTCTTTAGATGGTTTTTTTGCCGCCAAAAATATTTCTGATGAGTTTTCGACATTTTCAATACAAATTTCGGAATCAGCACTTTAAAATACGTTCGAGAACAAAAATTGAAATTCGAAAAATGAAAAATAAAAAATCTCAGAAAATTGGATTTTTTAACTTAAACAACTTTTTCCGGCTAAATCATATATCTGAGCATATACAAATCATACATTTTTGGAACGAGCATAAAATTCTACGTATACAGTGTGAATTTCAAGTCGATGTGACGACTTGGTATTTTTCATGATTTTTAGGGGTCAACCCCTTGCAACTTTTTTCAAGTAATTTTTAATTTTTTCGGTTGACCCGAAATTCACAATACGTAGTAATTTGACCATTCTGAATCGATTGGCGTTCGCAGAATTTGTCTATCTCTAACCGTTCTCGAGTTGGTCAGCTCTAAATCAGTCTTTAGATGGTTTTTTTGCCGCCAAAAATATTTCTGATGAGTTTTCGACATTTTCAATAAAAATTTCGGAATCAGCACTTTAAAATACGTTCGAAAACAATAATTGAAATTCGAAAAATGAAAAATAAAAAATCTCAGAAAATTGGATTTTTTAACTTAAACAACTTTTTCCGGCTAAATCATATATCTGAGCATATACAAATCATACATTTTTGGAACGAGCATAAAATTCTACGTATACAGTGTGCATTTCAAGTCGATGTGACGACTTGGTATTTTTCATGATTTTTAGGGGTTGCAACTTTTTTCAAGTAATTTTTATTTTTTTCGGTTGATTCGAAATTCACAATACATACTAATTTGACCATTCTGAATCGATTGGCGTTCGCAGAATTTGTCTATCTCTAACCGTTCTCGAGTTGGTCAGCTCTAAATCAGTCTTTAGATGGTTTTTTTGCCGCCAAAAATATTTCTGATGAGTTTTCGACATTTTCAATACAAATTTCGGAATCAGCACTTTAAAATACGTTCGAGAACAAAAATTGAAATTCGAAAAATGAAAAATAAAAAATCTCAGAAAATTGGATTTTTTAACTTAAACAACTTTTTCCGGCTAAATCATATATCTGAGCATATACAAATCATACATTTTTGGAACGAGCATAAAATTCTACGTATACAGTGTGAATTTCAAGTCGATGTGACGACTTGGTATTTTTCATGATTTTTAGGGGTCAACCCCTTGCAACTTTTTTCAAGTAATTTTTATTTTTTTCGGTTGACCCGAAATTCACTATACATACTAATTTGACCATTCTGAATCGATTGGCGTTCGCAGAATTTGTCTGTCTCTAACCGTTCTCGAGTTGGTCAGCTCTAAATCAGTTTTTACATGTTTTTTTGCCGCCAAAAATATTTCTGATGAGTTTTCGACATTTTCGATAAAAATTTCAGAATCCGCACTTTAAAATACGTAAGAGAACAAAAAGTGAAATTCGAAAAATGAAAAATGTAACAAATCATCTTTAACCACCCTTACGCCGGCCCTGTCGTTCGAGAACACCTGCTGCGAACTTTCGGGAGCGGGCGTCATCAGTTGAACTTGGTCTACTCGCGCGGAATAATACATTTTGTTGGCATCGCAAAGTATTCCCAAGTATTATAATAATAAACCTCAAAAATTCATTAAACAAATTCTTCGAGTTTATCAAGTGTTTTCTGTGAACTCATAAATTCTATAAATCCCCTTTTATAGTGGCGCTCCAACTTAGTGGCCAGAACATTTGAAGAATTCGTTGGATTCCTAGTGGATTTTTTTCGTATCGCGAGTGACGACAAACTGCAGAATTGTTTTCATTGCTCCCGGTTTACCGATTGATGGACGTGAAATATTTTACCAACGTGCTTGTCTTTGCTTCTGAATTTCAATTTTAAGAACTCAGATGACTCGTTTCTGCGTATAACCTATTCGGGGTATTTAAAATACAAGTGTGTGTTTCAAGCTTGAAGGTATTCATTTACTGTTGTGATACGTATCAGAGTGCCAAACGAATACTGGATTACTGGAAGAAAAACTCAGGCTGGAACCTGGTATAGTATTTATCGTAGCTGCAAAACTGTAAGTACGCTTTATACTTTTTACTTTTGATTCGCTGATCGTTGTGGAATTCAAGCACAATTGCGGACCAACAGGGTGGTCATCCGTACTTTTTACGTTCGTGTGGAACATTTCGCGCGGTTAAAAAACTGAATAGTGATCAAGAAAGTAAAACCATGGCAAGTGTTACTTTAACAAATGAACAATTCGCGGAACTTATGTCTCGAATAGCACTGGTAGGTAACGCTGCTAACGCTAATCAACCTGTTGCTGTTGGCGGGAATTTTTCGAAGTGCTCATCACGTTTTGACGGTTCTAAAGACTCAGACGTGAATGCTTTTATTGATGCCATTGGCATATACAAGGATTGTGCTCAAGTGTCCGATGACAATGCTCTTAAAGGACTTCCGATGCTGTTTGATGGGTTCGCGGCAAAGTGGTATCAAGGTGTAAAGACTACGGTGCAGACTTGGAAGGATGCGCTAGATCTCTTGAGAACCACATTCGGTCCACAAAAACCACCTTATAGAGTTTATCGTGAACTTTTTGCCACCGAGCAAGATTTAACCACTCCAACAGACATTTTTATTTGTAAAACGCGTTCGATTCTAGCACAGCTTCCTTCTGGAACTCTAACAGAAGAAGTTCAGTTGGATATGGTTTACGGGTTACTAAATCGTAGAATAAGAGAGAAAGTTCCCCGCGATAAAGTGAAAACTTTCAATGAACTTTTGACAAATGCTAGGTTAATCGAGGAGACTTTTGATCGTAGTGATAATGTGATGATAAAAGACACTAAAGACATTCATAAACGCGCTCGTTGCCAATATTGTAAAAATCCAGGCCACACGAAAGACGAATGTAGGAAACTCCTAAATAGAAACTCCAAGGACAATGAAAAATCCAAAACAGCTGTTCGCGAGCAGGAGAACACCCGTGATTCGAACACGTCTCGATTGAGTTCGTCCAATTCAACGTCAACTAATAGTTCGCGAAGTAACATAAGTTCCCCATTATCGTGTTATGGATGCGGTAAGCCAGGATTTATCCGAACTAATTGCCCTTCATGTAATAATACTGAAACGGCCTCGATGGAATTTTTCAGTATCGACACGCTTATTGCCCCTCGTTCAAGACCAATTATTCATGTCAATATTTTAGGTCATCAAGGTCAAGGTCTGATTGACACAGCCGCGAAGCAAAGTGTCGCTGGCAAGGTATTGTATGATCTTCTGAAACGTGAAGGTCAAACATTTCTCGAAGAAAATATTTTGGTGAAGTTTGCTGATGGTCAAGGTAAAATGGAAAATGTCCTTGTTACTTGTGTTGACGTGAATGTCAAAGGCAAGACAATACCTACCAAATTCATCATCTTCCCAGATGCACCTAATAAAACCCTTTTTGGTGTAGATTTTATACAGGATGCGAAACTCGTCCTAGATATTCATAATAAAGAGTGGTACTTCTCAGAAGACCATTCAGCTCGTCATGAATTGATATTTGAATCTGCATCTAATTCCTCCGATCTCGCTTCTTACTCAGCTTCTGAGAATAAAAACACTGACAACTTGCGACCGGACGAAGGAACTATGCTCACAGATGACCAACGTTCTCAGCTTAATCTTTTTTTGTATAAGCACGAGAATATATTTAGTCTGGGGGGAGAACCGACTCCCTACGCACAGCACCACATCAATACAGGCGATCATCCTCCGATTGCCCTTCCTCCATATCGAATGTCACCAGCTAAGAAGTCATTATTGAAAACCGAATTGGATCGACTATTAGCTGAAGGTATAATCGAAGAGTGTGAAAGTCCATGGGCTGCACCAGTCGTACTTGTGCCTAAGAAGGATGGTGGAATTAGACTATGCGTGGACTATCAACGTTTGAACGCCGTAACAATAAGTGACTCGTATCCGCTACCGCGAATGGACGACTTACTTCATGCAGCTAAACGAACGTTCTATATGACCACGATTGATTTACGATCGGGTTATCACCAAGTGAGAGTAAGTGAGCGCGACAAAGATAAGACTGCTTTCGTTACGCCTTTCGGGACTTATCGTTATCTGTTTATGCCGTTTGGTTTGAAAGGAGCTCCTGGAACATTTCAACGGTTAATGGACCAGTTTCGACGTGGTCTTGGCAGTGTCGTGATTCTTAGTTACTTGGACGATCTAATTGTTCTTTCTAGTACGTTTGAAGAACATCTACACGATTTAAAGCTAGTGTTTGACAGACTTGAACAATTTAAACTTCGCGCCAACCGCAAAAAGTGCGTGTTCGCGAGTGCAAAGGTAAAATACATAGGACATTACATTACTCCGGATGGTATTTCGGTCGATCCCGAAAAGACTTCGGCAATAAGTGAACGTTTACCACCGCGGAATGTCAAGGAAGTGCAATCCTTTCTCCAAACTGCCAGCTGGTATAGGCGTTTTGTAGAAAACTTCGCAGAAGTATCTCGTCCGCTCAGCGATTTAACGAAGAAGAAGGCAGTGTGGAAATGGACTCCGGAATGTCAAGCAGCATTTGACAAATTGAAGCAGTTGTTGGTATCAGCTCCCATACTTAGACAAAGTGACGAGACTAAACCATACATCATTCGTTCGGATGCAAGCAGTTATGCACTAGGCGCTGTGTTGTTACAAGGTGAAGGGGAAGATGAGCACCCTGTAGAGTATGCGAGCCGCTTACTGAATGCTGCAGAACGAAACTACTCTACGTCAGAGCGAGAGGCTTTAGCTGTGGTGTGGGCTCTAGGAAAATTTAGAGGCTATATTGAAGGCTCCCCGATAATCGTGCAAACCGATCACCAGCCACTCCGATGGTTACTCAGTTTGAAATCACCAACTGGTAGATTAGCACGATGGGCTTTACTGATACAAGGTTACGATATCAAGATAGAGTATTTACCCGGAAAACGAAACGTTGTTGCTGATACTTTATCTCGTCCTCCCTGCAACCACGAAGAACAAGAGGCTTGCGAGTTGTGCGAGGTTATTATTGAATTGCCTCATAGAAGGGCTGAAGAGACAAGAGCCGAACAAATGAAAGATCCTGAACTTGCAAAAATTATAAAAAGTTTCGAAGATCCTTCAGACACGGAATTCACCAAGTGGACAGATCGAGGTTATATCCTGTCCCAAGGAGTATTATACCACTACTCACCAGAAGAGGATGAAGAAGAAGCACAATTGGTGGTGCCCATCCATGAAAGAGACAGAATTCTCAAAGAATACCATGACGCACCAGAAGCTGCTCATTATGGGGTCGAGCGCACACTCCAACGCATTGCGAAAAGGTATTACTTCATAGGAATGCGTCGATATGTTGCAGCCTATGTTGGAAAATGTCTCGATTGTCAGCGCTACAAAGCGACAAACCAAAAACCAGGTGGTCTTCTCCAAACTCCCGTATATGCACAAAGATTTGAAACTCTAGCAATTGATCTTTTCGGACCATTACCAGAGGGACCAGGTGGAGAAAAGTGGATATTCATTGTTGAAGACATTTCTACGAAATGGGTTGAGTTATTTGCTCTTCAACATGCTACTGCAGAGGAATGTGCACTCACTCTAGTTAACGAAATATTTTTCCGCTATGGACTTCCTCGTAAACTCATTAGTGACAACGGTGTACAATTTGTATCCGCCGTCATGCAACAGGTATGCTATACCTTAGACATCAAGGAAACATTTACTCCTCTCTATCATCCTTCAGCTAATATGGTAGAGCGGAAAAATCGTGATCTCAAACCACGACTTGCTATCCTGGTAGGGAGCGATCATCGATCATGGCCTGAGAAGCTTGCAACGACTAGATTTGCCATGAATTCTGTATGGTGCGAAACTACAGGAAAGACTGCTGCCTATTTAACTTTTGGGCGTGAGTTAAGAACTCCGGACGACGTCAAACATGATCTCAGGGTTGTTACGGAGACAGAAAATTTCCTTCCTCAGATAACTCCTTATCTGAAGAAAATTTCAATCACGTGGCAAGAGGCCAAGGCGCTGAACGAAAAGACGCAAGACCGACAAAAGACTTATGCAGATATGAGAAGAAATGATGTAGACCCTTTCAAGGTTGGAGATCTAGTATGGGTACATACACATGCTCTGAGCAACGCCGCAAAAGGACTCACTGCTAAGTTTTATCCAAAACGAGATGGCCCTTATAAGGTACTGAGGCAGGTATCTGCAGTCAGTTATGAGGTTGGTTACCCAGATAACCAAACGGAACCGATGGGAGTATACCATATTTCATCCCTCACTCATGCAAAAGCCAGCGAAGTTGAGAAACCTGCACTCGGATTGAGGAAACGGGGACGACCCCCGAAGAAGAAGAAGACACACAATGTAACTGGCCCCTCCTCGAGGCGAGTTCGAGGCCAGGGGGGGAGACTGTAACAAATCATCTTTAACCACCCTTACGCCGGCCCTGTCGTTCGAGAACACCTGCTGCGAACTTTCGGGAGCGGGCGTCATCAGTTGAACTTGGTCTACTCGCGCGGAATAATACATTTTGTTGGCATCGCAAAGTATTCCCAAGTATTATAATAATAAACCTCAAAAATTCATTAAACAAATTCTTCGAGTTTATCAAGTGTTTTCTGTGAACTCATAAATTCTATAAATCCCCTTTTATAAAAATAAAAAATCTCAGAAAATTGGATTTTTTACCTTAAACAACTTTTTCCGGCTAAATCATATATCTGAGCATATACAAATCATACATTTTTGGAATGAGCATGGAATTGTACGTATACAGTGCGAATTTCAAGTCGATGTGACGACTTGGTATTTTTCATGATTTTTAGGGGTCAACACTTTTTTCAAGTAATTTCTATTTTTTTCGGTTGACCCGAAATTCACAATACGTACTAATTTGACCATTCTGAATCGATTGGCGTTCGCAGAATTTGTCTATCTCTAACCGTTCTCGAGTTGGTCAGCTCTAAATCAGTCTTTAGATGGTTTTTTTGCCGCCAAAAATATTTCTGATGAGTTTTCGACATTTTCAATAAAAATTTCGGAATCAGCACTTTAAAATACGTTCGAGAACAATAATTGAAATTCGAAAAATGAAAAATAAAAAATCTCAGAAAATTGGATTTTTTAACTTAAACAACTTTTTCCGGCTAAATCATATATCTGAGCATATACAAATCATACATTTTTGGAATGAGCATGAAATTCTACGTATACAGTGCGAATTTCAAGTCGATGTGACGACTTGGTATTTTTCATGATTTTCAGGGGTCAACCCCTTGCAACTTTTTTCAAGTAATTTTTATTTTTTTCGGTTGACCCGAAATTCAAAATACATACTAATTTGACCATTCTGAATCGATTGGCGTTCGCAGAATTTGTCTATCTCTAACCGTTCTCGAGTTGGTCAGCTCTAAATCAGTCTTTAGATGGTTTTTTTGCCGCCAAAAATATTTCTGATGAGTTTTCGACATTTTCAATAAAAATTTCGGAATCAGCACTTTAAAATACGTTCGAGAACAAAAATTAAAATACAAAAAATGAAAAATAAAAAATCTCAGAAAATTGGATTTTTTAACTTAAACAACTTTTTCCGGCTAAATCATATATCTGAGTATATACAAATCATACATTTTTGGAATGAGCATGAAATTCTACGTATACAGCACGAATTTCAAGTCGATGTGACGACTTGGTATTTTTTATGATTTTTGCAACTTTTTTCAAGTAATTTTTATTTTTTTCGGTTGATTCGAAATTCACAATACATACTAATTTGACCATTCTGAATCGATTGGCTCTCGCAGAATTTGTCTATCTCTAACCGTTCTCGAGTTGGTCAGCTCTAAATCAGTCTTTAGATGGTTTTTTTGCCGCCAAAAATATTTCTGATGAGTTTTCGACATTTTCAATACAAATTTCGGAATCAGCACTTTAAAATACGTTCAAGAACAAAAATTGAAATTCGAAAAATGAAAAATAAAAAATCTCAGAAAATTGGATTTTTTAACTTAAACAACTTTTTCCGGCTAAATCATATATCTGAGCATATACAAATCATACATTTTTGGAATGAGCATGAAATTCTACGTATACAGTGCGAATTTCAAGTCGATGTGACGACTTGGTATTTTTCATGATTTTCAGGGGTCAACCCCTTGCAACTTTTTTCAAGTAATTTTTATTTTTTTCGGTTGACCCGAAATTCAAAATACATACTAATTTTACCATTCTGAATCGATTGGCGTTCGCAGAATTTGTCTATCTCTAACCGTTCTCGAGTTGGTCAGCTCTAAATCAGTCTTTAGATGGTTTTTTTGCCGCCAAAAATATTTCTGATGAGTTTTCGACATTTTCAATACAAATTTCGGAATCAGCACTTTAAAATACGTTCGAGAACAAAAATTGAAATTCGAAAAATGAAAAATAAAAAATCTCAGAAAATTGGATTTTTTAACTTAAACAACTTTTTCCGGCTAAATCATATATCTGAGCATATACAAATCATACATTTTTGGAACGAGCATAAAATTCTACGTATACAGTGTGAATTTCAAGTCGATGTGACGACTTGGTATTTTTCATGATTTTTAGGGGTCAACCCCTTGCAACTTTTTTCAAGTAATTTTTAATTTTTTCGGTTGACCCGAAATTCACAATACGTAGTAATTTGACCATTCTGAATCGATTGGCGTTCGCAGAATTTGTCTATCTCTAACCGTTCTCGAGTTGGTCAGCTCTAAATCAGTCTTTAGATGGTTTTTTTGCCGCCAAAAATATTTCTGATGAGTTTTCGACATTTTCAATAAAAATTTCGGAATCAGCACTTTAAAATACGTTCGAAAACAATAATTGAAATTCGAAAAATGAAAAATAAAAAATCTCAGAAAATTGGATTTTTTAACTTAAACAACTTTTTCCGGCTAAATCATATATCTGAGCATATACAAATCATACATTTTTGGAACGAGCATAAAATTCTACGTATACAGTGTGCATTTCAAGTCGATGTGACGACTTGGTATTTTTCATGATTTTTAGGGGTTGCAACTTTTTTCAAGTAATTTTTATTTTTTTCGGTTGATTCGAAATTCACAATACATACTAATTTGACCATTCTGAATCGATTGGCGTTCGCAGAATTTGTCTATCTCTAACCGTTCTCGAGTTGGTCAGCTCTAAATCAGTCTTTAGATGGTTTTTTTGCCGCCAAAAATATTTCTGATGAGTTTTCGACATTTTCAATACAAATTTCGGAATCAGCACTTTAAAATACGTTCGAGAACAAAAATTGAAATTCGAAAAATGAAAAATAAAAAATCTCAGAAAATTGGATTTTTTAACTTAAACAACTTTTTCCGGCTAAATCATATATCTGAGCATATACAAATCATACATTTTTGGAACGAGCATAAAATTCTACGTATACAGTGTGAATTTCAAGTCGATGTGACGACTTGGTATTTTTCATGATTTTTAGGGGTCAACCCCTTGCAACTTTTTTCAAGTAATTTTTATTTTTTTCGGTTGACCCGAAATTCACTATACATACTAATTTGACCATTCTGAATCGATTGGCGTTCGCAGAATTTGTCTGTCTCTAACCGTTCTCGAGTTGGTCAGCTCTAAATCAGTTTTTACATGTTTTTTTGCCGCCAAAAATATTTCTGATGAGTTTTCGACATTTTCGATAAAAATTTCAGAATCCGCACTTTAAAATACGTAAGAGAACAAAAAGTGAAATTCGAAAAATGAAAAATAAAAAATCTCAGAAAATTGGATTTTTTACCTTAAACAACTTTTTCCGGCTAAATCATATATCTGAGTATATACAAATCATACATTTTTGGAATGAGCATGAAATTCTACGTATACAGCACGAATTTCAAGTCGATGTGACGACTTGGTATTTTTTATGATTTTTGCAACTTTTTTCAAGTAATTTTTATTTTTTTCGGTTGATTCGAAATTCACAATACATACTAATTTGACCATTCTGAATCGATTGGCTCTCGCAGAATTTGTCTATCTCTAACCGTTCTCGAGTTGGTCAGCTCTAAATCAGTCTTTAGATGGTTTTTTTGCCGCCAAAAATATTTCTGATGAGTTTTCGACATTTTCAATAAAAATTTCGGAATCAGCACTTTAAAATACGTTCGAGAACAATAATTGAAATTCGAAAAATGAAAAATAAAAAATCTCAGAAAATTGGATTTTTTAACTTAAACAACTTTTTCCGGCTAAATCATATATCTGAGCATATACAAATCATACATTTTTGGAATGAGCATGAAATTCTACGTATACAGTGCGAATTTCAAGTCGATGTGACGACTTGGTATTTTTCATGATTTTCAGGGGTCAACCCCTTGCAACTTTTTTCAAGTAATTTTTATTTTTTTCGGTTGACCCGAAATTCAAAATACATACTAATTTGACCATTCTGAATCGATTGGCGTTCGCAGAATTTGTCTATCTCTAACCGTTCTCGAGTTGGTCAGCTCTAAATCAGTCTTTAGATGGTTTTTTTGCCGCCAAAAATATTTCTGATGAGTTTTCGACATTTTCAATAAAAATTTCGGAATCAGCACTTTAAAATACGTTCGAGAACAAAAATTAAAATACAAAAAATGAAAAATAAAAAATCTCAGAAAATTGGATTTTTTAACTTAAACAACTTTTTCCGGCTAAATCATATATCTGAGTATATACAAATCATACATTTTTGGAATGAGCATGAAATTCTACGTATACAGCACGAATTTCAAGTCGATGTGACGACTTGGTATTTTTTATGATTTTTGCAACTTTTTTCAAGTAATTTTTATTTTTTTCGGTTGATTCGAAATTCACAATACATACTAATTTGACCATTCTGAATCGATTGGCTCTCGCAGAATTTGTCTATCTCTAACCGTTCTCGAGTTGGTCAGCTCTAAATCAGTCTTTAGATGGTTTTTTTGCCGCCAAAAATATTTCTGATGAGTTTTCGACATTTTCAATACAAATTTCGGAATCAGCACTTTAAAATACGTTCAAGAACAAAAATTGAAATTCGAAAAATGAAAAATAAAAAATCTCAGAAAATTGGATTTTTTAACTTAAACAACTTTTTCCGGCTAAATCATATATCTGAGCATATACAAATCATACATTTTTGGAATGAGCATGGAATTCTACGTATACAGTGCGAATTTCAAGTCGATGTGACGACTTGGTATTTTTCATGATTTTTAGGGGTCAACCCCTTGCAACTTTTTTCAAGTAATTTTTAATTTTTTCGGTTGACCCGAAATTCACAATACGTAGTAATTTGACCATTCTGAATCGATTGGCGTTCGCAGAATTTGTCTATCTCTAACCGTTCTCGAGTTGGTCAGCTCTAAATTAGTCTTTAGATGGTTTTTTTGCCGCCAAAAATATTTCTGATGAGTTTTCGACATTTTCAATAAAAATTTCGGAATCAGCACTTTAAAATACGTTCGAGAACAATAATTGAAATTCGAAAAATGAAAAATAAAAAATCTCAGAAAATTGGATTTTTTAACTTAAACAACTTTTTCCGGCTAAATCATATATCTGAGCATATACAAATCATACATTTTTGGAATGAGCATGAAATTCTACGTATACAGTGCGAATTTCAAGTCGATGTGACGACTTGGTATTTTTCATGATTTTCAGGGGTCAACCCCTTGCAACTTTTTTCAAGTAATTTTTATTTTTTTCGGTTGACCCGAAATTCAAAATACATACTAATTTTACCATTCTGAATCGATTGGCGTTCGCAGAATTTGTCTATCTCTAACCGTTCTCGAGTTGGTCAGCTCTAAATCAGTCTTTAGATGGTTTTTTTGCCGCCAAAAATATTTCTGATGAGTTTTCGACATTTTCAATACAAATTTCGGAATCAGCACTTTAAAATACGTTCGAGAACAAAAATTGAAATTCGAAAAATGAAAAATAAAAAATCTCAGAAAATTGGATTTTTTAACTTAAACAACTTTTTCCGGCTAAATCATATATCTGAGCATATACAAATCATACATTTTTGGAACGAGCATAAAATTCTACGTATACAGTGTGAATTTCAAGTCGATGTGACGACTTGGTATTTTTCATGATTTTTAGGGGTCAACCCCTTGCAACTTTTTTCAAGTAATTTTTAATTTTTTCGGTTGACCCGAAATTCACAATACGTAGTAATTTGACCATTCTGAATCGATTGGCGTTCGCAGAATTTGTCTATCTCTAACCGTTCTCGAGTTGGTCAGCTCTAAATCAGTCTTTAGATGGTTTTTTTGCCGCCAAAAATATTTCTGATGAGTTTTCGACATTTTCAATAAAAATTTCGGAATCAGCACTTTAAAATACGTTCGAAAACAATAATTGAAATTCGAAAAATGAAAAATAAAAAATCTCAGAAAATTGGATTTTTTAACTTAAACAACTTTTTCCGGCTAAATCATATATCTGAGCATATACAAATCATACATTTTTGGAACGAGCATAAAATTCTACGTATACAGTGTGCATTTCAAGTCGATGTGACGACTTGGTATTTTTCATGATTTTTAGGGGTTGCAACTTTTTTCAAGTAATTTTTATTTTTTTCGGTTGATTCGAAATTCACAATACATACTAATTTGACCATTCTGAATCGATTGGCGTTCGCAGAATTTGTCTATCTCTAACCGTTCTCGAGTTGGTCAGCTCTAAATCAGTCTTTAGATGGTTTTTTTGCCGCCAAAAATATTTCTGATGAGTTTTCGACATTTTCAATACAAATTTCGGAATCAGCACTTTAAAATACGTTCGAGAACAAAAATTGAAATTCGAAAAATGAAAAATAAAAAATCTCAGAAAATTGGATTTTTTAACTTAAACAACTTTTTCCGGCTAAATCATATATCTGAGCATATACAAATCATACATTTTTGGAACGAGCATAAAATTCTACGTATACAGTGTGAATTTCAAGTCGATGTGACGACTTGGTATTTTTCATGATTTTTAGGGGTCAACCCCTTGCAACTTTTTTCAAGTAATTTTTATTTTTTTCGGTTGACCCGAAATTCACTATACATACTAATTTGACCATTCTGAATCGATTGGCGTTCGCAGAATTTGTCTGTCTCTAACCGTTCTCGAGTTGGTCAGCTCTAAATCAGTTTTTACATGTTTTTTTGCCGCCAAAAATATTTCTGATGAGTTTTCGACATTTTCGATAAAAATTTCAGAATCCGCACTTTAAAATACGTAAGAGAACAAAAAGTGAAATTCGAAAAATGAAAAATAAAAAATCTCAGAAAATTGGATTTTTTACCTTAAACAACTTTTTCCGGCTAAATCATATATCTGAGCATATACAAATCATACATTTTTGGAATGAGCATGGAATTCTACGTATACAGTGCGAATTTCAAGTCGATGTGACGACTTGGTATTTTTCATGATTTTTAGGGGTCAACACTTTTTTCAAGTAATTTCTATTTTTTTCGGTTGACCCGAAATTCACAATACGTACTAATTTGACCATTCTGAATCGATTGGCGTTCGCAGAATTTGTCTATCTCTAACCGTTCTCGAGTTGGTCAGCTCTAAATCAGTCTTTAGATGGTTTTTTTGCCGCCAAAAATATTTCTGATGAGTTTTCGACATTTTCAATAAAAATTTCGGAATCAGCACTTTAAAATACGTTCGAGAACAATAATTGAAATTCGAAAAATGAAAAATAAAAAATCTCAGAAAATTGGATTTTTTAACTTAAACAACTTTTTCCGGCTAAATCATATATCTGAGCATATACAAATCATACATTTTTGGAATGAGCATGAAATTCTACGTATACAGTGCGAATTTCAAGTCGATGTGACGACTTGGTATTTTTCATGATTTTCAGGGGTCAACCCCTTGCAACTTTTTTCAAGTAATTTTTATTTTTTTCGGTTGACCCGAAATTCAAAATACATACTAATTTGACCATTCTGAATCGATTGGCGTTCGCAGAATTTGTCTATCTCTAACCGTTCTCGAGTTGGTCAGCTCTAAATCAGTCTTTAGATGGTTTTTTTGCCGCCAAAAATATTTCTGATGAGTTTTCGACATTTTCAATAAAAATTTCGGAATCAGCACTTTAAAATACGTTCGAGAACAAAAATTAAAATACAAAAAATGAAAAATAAAAAATCTCAGAAAATTGGATTTTTTAACTTAAACAACTTTTTCCGGCTAAATCATATATCTGAGTATATACAAATCATACATTTTTGGAATGAGCATGAAATTCTACGTATACAGCACGAATTTCAAGTCGATGTGACGACTTGGTATTTTTTATGATTTTTGCAACTTTTTTCAAGTAATTTTTATTTTTTTCGGTTGATTCGAAATTCACAATACATACTAATTTGACCATTCTGAATCGATTGGCTCTCGCAGAATTTGTCTATCTCTAACCGTTCTCGAGTTGGTCAGCTCTAAATCAGTCTTTAGATGGTTTTTTTGCCGCCAAAAATATTTCTGATGAGTTTTCGACATTTTCAATACAAATTTCGGAATCAGCACTTTAAAATACGTTCAAGAACAAAAATTGAAATTCGAAAAATGAAAAATAAAAAATCTCAGAAAATTGGATTTTTTAACTTAAACAACTTTTTCCGGCTAAATCATATATCTGAGCATATACAAATCATACATTTTTGGAATGAGCATGGAATTCTACGTATACAGTGCGAATTTCAAGTCGATGTGACGACTTGGTATTTTTCATGATTTTTAGGGGTCAACCCCTTGCAACTTTTTTCAAGTAATTTCTATTTTTTTCGGTTGACCCGAAATTCACAATACATACTAATTTGACCATTCTGAATCGATTGGCGTTCGCAATATTTATTTTTTTTTTCGTGTTCATCATGGTTTCCACTACTAGCATACCAAGTTTGGTGGTGCTACAATTGATCCTCGTCTCAAAACCCAATCGTACTGGATTATTTTGTAAATATGACGGACCTCAATTACGCAACATGGTGCATATGATTATAAAAAAAGCAAACTTCCTCCCCATAGATAGCTTCAAGATGTGTAGCATAAAGTAACACTTTGTTTGTATTTCAATATAATGACTTGAAAGTTGAGTGTCTTTTCTGATTAAAACCCTCAATTTCATATTGAAATGAACCGAAACTTCCAGTGCAATCATCTGTAAATTGTATCTTTTTGGATCGGCCTAAGTTGGCAAGTTCTGTCTTAATTATAGAGCCAGCAGCAGCAAGTTGAGTGTGCTCAATCAATTCGAAAAATTAATTCCCTTCAGAATTCCTGGAACTTATTAGAGCTACATCAATAATGAACGACTCACCTGGAAACCACTAATGAAGTTGTTTCCGTAATGTTCGTCATCGGAAGTTATCTACTGATTTTTCAATAATTCAGGGAGAGTAGCACTTAGTTCCAGATTGATGGAGGCCGACGCATTTGGAAATTGAATGAATTTTTGTCCATTGCTTTGTCATTGAAGAGACTCAGGGGTCTACTGTAGTTCCACTTATGAAATCAACCAGGGCTGTGATACTTCAAGTTCACGTTATTATGGAAAACTCATCCTCATATTTCAACCTCCTGTTTGTCAAAAATTTTTTTTTTAATATTCTATAAATTGCTGTCATATTGAATTGTAATGCTTTGACAAATAAATTACTATTATTATTATTATTATTATTATATTCACGTAAGTAGGAATTCAAACTCTATATTAACAGGCCCCATATAGAACTCCGCAGGCAAATATCAGGAAAATGGACGACTATATCCATATTTCGTGAAGGCAAATAATTTTGATGTCAAAGGGTACTTGTGTTACGTAAAAATCCATCACTAGGTGTCATCCGTTAGGGCGTCGCGACGCCGGCACCAATGTTCTTGAATGGCACCATAGATTTTCCAGTGCATCTCATGGTCCTAATCAAATTTTGAAATTAGCCTCAGGTTCTCTTGAATACTGATGAGAAACAACTAATTTATTGCATATTATAAACAGGGCCATGAAAGCATCAAAATAAATACAATGCCACGAGTTTTTTGTTGATTTGAAAAAAAAAAAAACATCTATCGCATGGTTTTTTCTGAAAAAGAACCTGAGTTACCTTTTTGAATACTGGCACTGAACTTTTGAATCAAGAAGCTCGTAGCTCTTATTGGTCATTGGTTTCTTTGGAAATTGGAGAACCAATTTCTTGGGTACATTTTTTAACATATTTATAAACATTTTTTCTTACATGAGGCCAGTAGTACACTTCTAAAATAAAAGAAAAGGTTTTAGATATTCCTAAATGAGCGGCAGTTTCTCTATCATGGTAGAATTTTAAAATTTCCTGTCGATTGGCAGAAGGTACCACAATTTTCCAGTCAGTAAGATAACTTACTATATTGTGACGGGAAAAGATATGTTTAAAGATAATACCATTTTCGACACGGAAGGATAAGCTGCTGGATTTTCCTCGATTTTCTTAATCAAGGAAGTATACCAGTCATCAGGCTGAAAGGTAGAAACGTCGATAACAGAAATTTCAGCAACAGAACGAGATAAGGCATCTGCCACTATATTCAAGGAACCTTTACGGTGTGTGATGGTAAAATCAAATTGGGACAGTTTCACCGCCCATCTGGTCAAACGTCCAGAGGGGTTAGATAAATTGTGAAGATAAATAAGGGAAGCATGATCGGTTTCAATTGTAAACTTCGTGCCTTCAATGTAACTTCTGAACTTCTCTAACAGTTCTTTTTCAGTGACAGTATATTTTTGCTGACAAGTGGTAAGAGTTTTACTTGCGTACGCCACTGGATGTTCAATACCGTCACATTCTTGTTATAGGATGCATGATTTTCGGTGATTTTTCCCTCTGCATTGGAATGAGTGTGAAGCCGTCCGGCCATTTTCCGTCGTCTCTGCTGATAACAAGATAAATAAGGGAAGCATGATCGGTTTCAATTGTAAACTTCGTGCCTTCGATGTAACTTCTAAACTTCTCTAACAGTTCTTTTTCAGTGACAGTATATTTTCGCTGACAAGTGGTAAGAGTTTTACTTGCGTACGCCACTGGATGTTCAACACCGTCACATTCTTGTTATAGGATGCATGATTTTCGGTGATTTTTCCCTCTGCATTGGAATGAGTGTGAAGCCGTCCGGCCATTTTTCGTCGTCTCTGATGATAACAACTGTTTCTAAAATGGATGAAATTTCACAGATTCAAAGGAGCATATTTTATCAACTCATCTACTGCTCGATGTTTCGAGAAAAGTCCAGGACTATATCTACAACTCAGTCGGTGAGTATCTCTATCATCTACTTTTGTTCCACATTTGCAGCAATGTTGGACACAAATGACCGAATCTTAGCGAAACCGAAGGAAGTCCTGCATGACCTTATTTTTTTGGTCTCGAAAAACGGATATAAGCAATGTGCTCTCGGAACCGTACTTTCATGGCTCTACGGGTCTGGCTCACAGCGAGAAGTATGTGGGCCAGACCCGTAGGGCCATGAAAGAACGGTTCCGAGAACATATTGCTCCTATCCGTTTTCGAGACCAGAAAAATCAAGTGTGGCTTAACATGCTTTGGACCACAACCACCGATTTGATGACACAAGTTTGAGATGAATTAGACAGGTTGCATTTAAGAGTCTAGAAATTGCGAAGTGTGAAAATAGTATGAATGCCGATAAGGGCCCTATTTCTCATAGCCCTTTGTTCAAGTTCATGGTACAATAAACGTGTCTTTCCTTCATAATTCATTGATCTTCAGTCGTTATTATTAGTTTATTATTATTCGTTATTTTACTGCTAATAATTTTTTCTCGTTTTCAAATATGTTGGTAATAGTTATTTATGGTACTAGTGTGTTATGTTGAAAATAAGTCACGCGAGAAAGATTTAAAGTTATGACCCATTATTAATGTCATTTTAGACAAGTAAACTATCAAATAACACACTAGTGAGTTATAATCCATAAGTCACTGGTGAGAATAAGTCACTAGTGAGTTATGGATTATAACTCACTAGTGTGTTATTTGCTATTTTACTTGTCTAAAATGACATTAATAATTAATAATAAGTCACTAGTGAGTTATGGATTATCACTCACTAGTGTGCTATTTGATAGTTGACTTGTCTAAAATGACATTAATAATGACAGTCATAACCGTCGTGTGTTGGATA
Organism: Chrysolina haemoptera; assembly: GCA_958298965.1. Taxonomy (NCBI): domain Eukaryota; kingdom Metazoa; phylum Arthropoda; class Insecta; order Coleoptera; family Chrysomelidae; genus Chrysolina; species Chrysolina haemoptera. The sequence continues at coordinate 2,028,258 of OY282588.1, forward strand.
AAGTAAATAATATTATATCAATATAGTCATTATTCCAAGTGCCATCAAATACGAAACAAGTAGAATAGAGGTCAGTTAAAATAGATATTGAGTGCAATTAACCACTCAGATAAGTAATGGGTATAAATGGGATTGGAATTTTGTTCTCTAGCATAAAAAGCTCTAGCTCTTGATAATGCCAACTTTCCTAGCGAAACGCGCGTCCAGTGAAAGTGGCGGAGTTTTGGTGTTTTGGGTAGTTTCTATTTCTTGAAGTGCAATGCAAATACAAATTATAACAATAATCAGTTTAACTATATTATACAGAAAGCCAACGGAGTACAATGAAGATGACTTGACTATTATACAAAATATTCTTGTCACTCAGAGGAAGACAAAAGTATAAAACGCAAAGCTAGAAGACCTACGTCCGACTTCCCAAGTTGAAGTATGTTTTCATGTGGATCAGTCATGAGCGGGTGGATTTAGGCAAGTGTTTGCATAATGCTGAGGGCTGTAAAAATTCAAAAAATCGAGAAAGACAATCTCATAACAACCGCGATTCTGGTTATTTTATTTCTCCCGAATTTTCAAGCCGATTGTGAAGACGTAAACACTTTTCATTTTCCATTGTATTCTTTTATTGTCCACTTTCCCCGTCCTTTCCCATTCGGGGGGGTTGTGATGGCGTATTTTTCAGTCGTTGAATTCTTTAACGTCTCCGAATCAGATTTTGCATGCATATACGATATTTATTTTTTGCGTTTCGAGGAATATCTCTGATATTTCAGTTTCTGAAAGTCGTAATTTATAATATTACGTTGAATAATGTATGGATATCGAAAGAGAAATCCGTGCTTTGCCTTTGTTGAGGAAGATGCACAAAAAGGAATATGATACTTTACCAACATTCACAGATAACCGGGACAACGAGTCGAATGAATGAGTAATCCATTTGTGAAAAAGTGATCTGAAATAATTGGAAAATATGTGCCACGGAATCACGAACAAAGTCTGAAATGATTTTTTCCTCTTACTCCTATAGAAACTACACACTTTCATCCCTCAAACTAGGGAGGAAACTCACACTTTTCCTCCCTAGGGAGGAAACTCATACTTTTCCTCCCTAGGGAGAAAACTCATACTTTTCCTCCCTAGAGAGAAAAGTACTTTTCCTCCTCCTCATTTCAAGTAAGTTGTAAGCGATGAAACTTGTGAATATATTATAATCAATTTGTTTCCGTAATTTCTAGAACATCTTGTATATCCCTTATTCTGGAAAAAATCAAACATGAATGTTACCTCTACTTCAGTTCTCTATTAGCTATTTGTGTATTTAGAGCGCAAAGTAATTGATTGTCGCTCGACAAAAAGATTAATCTTTGGAGAACGACAATGACACTTTGTATTCGAAATACACACATTATTTTTTCTACTAGCGCAGCTCTTAGAAAAAAAAATATGATCGACACTTCATTCAAATAGGCACATAACTTTATGTATGAGAAAATCACTCAATAGCCATCCGAAATGTATAAGCTATCTAAATGTCCAATAATTCAAATCACTGTCAAGGAAAAAGTAAAATAACGTTTTTAAGAGCAAACAATACCCTTGATGAAACGGGAATCTGTTTTGAGCGTACATTTTTTTGCGAATATTTCGTTGGAACAAATGATTCAATTCGTTGGTGAGAATTCGGAAATCTAACTGATTTTTGGTTTTGATGCTTTTGAAGAAAACAATTTTTTTATGGTTTGACAAATAAAAAAAAATAGACAACCTGCCGAATTCTTAAGGAAATTATAGCCTCAGAAGAAAAAAAATATAAAATCATTAGTTTTGAAGCAAAACCGATTCTACGATTAGAAGCTATCTACCTTATTGGCGCTCGTAGTTTTTTTACGGACAAGTGCTTCGTTACCTCCACTATCGCTCTTGAAAAATATATCCCCATACATTTGCGGCGCAAGGATAAAATTTGACTTTCGTGATAAGGCGCTGATGTTGCCTCTCAAAAAAAAAAGTTGCAATTGCCAGGAGCTGAACCCGGGACCTTCGGATTACAACCCCAAGACGCCATTGCACCACCGCAGATTCTCAGTTGGACATGACTGTATTGTCTATACTTTCCATCATGCAAAAATAGGTCCGTTTTAGACAAAAGAAATTGAGATGCGTTTTAAAGTTACAAAAAAAGGTTCATCAAGTGGGTAGGAGGAAAAATCATATGTATTACATGGGAGTAAAGTGCTTTTTCCTCCATAGTAATACAAATAGCTATTTTCTTGATATAAAATAGCTATTTATGATACAAGTTCGTGAAGTAGGACTTTTTTGTATGAGCGTGAAGTTTGTGGAATGAGGCGTAGCAGCAAGTTTTTTTCTTCGACAGTTATTATATTGCCAAATTGTAGTAGTTGTAAAATTAATATTAATGTTTTATGTTATTGTATTACCCAATGATGACTTCCATGTTATATTCGACCAATATACTGTATTTTGAATCAATCACATCTGTTTCATATCTTTTGGCAAGGGTTATTTTCAATAACTTGAAATATAATTGATTCTTCAGACTCTTCAGCAGCAATTTCAATCAAGAATGGAAATGATGGAAATATTTCTTCTACTGAGACCTTATAATTGAAAAAATTCTCTCGCAATTTTTTCATGGCAGTTTTTCTAGTTAACTTTTAGGTTGGCAGAATTGTTTTGTCAAAAAACGAACTTGATCCGTTAATTTTTTTTATATTTTTACTGTTGGTGAAATAACTAATAGATTTTATCACATCGATATAACTGATGTGATGTAACTAAAACGTTCAAGTCTTTACACACCCTGGAAAAAACTTTCGTGCGAAGTGTCGACCGTGCAAACATTTTTCTGGCCGGAATCAGCTCTTCTAACAAGGTTTAGAATGCAGCGAGCGACCGCTTCATTGTAAGTTTGCGGCTTCCTGTGAAAGGTGGTAATTACACTGGAATTCCTGAAGCAAGCTGAAGGCGTCCGGCATCTCAACCAATGATTAAGGGCTTCACGAGCGTCACACCTCTGCTACAAGCAGAGTCGAATTCGTCGTAATGAAAATTTAAATATTGTACTGACCAGTCACTTTGTACACATACTGTAACTGATTGCAGTGGTCGTACCAAATATAGGTTAGGGTGACTTTGTATTATTTAAAGGTAATTGTTTGGTGGTTATTTAACGAACAAGTGTATCAAGAAGGGCGATCAACAATCGGGATTAATGACCCCTGTTAATGAATGATTTTTTATTATTAGTCAACGATTGCAATTCAACAAATATTTTATATTGGTTAGTAAGTACTATCTGTCATTATTTATTTGTCAATTCTGGAATGAAATTTCAGAAAACACCAGTTGTCACTAGCAAGTCACGTGGCGTAATGGTAACGTTGGCAGCCGAGAGATGTGATAGTGAGGTCGACAGTTCAAACCCATATGAGAGCATTTTTTTTACAATTCGAAAAAATAATACAAAACTATCACTGAGGAAAATCAGTTTGATTAAAGTTGATATAAATAGAAAATAGTGATTGTTTTTTATCGTATCGTTAAATAAATAATCATTGAGAGTAAGACATATCTTTTTTTCAATAATTACAATGAGCAATTGCAACTGGGTCTTCTTGGAAGAACGTTGTACAAATATCTGTCAGATGTAATTTAATGTCCGTCGTGGTATTAGCCAGGGAAGTAGATGTTTTCTTTCAGATGTTTGCCTCATATTTTCCACATGGTGAAAATATTTGGAGAAAAGGGTACTTCAACATTGTTGATTTTACTATCTCATTTTTGAGATAATATCTTTATTTTTGAAAACTACGGTAGATGGAATAGTTTTATAACAAATTCGTGAATTGAAATGGCGATTAACAATCTCAAACATAAATTATCTCGATTGTTAATCGCCCTTATTATTACACTTCTTCGTTAAATAACCATTAATATATGAAGTGTTACCCATTTATAATGAAAGCATTCATATAAAACATACTTTTTTTAACCGTGAACAAAATAAAATTATTAACATTTTTGTCAGGAATTATCTGACTACACCACTGGATTTGTTACATTTTCAAATGTTTCAAGTTATAATTACATTGGAATGCGTCCACACACAAATTTTTTTCATAATCACAGATATTTCAACGAGTGAATTTTAGATTGAAAATTTGGATACTTTTTCGATATGCATTCAAAATGAGAGAAAAAAATAAATATTTTGAAACCAAAAAATAATAGTGATTTCGGACATGAAAAGGTAAATTTTCACCAAATTTCGTGATTTTTTTTTGCGGGAATTAAAAATAAAAAACCGAAAAGTTGCTGATTTGGATTTTTCGCATAAATTTTGAGGTTATGTGAGAAAAGTACAGGCACAAAAGTTGTGGATCTTTTCATTACCTACATCTTTGCTGTCCAACTTTTTTTTGATAGGACTCGTAGTTTTGCCTGAAATCGTGACCAACCGTTTTCCACCCTCAAAATCTCCCCCCTGCTCCTTCCCGACTTCAAATCGCCCGTTAATTACTATTCCTCTTATTGGTGTTATATTTTCTCGCTCTTCCAATCGTTATTATCCTGTTCAAATTTTCTTTTACTTTCTACCATTTTCAAATGCTTCGGAATTGGCCTACCTGTAGTTTCTTTACCTGAAGAGATTCTGATTTAAAATTCACAGAAGTTACGTTATTATTGATAGTGCTTCTTCTGAATTGGACGACACTAATTTTTCAACCACCGGAAGTAATCTTCACTCCGTATTTTCCACTGTCGTCCTGTATGTCTCTGCAACCTGTCTCATTTGGCTAAAAATTATCTATTCAACCATATATCACACGTTGGTATTAATTTCTTATGTAGCTATTGTTTGCGTTTTATTGAAAACCTCAAATTGGTAGTCACAAGTACCTATTCGATGTTTGGTAGGATTTGATATCCATCGATAAGTAGTTAGCTAATACTCTTTCAAATTTTTCCATATTTTCTGTATTTGGTATGTTCCTAATATTGTGAGTTATTTTTTTTAATCAATAAAGTTATTGATAACCTGCAAAGATTGATCAGAGTATGGAATTTTTTAAAATAATATCGGCTAGCTGATGATCTTTGGATTCCAAAATAAGATGAGCATAACGACCTTCAATACGAGGTAAGGATATATCATCATGATCTCTTTTTCGATCTCACTGCCGCCCCGGAGATGTAGTGATGAAATTATATACTTTTGACTCCACCACAAGTACCTGTCTCCGCGTGCCCAAACGAAATAAATTATACACATTCAACAAACTACCTTAAAGTGTGCATTCCCAACGAGATTCACACCATAATTTTCCTTGCAATCCAAACAAAGGGGCTGCCATTCAAGATGAGATGATGGCAATATCGTGTTGAAAACTTTAAGAACGCCCCGAGATGAGAACTCGTCAGTTTGTTCAGCACGAATTCATTATTACTGGCATTGTCAACTCAGGTGGTGGATGTTTCACGGTGAATTTAACATTATATGGAATGTCTCGAATTGAGGTTGGTTGTGGAAAAAGTTGATGCGGGTAACCGATAAATCGTATGAAAATGTAGCGATTTCCAAATAGCACACTCATTTTGGGACAATATTGGGACAATAGTGGCAAAATATTCAAATAACAATATTGGCGAGAAAAAATTATCAATAATCCCCAATATATTTTGGTCGACGAAAATCTATTTCGCTTTGCCAAGGTCATCAGGGAGATTGATGAAATTGGAAAGCACGCTCTTCAGAAGCAATTACACACAACAAGGATGGAAATGATGGAAATATTTCCTCTGCGGTACCATCAAATGCGAGAAGAGCGAACCTTGATTCGAAGAAATTAACGATTTCTGTGAGTGATATTTTTTAATAGCATTCTCCCTATCTAATTTTTTCAATGAATTTTTAATAAAAACTAGAGACAATTAAAAAAATCACTTATCTGAATGAAAATGCGAATTTTCACTTTCAAATTTTTTCTTTTCAGTTAGAGTCTTTCACATTATCTATCAGATGTATAGTTCAATGTCCAGCTTTGCTTCAGCCAGGGAAGTAGTTGTTTTCTGTTAGATTTTACAAATAAATCACATTTTTCAATTTTCATTGGGAATGTTCCCCTTTTCAATAACAAAGCACTTGCAACGTTAAGGACACTCCGCCTGATAATATGCTTTGCGTCTTGCCCTTACACTGGTTTTCAAATGGTTTTTTGGCGCTAAAAATATTCCTGATGAGTTTTCGACATTTCCGTTCAAAGATGCGGAATCAGCATGTGAAAATACGTTCAGGGGCGAAAATTGGAAATTCTAAAAACGAAAAATAAAAAATCTCAGAAAATTGGATTTTTGACCTTAAACACCCTTTTCCGGCTAAATCTTATAGCTGAGCACATAAAAATCGTAAATTTTCGTAATGAGCATGAAATTTTACGTATAGAGTACAAATTTCAATCCGATCTGACGATTTAGTATTTTTCATGATTTTCAGGGGTGATTGCAACTTTTTTCAAGTAATTTTTTATTTTTTTGTTCGACTCAAAATTCACAATGCATACTAATCGACCATTCTGAAGCGATTGGCGTTCGCGAAATTCGTCCACCTCTAACCGTTCTCGAGTTGGTCAGCTCTGAATCAGTTTTCAAATGTTTTTTTGGCGCCAAAAATATTTCAGATGAGTTTTCGACATTTTCGTTCAAATATTCGGAATCAGCACGTCAAAATACGTTCGGAAACAAAAATTTGAAATTCGAAAAATGAAAAATAAAAAATTCAGAAAATTGGATTTTTCACCTTAAACACCCTTTTCCGTCTGAATCTTGTATCTGAGCACATGAAAAAAAAATTTTCGGAATGAGCATGAAATTTTACGTATACAGTGCAAATTTCAATTCGATCTGACGACTTAGTATTTTTCAGGATTTTTAGGGGTACCCCTTGCAACTTTTTTCGAGTAATTTTTAATTTTTTTATTTGACTCAAAATTCACAATGCATACTAATCGACCATTCTGAATCGATTGGCGTTCGCAAAATTCGTCCATCTTTAACCGTTCTCGAGTTGGTCAGCTCTGAATCAATTTTCAAATGTTTTTTTGGCGCCAAAAATATTTCAGATGAGTTTTCAATATTTTCGTTCAAATATTCGGAATCAGCATGTCAAAATACGTTCGGTGATGAAAATTTGAAATTCGAAAAATGAAAAATAAAAAATCTCAGAAAATTGGATTCTTCACCTTGAACACCCTTTTCCGTCTTAATCTTGTATCTGAGCACATGAAAATCAAAAATTTTCGGAATGAGCATGAAATTTTACGTATACAGTGCAAATTTCAATTCAATCTGACGACTTGGTATTTTTCAGGATTTTTAGGGGTGAACCCCTTGCAACTTTTTTCAAGTAATTTTTAATTTTTTTGTTTGACTCAAAATTCACAATGCAGACTAATCGACCATTCTGAATCGATTGGCGTTTGCAAAATTCGTCCATCTCTAACCGTTCTTGAGTTGGTCAGCTCTGAATCAGTTTTCAAATGTTTTTTTTGGCGCCAGAAATATTTCAGATGAGTTTTCAACATTTTCGTTCAAATACTCGGAATCAGCACGTCAAAATATGTTCGGGGACGAAAAATTTGAAATTCGAAAAATGAAAAATAAAAAATCTCAGAAAATTGGATTTTTCACCTAAAACACCCTTTTCCGTCTGAATCTTGTATCTGAGCACATGAAACTCAAACATTTTCGGAATAAGCATGAAATTTTACGTATACAGTGCAAATTTCAATTCGATCTGACGACTTAGTATTTTTCAGGATTTTTAGGGGTGAACCCCTTGCAACTTTTTTCGAGTAATTTTTAATTTTTTTGTTTGACTCAAAATTCACAATACTTACTAATTCGACCATTCTGAATCGATTGGCGTTCGCAAAATTCGTCCATCTCTAACCGTTCTTGAGTTGGTCAGCTCTGAATCAGTTTTCAAATGTTTTTTTTGGCGCCAGAAATATTTCAGATGAGTTTTCAACATTTTCGTTCAAATATTCGAAATCAGCACGTCAAAATATGTTCGGGGACGAAAAATTTGAAATTCGAAAAATGAAAAATAAAAAATCTCAGAAAATTGGATTTTTCACCTTAAACACCCTTTTCCGTCTGAATCTTGTATCTGAGCACATGAAAATCATAATTTTCGGAATGAGTATGAAATTTTACGTATACAGAGCAACTTTCAAGTCGATCTGACGATTTAGTATTTTTCATGATTTTTTGCAACTTTTCTCGAGTAATTTTTGATTTTTTTGTTTGACTCAAAATTCACAATGCGTACTAATCGATTGGCGTTCGCAGAATTCGTCTATCTCTAACCGTTCTCGAGTTGGTCAGCTCTGAATCAGTTTAAAAATGTTTTTTTTGGCGCAAAAATATTTCAGATGAGTTTTCGACATTTTTGTTCAAATATTCGGAATCAGCACGTCACACTACGTTTGAGGACAAAAGTTCGAAATTCGAAAAATGCCAATTTCAATTCGATCTGACGACTTAGTTTTCATGATTTTTGGGGGTGAACCCCTTGCAACTTTTTTCGAGTAATTTTTTATTTTTTTGTTTGACACTCTTTTGGCCAATGATGAACAAAAACCCAAACAGTTTACTTAACAAACAACTGCTGCTGTGAGACATTCGATTCTTTTGAGCAGAGAATTTTCAATACTTGACTGCTGAGTTATCGGAGAATGAAACCAGACCATGAAAAGTTTGAAGCGGGAAGAACATCTGAGGCCAATGGAATCATCTCGGCGCAAACTTTGAAGGACAATCCTATGGAAAGTTCTCGAATCGAGAACAGTAAAAACCAGAAAAGGAAAATTCAATTAGATTTATCAGACATTCAACGTCACGCTTGTTATGAGCTTAGGAATTAGTTCTTGGAAATAAAGGAATCTCCCAAATTGAGTTGACTCCTTGAAACTTTTATAAGGATTGGCCTCGTTGGAGCGTATGTCATTTCCTCCGTTCTATGGCGGCAAATAAGTGCGGAAAATGTGCTTCATGCAGATAACAGTGAAAGGCCATCTAGTTCTTATTTCACTTGCAAAAATTCGACTCGAGTCGATGGTGAAATTTGAGTAGACTTCAGCGCGACTCCATTGGGTAATAGTCCATGGACCAACATATACTCTATATCAAACAATTTTCAATTATGATTTTTGTACGGAAATATGAATAGAAAACAACAACAAACATTTTTTTGACGAAAATCTATTTCGCTTTGCCAAGCTCATCAGGGAGATTGGAAGAATTGTAAAGCAGGCTCTAGAAGCAATTATACACACCAAGGATGAAAATATTGGAAATATTTCTTCTGTGGTAACACTTTGAAAGTTATTTTTTGACATAAACCTGTCATGGACATTACATTATAACTATCAAGAAGAATTCTTGTTCTCTCAGAGATATCAATATTTGTGAAGTGATAAAGAGATTTTCGAGTTTAAGACTTTGTATGAAAAATGTGCAAGATGATGTTTAGGAACACCCTCTACAATTGTGAATCTTCTTAGAAGGGCATCGTACATAGTTCAAAATGTCACTGGCATAAATCATGACAAGGAGTAGTCTTTGAACTGACCCTTGAGGTATAATTTTGTTTAAAGAAAATCAGCGTTTATGATATGAAATGCCTTCGATAAGTACAAGGCGGTTGAGGCTCTCAATTATTTTTTACCTGTCTTTCGATTTATGTATTCCTCAACTCGCTTGACAATTTGAAACAGTATCATTTTCATTGAGATAAACCTATACGAGTCGAACAAACTTAAAAAACCACCCTGGCCTACCCACTATATAGTGCACGTAAAATAACACTGAGAAAAAACTGGCAATATGGTTGAATATTTTAATAAGAATGAAGCGAGAAAAGCTGAAATTGTTTTTAAATCTAATTTGCGAGTTCACTCAGTATATTGCTGGGAGCTTCTAATAGTTTGCATCTTACTAGCGAGATGTTCTTTAAAAATATTCCGTCTAACGAATTTGTATCCAGAGAATGAGAATGAAGTTGGAAAGAAAGCTTTTTCAGTTTAATCCAAATGAGGTGGAAATGAATGGTGAAACAAAAGCGGGAGAGATATTCAGCATAACGTTGAATATTTTGGTAGGTTAGCTAATAGAATATTCATATCCTTCTGAATATTTTCACAACGTCTGGTCCTAGTACTTGTCTACTGATATATTTTTGAAGAAAGTAAACATATCCCAACAAACAATGGAAGAAAAGAGTAATAGGTTCACAGGCATTTTCACTCTGGGTTTTCTCCATACATCTATTTTCTTACTTACCACGTTTCATGTTCAATAAAGAATGTTTCCCCTTTCAACATGTTTCATTATTATGATAGTTATGATTCAGCTCAAAACTACTATATATTCGTACAAAATTTCCCTCACAGTCTATAATTTTTATGGGTGAATTCATGGCCATCACCTTTCAACATACGATGCCATGCCCCAGACCGATGACCGTACTTGAATTCGAACTCACGCACACGATGATTGGAATGAGGAGCGAACGTTTTACCAACGCGCAACCGCGGCCAATAAAATAATATGAGCGAGCCACTCTATCGCTTGATGGAAAGCAATAATCAGTTGAATAGAAGGTCTGATTGCCAATAATCATTTATTTTGTTGAAAAAGCCAGCTTCCACCATCGGTTGAGGATTGTGACATTTCAGTATTATGCCATTCGGGTTCTTTTTGCTCCAGCTACATTCAAAAGATTGGAGATGGTAATGAAGGGATTCTAGTGTACCTCTTTGACGTAATTGTAGTCAGCAGATCGTTCGAGGACCAAGTGAAAAAACTTGGAGGATTTCTGCGATTAGGACTCTCTGGATTGAAACAGTGCCCCAATGCCATCTGTATCAGGAAGGAGTATGATTTCGTGGCCACGTTGTTTCTGAGGGAGCAAGGACAGTAGATGAACAGGAGAACAAAGCACTAAAGGATTGGCTCATTTCAAAAGACATGCATCATTTCCTAGGAGTACTCTAGGTTGATGCACCTACTATTGGCGATATGTGCTGAAGTTTGCTAACATTCTGAGCTAATCCCTTCCAAATATCAATTCATTTTGAACACGCCAGCAACGTGGTACTTGGAGCTGTCCTTTTTGGAGATCCAAGGAAGAAATTCATCGGTTACTTCAGCAAGACACTTAATAAACTGAAACGCAGTTACTCTGTCATCAGACGGGAACACACAGATTTTATATGGCTTCTACAATTGAAAAATCCCGAAGTTCAAGTAGCACGTTGGGGCAAATTACTTCAAAAATTTTACTACGATATCGAACATTGACCTGGAAGTAACCATACGAATGCAGAGATACCGTCGTGGAGTTTGTGCCCAGACGACTGCTCACATTGCGGCAGGCAGAGGACAAGGAATCGACAATTTCTAGAACCAAAAGAGTAGATGATGAGTGACATAATAGGATCCAGAAAAGTCAAGAAAAAATCCATATCTTGGTTCAGTCATCGGCTGGATAAAGAGTGATCGCAGCATGGCAGAAAATCGAAAGGTTTTTTAAAAGCCATCAATAGAATTGCAATTCACTGAATAATGGAGTCCTGAAGTGTTTGTTGGTGTCTGATGATGATGGGGATTATAAACAGAGACAGAAGTACTTCGAAACAGAATAAAAAACCTGCTCCAAAAATCCATCATAGGATCATCAGGGAACTTCTGAAACTGACGAAGACTCTCCAGAGGTGTGGCAATTATTTAAGTGGGCCAATTGCCATGCTGACGTCAAAGACTGGTGTAGAAAGTGGATGCATTTGCCGCCAGCAATATACTCCAAATACCACTGAAGACTCCAATGCGTCAGAACACTCTAGACAGTCAATTTGAGAGATTCGTTATTGGTCAACAGCGATTCCTTCAGCAGGTCCTTTATCTTCTTTCTGAGTACTTCTGTCTGATGTTTCTCTCTTCCACTATCATTAGACCCCAACGCATGCTTCAGGATTCCATCATTCAGTGTATTGGAATTCCATTGAGTCCAGTAGTATTTGGTGGCTGATGAAAACCCTTTGGATTTTCTGCCATGGTGGTCTGCGATTACTCCGAAGGCCAACTTCTGTTGGAAGGGACACCAGAAGTCAGCCTGGCGTGCAAACCTCTTCATCCTAGGTAGACATCTTAGTCAGAATCCTCCGACTACGTTCCTCTTTAGGCATCGTTTCCCTCATTCAACGAAACTCCCACTCCTTTTGATGCCAATGCCTGTTGAAAATTGCCCCAAAACTCATACTAGTGGGGCAGACCCACTGCTCCTCATATACACATGTAAGTCAGAGTCCTCTGACTCCGATTGGTGGGTTTTCGTCTGCAGTCGTTTTCACGCCATACTGCATACCCATGTGAGGACAGATTGCTGTATCCAAAGTGTAATGGGTAAACATTCGGCGTAACTTTCGTGCACCTATCGCACGACATGGTGGCATCCAGCTTAAATGCCAATAACAGAATGGAGACCTATGATACCGAGGCAGATTTTGGTGGATTCAAACCTATGACATGGTTTGGTTTGACAACTTGCGGAATGTCCGTACCAGATCAGGAAGGGAGTAAATGAATTCATTTACCGAATCCATAAGCCACAGGGAAACCTAGAGTCGTCCATTTTAATAGGTTGCTTCATTAGGCTGTGAATCATGATCACGTTCTCAGCTTCAGATCAGAAAAAAAGATGCTGTTCCAATATTTAAGTTTTTATGCAAAAACGGCATTGGGTAAGACGAGAGGTGCCACGAGACCTTGTGGAAGGAGATTTCGAAATGTCCACAAGGGCATAGATATGGTGTTCTCCAAGAATACTACGGGAACAAAAGGGGTGCTACGGTCGGAAAAGGGCTAGAGAAGCATCTACTACTTGGTTACCAAGAAACGATGCACACAATGATACGAAACTTATGGAAGATGCTAGAAATCGAGAACTGTTCTCTTGCAAAATTTAAAAGGAAAACGGACCACCTCCAAAGTAGCACTGGTGTCGTCTAGGAGTTGTCCGCCCTATGCGAAACAAAAATCACCTGAAAAGAGGGGAAAAAATTAAGGTTTATTCTTTGAACTCCGCCGGTTTTACACAAACCATGCGGTTAAAATGGTTGATTTTGATCATATGAGTCCTTGGTGAACTGATTGATACTCTAATTTTGATACTCAAAAATTGTCCTGGTTTTCTGTGAGATGGCAGAAATCCAGAAAGCAGAAGATCTTTGTAGTTCCAGTTGAACATACTAATTTCTTCACTTCAAGAAGTGAAATTTTGGGTTTTGAGAGGAATAAAGCTGATAATTAAATTTAATTCTACTTTATTGAGTTACAATCGATTTTCTCCTAATTGTAAATTGGAAACGTGAGGAAATAATTTATTATCTTATTGTCCCCAACACCGTTTTTCCACTCAACCCTAATTAAACAAATTGCCTACTTATTTATATGGCTGCCAGCTATTTGAGCAAATAAGAAACCCAACCCAATAAAAGTAATCTCAGGATTTATGTATTCAAATTCACTGATTACACAAGGCTATAAATTCGAAACCGCCCCCAAAAAAAACATAATACTTATAATTGACGGCACACAAAACATTTCATCATCAGATGAAATAAAGTAACGTCGTTTCATAAAAAAGAAGGAGTAATGGACGAACGATAGCTTATAATAAAGTGAGTTGTTTACCCGAAGGGCACTGTGATCTATGTTACCATTACAAAAATAACAGGTCGGACAATAAATAACAACTCTCGAAAAAGGTCTTCATTATATTTTTTTACGTTCCTAGCTAGTTCGGATGCTTTGAAACATGATATGTGACAGGAGTGTACACTGAACATGTGAAGTTATTGTTTTTCTATCGAAATTCTTGTGAGGTATGGGATGTCTTGAGGTTGAGAGTGGGTGTGATTTTGGGTGTTTACATAATGGTTTGCAATTATTCTTGTCAGTCAGATCATCCTTGCATGATTAAAGGAAAATCGAGTGGCATTCACTCAGATATGATGGCATTCAAAAGATCAGTACTTTATGCTCTTTCGCAAAAAATTCAAGTGATCTGATAAACATATTTTTGTATCTAGTGCGCGAAATGCTACTATTTTTCGATCACCAAAGTATTTCGCGCACGAGATGCAGACATTTGTTTTACAAATATCAAGAAATGATAAGGTTCGCGCATTGACAACAATATGAGAAGTGATATTTTTTTTTATTTTACTTTGTTCCCATGACACAGTGCGCCAAGTGATGTGCGAAGTACCTTTTTCGCACACTGCATTTAAACTATATGGAATTTTCATATTCTTACCTATACCGGGTGAGTCTGAGAGATGGGACACCCATATTTTTGATAGAAATAATCCGATTCAAAGCACGAAAATTTAGGGGGCTATTGAACAACTAAAATGTGATTTTTTGGGATAAAAATCAATCAAATGTACTACCTACCCGCTACACGAAATATCTTTCAGTCTCTGTACTATGCTATTATGGCATTCCTGGCAAAGAAAATTGATGATGTTGAGCTTTTTTCCGAGGTGGATTTCTGATGATTTTCTCCGAAGTTTCACTTATATCCGGAATTGAAAGAGATCGGAGTGTGGAATTGGTTCATAAGACGAAATCTCGACATAGAATCCGGTCTTAATTAAAAGTTCGTTTTCTCGTCCATCTCGATCTCTGCAGTAATAAGGCTAGTATTTTACACAATCTCTGGATCACGACTGAATGAAAGACCACGGAGAGTTCTCCACAGGAATAGAAACGTGGATGTGTTTATTGATTGGCACGGTAACAAGATGTAAGTTGATTATGGAGCATTAAAGACCGCCTAATGCAGTTCCTTCGGATTAGAAGTCAAAGGCAAGAACAAGAACCGAAGCTTATTAAATGTGCATGATCGGAAAATTGAATCGATGAGATTACAGTAGGATTCTCTGTTTGCAGGGATTAAAGTACTTTACTAGACGGATTGCACCAGTCCGATATAATAATAATAATGATAATAATAATGATACAGACAAAGAGGAGGTATACCGCTCCTCTGGTTGAAAGGCATGAGACGCATACACAAGATGGAAGCTAAGATCAAGTCGGCGAGACAACACGCGTCTCGTATCCAGTGTGTGGTGGACTACGTGGCGGCTAATAGGCCTTTCACGGTCACAGTGCGGCGAATTGCCGCAAAACTGAGACGAGCTCACCACACACTGAATCAAGGCGTGCTGTTCACCATCAAGCAGCACTGCCTTGATAGGATACGAATGCTGGTGGCTGCAAGAAAGTCACTAGTGAGGCGGGTGAGAAGCGTTGTGGAAAACATGAAGTTCCGCGATAAACCTTCTCGCTTATTCCAAGAGCCTCCACGTGTTGTCGATAATCCGCCGGCCGCTGATCGGGTGGAAATCTTCTGGAAGAACATCTATGAGTATCCGCAACCACTCAACGTAGACACTCCAGCCCTAGCGCAGTTTGAAACCTTCTGCAGGAGGCTTCAACAGACTGACCACAATGATCTGCGCAATCCGATTACCCCGGAAGAAGTTCGACGGGCACTCAAAGGCTCAAAGAATCGCTTCTCCAGGCCCTGATGGGTTAAACAACTATTGGTGGAAAAAATTCCCCAGTACCCACCACCATTTGGCAAGAGTTTTCAACTCTTGGCTAGATGGGGAGCAGCATATTCCGGATTGGTTTGTCGAGGGGCGAACCGTGCTTATCTCCAAAAAAGGAGATTTGTCTGATCCAAAGAATTACAGGCCGATAACATGCTTGAATTCGTGCTATAAGATGTTTACACGCATTTTATACGCGCGAATACTCTTCGCAGTTGATCCGGTGTACAAACGGATATATGAGCAAAGAGGGTCAAAGAGGGGGGTCGCTGGCTGCAAGGAAAACCTGCTCATCGACAGATGTAAAACGCAGGACTCCGTGCAGTATAAGCGGAACCTTTCGATGGCCTGGATCGATTACCGCAAGGCATTTGATACAACATCGCATGGGCTAATCATTCACTTGCTCAACTGATGCCACTCTGGAGGACTCGCTTCACCATAAGATCTGGTCAAGTCAGAGTCCAAACAGAGCAGGTCATCTTCAGAAGGAGCGTATTCCAGGGAGACTCCCTCAGCCTCTTCTCTTCTGCATCTCTATTACTATTGCCATTGTCCGTTGCACCCAGGATAACCCGTGGATACAACTGCGGCACCCCCAACAACCGGAGGCATAAGGTCACCCTTTATTTTATATGGATGACCTCAAACTGTATGCCTGTGGAGAAAAGGACCTACATCAGTCCTTGAGGGTGGTGCAAGAGTACACGCGTGCTATCGGAATGGAGTTCGGGATTGACAAATGTGCCACGGTTCATCTTAAAAGAGGACGATGCGAGGGATACGGAGAGGATGTCCAGCTCGTAGACGGAAGCATCCTACATCATCTTGATGCCGGAGAGACGTATACCTACTTGGGAGTGGAGCAACGCCGCTCCCAAGAGGTGAACACAGTTAAAAACTCTCTCCGCGGCAAGTATCAGCACAAACTCCGACAGATCTGGTCGTAAGAACTGTCAGAGAAGAACAAAGTTGCTGCCACTAATATGCTTGCCGTTCCGATCTTACTCTACTCCTTCGGAGTGGTGAAATGGACTCAAGAGGAGCTGCAAAAACTCGTAAGATGATGCATCTTGATAGGAGCTTGCATCCTGAATCGACCGTTCCACGATTATACTTCCCCAGACAACAGGGAGACCGGGGACTTTTGAGTTTGGAGTGTCTACATAACAGAATGGTGCTGGATGGAGCCTGTAAAGTCATCAGGAGTTCAGATCCCCTTCTCTGCATGGTCCGCGACCATGAAAAAGCAGGGATTGGAGCATTTCTTTTCAAGGCAGCAGCCCGTGCAGCAGATGAACTTGGTCTCGTATCCAACACTGAACGGGCAAACCCAAACTCTGTCACTGAGTTGGAAACCGTTCAGCAAAAAGCTCACATAAAAGCTGCGGAGACTGAGGTCCTCCTGCAGCTGCACAAGGATAAGCCAATGCATGGGATCTTCTTCAAGAACATCAAAGACCTTAACTTATCCAAAAACTTGACCTTTGCTTTCCTCAGGTCAAGTGAGCTGAAGTCGGAGACCAAGGGATACATAATGGCGCCTGAGACCCTTATGCATTTGCTTCCAGCATGTCCAGCGTTCCAGCGGTCTCAGCCTATATCCACAGGCATAACGCGACTCTACGAGTGTTGTACTACCATATACGACACTCGTACGATATAGACAAGACACCGATGTTGCCTTATGCTCCGGGCGATATTGAGTCCGTTGTGGAGAATGAGAAGTGCCGAATACATTGGAACTACTCATTTCCCACCCTCAGGCAAATACAAGCCAATTAGCCTGATGTAGTCCTCCTCGACCATCAAAGTAAGACGATTTTCTTCATGGAGTTTTCGGCTCCTGGTGAAACGAACATCGTCCGAAAAAAGGAAGAGAAACGGACTAAATAAATATCGAGACTTACTATTTAAACTAAGCAGGCTTTACTCAAACCATTCTGTTAAAATGATGGTTCTGATTATCGGGGTCGTTGGTGGAATGATGGACAAACTGCTCTCGAACTTAAAAATCATACCGACTTGCCATACTATGGCAGAAATCTTAGCCGGACGAATACAGAAGGCCGTCATTCTTGGTTCACTCCGTCTGCTCAGGGCACATGATTCTCGGACCCAGTAGTTGTTCACCCCACGGACGTGGGGAGTGGCTATCTGGGTAAATGTCACCAGCACGCCCTCCAGATGTGTCGGAACTCCGGAGACAGGGCCTGACTGTTATAATCCAACCGGATAAAAAAATAATGATAATAATAATAGATTTTATTGATAGGAATAGCAATAACAGATGCAATTGAAGTACATCGTAAATAGAAAATAGAATATCCTATCAAATGGCAGGATTCGATGTATGACCAGATAGAGTACCATGATCATACCTTGCTTTTCCATGATTGAAATATATAATCGAATTACAGAAGATTGATAATTACAATCTTTCCTCCAAAAGATGGTCACTTGATGACAGAAATACGTGTCAAGGTGTTGAAAATAACGAATAAAACTCCTCTGCATTGTCTGAAAATACTGTTTTTCATTGTGTTGTTGTCTAAGGTCTAATATTCACGATTCTTTATACAGTGCGGCTTTGATTAGTCCCTCCATGTTAACTTTTGAACGGATCGACGTAGAAAAACGTTTCCAGGGTTTTCATTGACACTAATTTTTGAAATAAAAATATGGTTATTGCTTGACAGGGGGCGCGGGGGGCATATCAACTCAAAAATTGTCAAGAGTCACATCGTTGACCTCAGCAACATTTGTCGAGTAACTGCAATTTTTTTTCTCTCATAGAGTAGTATCGGTAATACTCTTCAAAAAAAATGTCCACATCAAACCGTTCAAATTTATCGAGGTATAAGTAGACTAGACTAACTAGATCCGCATTTATTCTTAATTTTTGGATTGCAAAAAAATACGAACGAAATGCAAAAAAAATTAAGTGGTTGTGAAGAGAATGGAATTTCCTTTTCAACGATGTGACCCACCTGTTGAGCAAACATCATATTTTTTATTTCAATTCAATTCTAATTGTGCTCGAAAAATCGCGCGTGTTATAAAGATCTCTTTATCCACTCATAATTCAATATACTTTTTTTTCCCATACCCAGCATTCCTTGAGAATTAAAAAATAAATGTGTTATTTCATCAGTCTCTTGCATTTTATCATCAATAATATTCTGTGCTGTGACGCAGCTTTGAACATATTTCGAAATTTACCTGGAAAGCGATGCATTTACTTCCAAATCAAAACAGACAACTGTTGAAAAATTATTTCTATTCTAAAATAACCCAGATAGAACGACCCCATATATAAGTTACCCGTCGTATCTCTGTTACACATGTTATTGCGAGTGCTCAAAAGGCATTAAAGTAGATCGTAGCAGGCCGCACGATAATTCAGTTCCTGCTCTTGCTCGAGCTCCTGAGCTCAACGAGTCCGTGTTGGTGCTAAGAAAGATCCAGGGCCTACGATGATTTACTGCGGCAGTGTATCATCTTTGCGACAGCGGAGAAATATATATAACTCTTCTCATCGAGGTATGGCGCTCGGACGTAGAGGGGAATTCATTTCGGGAATTTATGTCGTTTTTTAATCTGGAGTCAGAAGCGGGATGATTGTCTGTTATTTATTCCGTTTATTGAATTGGGTTTTGCCAAGGCTGCCCGGGCTGGCAGGTGGCGATGAATTATACGCTACTCTCATTTGGGTTTGATATGTTTGAGCTCATAACTATATTTCTGTTTCCTAGGAACTTCGCAGGACAGGAAAATTATGTTATATTTTGATGTATGTAGTATGTAGTATTGAAGCCCTGATTTAAATTGAATCAGTTATTTTTATGAAGTCAAAATAATATTTTCTCCAAATACTTCTGATAGAAAACTACTACGTTTCTTGCTCAAACTCCTCGACGGATATTGAACTATATATGACTAGAAACAAACATTCGGAACAAGGGCAAGGATATAATGATTGCCAGGCGTTCCTTTGATTAAACTTAGGGACCCGGAACCAAACAATCCCTTTGGCGATACACAGCGATAGTGAGGCCCTTCGATAACTTATGAAGCCCTACTGTGGTTGACCAGGTGACAACCATAGGAAGGCAGACTAGTTTACAAAGCAGGCCATACTCAGGGTCACTGGTACTATGTCCAGCATATCTGCGATTGGACTGGAGGTGATATTGAACTTTCCTCGTTAACATATTGTTAGCGGAGACGAAGATAGAAGCCTCCAGACTTGTTCCTGGGCTAATAGGCAATGAGATGCCATCGGACAAAATGACTTCGAATTACTCCTTTGATGGAACATACACTACCATTATACAAGATGGAAAAGTCATTTTAAAGGCCATTTCAATTCTGATGAGAGGGCAAATCAAGCCTCGATAGCCAATTCTCTATATTCCTAGCCGAGGAAGTAGATATTTCCGCTAGCACGCAAGTCCTAGAAACAAAAACATTGTTATACTCTCCGCGTCAAGAGGCAATGAAGGCACTAGTATCATGCAGGTTTTCTTCCAAACTGATGAAAATTTTGGATAATATTTTGATATTATTTAAAAAGAACCCATACATCGGCTTACCCTGATGAAGCTGCAAAAGGACCACAGTCTCCGCAACTTCTGAAGATAACCCCATGCATTGGCGGTGAATCACCATGTTCAGTGTCAAAAACGTGACCAAGCTTCACGGTCACGGACCATGCAGAAAAGCGGATCCGAACTCCTGATTTTTTGCTAAAATTTAAAATTTAAAAAATGTAGGTTCGGCTCAAGGTTTTTCACGTATCATAGCTTGAGGGTTAGGTTAGGTTAGGTTAATGAAACATTGAAAACATAGGGTTCTTCAAAGATCCTATTGAAAGAATGAAGTAAGTAAAAAACTTAGGAATAGGACATTTCTAAGTACTTTTCTGATGACACGACATGGTCAAAATATTGTGTTTGTTATAAAACAGTATCGCTTTTTCAAACTATCATTATTACTCAGGAAAATATCGAAAGTAAACTAGAAAATATGTCAATTCTAATAAGTAAGGTGAACAACGTCGAAACGGGATATAGAACTTTTTTGACGACTCCGGTAAATTGAATACTATTTTGTATTTTGAAAATGGTTTCCAAAGGCATGCCATATTCCAGCCAAATCACGAGGATAAACATTTATATCCTGATTTTCACATCATGTATTTAAATATTGACATGATTGACTCTTCCTTAATAATAACATTGTCTTGGACTTTGAAGTGAATTTTTGATTGATTCATTGATTGAAAGTACACATCCAACCACTCTCCAGGATCAGGATCAGTCGAAGATTATTCAGATAAAAAAATATTTAATGGGCTGGGTATATTGAACCTTGAGAGTGTTAACTTGGATGTTATACTAGAAGAGAACCAAAAATTACCCGAATATTTGCAAACTGTTTAGTTGATAATTCGAATATCTGAGAAACTCATATTCCAATGTGCGCGACCCTACGTTCAACTGAATTCGTCCCACTTTTCAGCTGTTTCCAATTAAAAAAAAAACATACTTTGTAGACAGATAATTCATCAAGAGCTCCAAACGAAAGCAGACAAAACACAACTAATTAGTTTATAGCATCTCTAGACATAACTTAATCCTTTTCCAAGGAAAAACATGTTTTTGTTCTGATACACGGCAGTAGAGAGCTAACATCATCATCGCCTTCTTGACTGATACGCACCATATCCTGTAGTCAGGAAGGAATGGCTCTCAATAAAAAGTCTCTGCTCAGGTTTGTTTTCATCACTTTCTCCAGCTAATGTCGACATTTTTTAGCCCGCCTTTGTTTTGGAGACGAGAATCTACACTCATTGTTATTACAGTTCCTATTTTCCCCAAAGGGGATTAATAGATGGCATTAGTGTTGTGTTCGGGATAATCACGGTGGAGATTTGGTGCACGGAGAAAAAACTCCCGTCTTTGCGGTCGTTTAGAATCGAATGGTCTCCACTTAATGACGTCGATGTGTTTGATTTATATATTCTTATCCAAAAGCTAGCTGCCATTAGTTTAAGAACTGAAATGGTAGAACGCAGCTACTAGATATATTGAGAATGGAATTAATGTGAAAAGGTTTTTTGAAAACGAGTTTTCGACATTTTCGTTCGAAAATATGGAATCAAAATACGTTCGAGAACAAACATTTGAATTTCAAAAAATGAAAAATAAAAATGTTCAAAAAATTATGTATGATGACTTTTTGTCCGTTGATTTTTTCCGTTCAAATTTTCAGTGGGCACTAATTTGGCCATTTTGAATCGATTAATATTCGCAGAATTTGTCTATCTCTGACCGTTCTCGAGTTGGTCAGCTCTAAATCAGTTTTTAGATGGTTTTTTAGCGCCAAAAATATTTCTGATGAGTTTTCGACATTTTTGATCAAAATTTCGGAATCAGCACGTCAAAATAAGTTCGAGTACAAAAATTTGAAATTCGAAAAATGAAAAATAAAAAATCCCAGAAAATTGGATTTTTTACCTTAAACACCCTTTTCTGGCTATGTCTTTTATCTGAGTACATAAAAATCATACATTTTTGGAATGAGCATGAAATTTTACGTATAAAGTGCAAATTTCAAGTCGATGTGACGACTTAATATTTTTCATGATTTTTAGGGGTCAACTTTTTTCGGGTAATTTTTAATTTTTTCCGGTTGTCTCAAAATTGACGAAATTTACTGGTTCGACCATTCTCAATCGAGTGGCATTCGCAGAATTTGTCTATCTCTCACCGTTCTCGAGTTGGTCAGCTCTAAATAAGTTTTGAGATGGTATTTTTGCCGCCAATAATATTTCTATTGAGTTTTCAACATTTTTGTTGGAAATTTCAAAATCAGCACGTCAAAATACGTTCGAGGACAAAAATTTGAAATTCGAAAAATGAAAAATAAAAAATCCCAGAAAATTGGATTTTTTACCTTAAACACCCTTTTCTGGCTATGTCTTTTATCTGAGAAAATAAAAATCATACATTTTTGGAATGATCATGAAATTTTACGTATAAAGTGCAAATTTCAAGTCGATGTAACGACTTAATATTTTTCATG
The DNA here is from genome assembly GCA_958298965.1 of Chrysolina haemoptera. Taxonomy (NCBI): domain Eukaryota; kingdom Metazoa; phylum Arthropoda; class Insecta; order Coleoptera; family Chrysomelidae; genus Chrysolina; species Chrysolina haemoptera. The sequence goes on from OY282588.1 coordinate 2,051,051, forward strand.
ATTTTTAGGGGTCAACCCCTTGCAACTTTTTTCGAGCAATTTTTAATTTTTTTCGACTGACTCGAAATTCACATTATATACTAACTTGACCATTCTGAATCGATTGGCTTTCGCAAAATTTGTCTATCTCTGACCGTTTTCGAATTGGTCAGCTCTTAATCAGTTTTTAGATGGTTTTTTGTCGCCAAAAATATTTCTGATGATTTTTCAACATTTTTGTTAAAAATTTCGAAATCAGCACGTCAAAATACTTTCGGGGACAAAAATTTGAAATTCGATAGATAAAAATAAAAAATATCAGAAAATTGGTTTTTTACCTTAAACACCTTTTTCCGGTATGTCTTTTATCTGAGTACATAAAAATCATTAAAATTCGGAATGAGCATGAAATTTTACGTATTAAGTGCAAATTTCAAGTCGATGTGACGACCTAGTATTTTTCATGATTTTTAGGAGTAATTTCCCTTGCAACTTTTTTCGGGTAATTTTTTATTTTTTTTGATTGACTCGAAATTCACAAAACATACTTACTTGACCATTCTAAATCGATTGGCGTTCACAAAATTTTCCTATCTCTGACCGTTCTCGAATTGGTCAGCTCTAAATCAGTTTTTAGATGGTTTTTTTGCCGCCAAAAATATTTCTGATGAGTTTTCGACATTTTTGTTAAAAATGTTGGAATCAGCACGTCAAAATACTTTCGGGGACAAAAATTTGAAATTCGATAAATGAAAAATAAAAAATCTTAGAAAATTGGATTTTTTACCTTAAACACCCTTTTCCGGCCATGTCTTTCATCTGAGTACATAAAAATCATACATTTTCGGAATGAGCATAAAATTTTACGTATAAAGTGCGAATTTCAAGTCGATGTGACGACTCAGTATTTTTCATGATTTTTAGGGGTCAACCCCTTGCAACTTTTTTCGGGTAATTTTTATTTTTTGCGGTGACTCGAAATTCACAAAAGATACTAATTCGACCATTCTGAATCGATTGGCGTTCGCAGAATTTGTCTGTCTCCAACCGTTCTCTGGTTGGTCAGCTCTGAATCAGTTTTTAGATGTTTTTTTTGCCGCCAAAAATATTTCTGATGAGGTTTCGACATTTTTGTTAAAAATTTCGGAATCAGTACGTCAGAATACCTTGGGGGACAAAAATTTGAAATTCAATAAATGAAAAATAAAATATTTCCTTTTTTTTGTTTTGGCTTTGGATATGAACCGTTAGCCACACACAACATTTTTCACCTGAAACACATTTCTGACTGAATCTTATATCTGATTACATATAAATCATACATTTTCGGAGTGAGCAAGGAATTTAACGTATAAAGTGCAAATTTCAAGTCGATGTGACGACTTAGTATTTTTATAGATTTTTAGAGGTAATCAGCTCTAATCAGTTTTTGATGTTTTTTTTGCCGCCAAAAATTTTTCTGATGAGTTTTCATTATTATCTGACAGATATTGTGAAAAGACTAACTGAAAAGAAAAAATTTGAAAGTGAAAATTCGCATTTTTATTCAGATAGTTGATTTTTTAAATTATCTCTAGTTTTCATCAAAAATTCATCAAATATGGAGAAAGTTATTCAAGAATATCACTCGTTCATTTCATTAAAGCCAAAGTTTGCTTCTCTCGCATTTATTCCCCAATACATTTCTGACGACGAAAATGTATGTATTTCAGCCACAGATGATTCCACAACAGGTTTTATGAAAGTTTTCGAATAAATATCACTAAGGAAAATATATTTGCCAAATACCTACCCCATTTCATCATGTTCGGTGAATGAATTTTCATTAATTTTTTTTTTAATCATGTTCAGTGAATGAAAGGTGATACTAATCCCGTCCTGAAAAGCTATCGAACTGATTTTATACAGTTACCGCCATCTTTCGACGGGTAGCCAAATGTGATATTCCTCGTTCCAAAGAAAGTTTTCGGTTACACTCTGAAAACCATGCTCACAGTCGAATTCCAGCGAAAACCAGCAGATGGCGAAAAATGATGATTCTTGTTTCGCGGTAAGTAGAACACTATTGATTCAACTCGCAACTCTCCTGAAAATCCTGAATAAGGAAATGAAAATTAGTAGTTTACTGTGTGACGGAATGATCTCACCTATTGTATTCAATAACTCCATTCCTCATGGAGAAAATATATTAATGTATTGTTTGAGAATTGTGAGGTCAGTGTAGTGTCGACTAGAAAAATACTTTTATTGCGAAAAATTCGCAGAACTTCTGGAGCACAGTCTTATTATTTATACAGAGTCAGTCAAATACTTTTTCTTTCATTTGATGAAAAAATATGTGAAAACATTTGGATGATGATTAACTTTCCGCTGATAATGTTATGTCTCTGGCACCGACCGATTCAAGATCTTACTGTTTGAGGCTCCTCACATTTCTTTTGGGGGGCGTGGTCTTCTTTGAAATGGTATTTTGTAGGGCAAAAAAAACTATATTTTTCTTTTCAAGCCTGTCCAAGAAACGGAAGATCACTTTCATGCTCTTTTTTCAATATGCTGGATTCTTCAAATGCAGTAATGATAATTATATAATTATAGAACAATACTTCTTAATACATTTTAGAAAAACAGAAAGAGAATGAAAAAGTTTCAATCGGTTCAGAGGCTGAACCAAATGATGATGAAGACAGGTTGGAAGGCCTACTAAAAGTTTCCGAAAAGAAACAAAAAGTTTTGTTCACCAAAACTAAAAAGATGAATAACGAGTTATTCTTGAAAAAAATATGTATATTTGGGCTCCAGAGCATCATTCTGGATTATGCCTACCTTGATTGTTATGAAGATTTGAATGCTCAAAATTTTGACTAATACCTACTGATTTCAGTCATTGAAAGGAATTATAAATTGGAGGAATTCTATGATTTTTCTCATTTTCCTTTCTGCTTTGACTTCAGAGTTTCCTATGAGAACCTCCGGTAAAATAGGTTACCATGTCATCAGAGAAATGTACCATGAGTATAAGTAATAATTAACAGTTCTCTGATTCACAAGATTCTCTATATCGCCTTCGCCACAGAGATCAATAATAATTCTCTTTCTGTTTTCCTTTTATTGCTAGAAATTACTTGAATAATCCAGGTTTCTTCAATTTGACCGTGTAGCAAAAGACGATGCAGTAGTATTGAAATCGATAAAACCACCTAAAGTTGTACCATTGTTTATAGAGAAAGAAGATAGTTAGTCAGTGCCTGTGGAAATCGCGTTTGATACAATCGCGCGAGACATCTAGCCCGATAACGACGAACCTAGCTAGAAAACATACCCGTACGAATGCGCCACCTACAAACATTTTGCAATTTTCCAGGTATACTTGAGAATTTCTATTTTTGCCAAGGAATCCAAGTATGTACCATTCGCCCTGACGGGGACGGACTTGAAATTTTCTAATGATAGTTTTTAGTAGAGTAGCATATTTTATACAAATATTCAATGTTTCAATAAAAATGAAATGTTGAATGAACTAGTCATAAATTTAAAAAAATTAACGTGAAAGATGAAGAATTTCCACTTCGTGTTGGGAACTTATTAATACCAATTTTGTCATTTTGAATTCAATCATCATGCACAATACTGTGCATGGTTCAATTTGAAAATGAATGTGGAATTTTAGTGAAAAATATCTTTTTACCTACGTGTGGTGTGCAGTGTATTTTTTAAGCCATAATCACTGGGCGACGAAGCTCATAATAATACACTACCGGTGAACAGAACAGAACTGATAAAATATGTGACAATTAATCATTATACAATTAATAAATTTTGCAACTGAGTACTTACAAACTTCCAAGCCATCATGGTCATGTTTAATCTTGTGAATTGGTTGTTCATTATAACATCTATATATAAGAAAAAAAGAAAGAAAACCGTTAATTGGTTTATTACTCCAGCTAAGTGGATTGAACATGTCAAAAAGAGTAAATTTATAAATACAAATACATAAGTTCACAAACAATAAAATTGTAGGTGTATATAGGTTGTAGGTGGTTGTATATAGAACAAAAAAAACTTAGTTATTCACCTAGATATTTATTCAGACAAGTAATTTCATATTTTCTAAAATATTCAAAATTTTAACTGCTAACAGTTACAAAGTGGAGAAAATATGTACAAATATACCAATGTGTTTTTCAGACTAATTGATCATCATTTAAAGTTGTGCCACACTAAATGCTCATAGTAATATTAGTAAATAAAAGACGACTTGTTAGTTATAATCAGAGTATGGTGTAATCAAGTGAAAAGAAAGATAACGAATAACTAGTCTTTCACGTGACAATTTCACAAATGATCAAGACCGACACAAAACAAATAAACACAAAATTCACTGGGAATGGTCTTGATAACATCAAGTTACAGGTAACAGTAAATTGGTATAAACACTGAAACTGAAATACATGGAATCTCGAATTTACCAGTACAACGCTGGATAGGATGCATATGTCAAAATTATATTTCAGAGCCATCTGTCGATTATTCAATAAATTACATTTTACGAACTGATCAAATACATACGTTAAAATCAAGAAAAGACGTGACTGGAGACTCGTGGACTAGCGACCTCTAGTGATGGTCTCCATTTGAATCCAACTGAAAGTACGTAAGATTGGCCAACTATCTTCTTTCTCTATAAACACTGGTTGTACTCATCTAGTCATTAGATTTCTTTACTATAACCGTTGGAAGCAAGGGTCGATCGTGTGGGGATTTTCACTTCCGTCGGATAGATGGCAGAACGTGTACTAAATGCACAATTCAAGACGTAGAGCGTATGTACAGAGACTTGGGAATTCATTGATCTTACGTTGCCTAGGAGTTTATGGTCCATGGAGTTGTTTGTTTTATAGAAGTTCTGATTTTATAATCCTCGGAAGTTACACATTACAAGTAATTGAGAGATCTGGCGGAGAAAAGGATTAGTAAATGCAGATGAAGAATTAGATGACCTCTCTGGATATAATAACGGCAACTGAGTTACCTAGTTCCCCTTTACCACAATCTGTGTTTGAGTTTTTTTTTCAGTTATCGGTTTTCTCCGTAAAATCGCCCCTCTCGACATAATATATTTTTTATCATGCCCTTTACCCATCTCTATCGGTTTTCGAGATAAAAAAATTATTTGCGTTAACCCTTTGCGGTCCAATTATATTGTCATAACCAAGAAAATGAAAAAATAGCTAAATCAAAATATACTGAGAACAATAACACGGTCAAACTTGAAACAAAAAAATAGCGACTTCGAACAAAACCAGTGTCGGGACTAACCCGACATCGGACCGGAACGTGATACTGTCGGGGCTTACCTGACATCGATTCGGAACGTTAAAATTTTACTGTCGGGGCTGCCCCGACAAAGGACCGCAAAGGGTTAAATATGGTCCAAAACATAGCACTAATTGAATTTAAGCAAATAAGTACACTTAGTTCATGAAGAGTTGATATTTTGATGGTAAATGAAATAGTAAAATCGACAATGTCGAAGTACCCTTCTCTCAAAATATTTCCACCATGTGGAAAAAATGAGGCAAACATCTGACAAGAAACAACTACGTCCCTGGCTAATACTATGACGGACATTGAATTACATCTTCCGAGAAGACCCAGTTGCAGAGTCGTCCTGCCTCAGCCCAATGAATCATAATGCACTGAATAACTAACAAGCAATCCTCGGTAGGAAAGACACCAGGCAGTGAACAGAGTTTGAGAATTTCTGCCGGAGAGTATCAAATAAATTAAATAGTAGCGACTTATCAGTTATATGAGTCGCTTTTTCATTTGTGATGAAATCTTATTGTATATTAATATGTTGTTTATATCACTTATTTCGGTTTAGTAAAGTTTGGTTGATAACGAGTATACATTCACCTACCACCAATATGTGAAATCAAATATTACGATACCGATATGACTTTCGTGCGGTAAAGTTAAATTTATTGGTTTCTCTTTTTGAATGTCAGTCTATTTAATGGAAAAGGACAACAAGAACGAATCATATATTATAATAAAACTAAGTTGACAAAATGTGCGTGACGCTAAAACTTAAAAAGGAGTCCCGGCACGATAAAAGGGCTTATATAGTGTGATAGCCCATTATCCCCCCTCGAACAAGAAAGTCCCCATTTTAACCGAAAGGGCGTGTTTTTAAAGCTATAATATACAGGGTTATTCACGTTATTCGACACGAAGCTTTATGGCTAAAGCATTTGATTTTTTGAACGATTTTTCTTTACGATTGATAGGGACCTATTGACCCTACATTTCAAAAATATTTTCATGTTGTACAGGGTGTGCCAAAAACACGAAACGTATCAAAGCTGTTATTTTTAAATGGAATACCCTGTATATTATTTCATTTTCGGATTTTACGATCAAAATAAAGGTAAGTTATATTAAGGTTTAATGCAGCATCAGCTTTAATGCTTAAATTCTCAACCAGTGTAGTCTTGTTTTCAACCAAATTAATGCTAGAGGCTACTAACTTAATAACTTTCATATAGCAATTGTGAAATATTTACTAACTTATATAAGGTGTGTAAAATTAAGGCAAAATAATCACAATCTATGAACGGTAATAACTTGTTTAATTTAATTGAAACGCCCTGTATTTTATGTCAAGAGCAGATGTCAAATTTAATTGTCTATCAAATACTAGTATACATTCCTATAGCTAACTCTTCACGTTTTCAAGTAAAACGCACATTTCCATTTTGCAAACTGATTTTGAGAAATTTCTTATTCATCAAGTCGCCTATGGAAAAAATGGTGGATATAAAACAAGAAATATTTCATATCAAGTGTTCAAAATGGCGACCATCAGACTCTAAACACAAACGTAACGTTTTTATAAAACCTTCAGCAACATTTGCTAACATATGAGGGCTAACATTCACAAAAGCTTCTCTGATACGCTGTTTTATATTTTCGGGTGTTGTTGATGGTGTATTATAAACGATTCCTTTAATATATCCCCACAAGAAGAAATCAGGTGACGTCAGGTCGGGTGACCTTGGGGCCAATTTTGGAATCCTTTCCTTCCAATCCATCGATTTCGGAAATTAACATTATTCTATATCTGAATCTATTCTCTAATGGTCTGAACTAATGTCGATGAAATTTTTCTAAATTGGAATGAACGTGTCAAAGTTGACAGTTCGCAAAATAAATCAACAATGGGCGCAAGGCTTGCTTGTTGCATGATTCTAATATCATTAATTCAAGGAATATTGACTAATTTTGAGTGAATAATTAACATTATTGATAGTAGGTAAAATATTGTACAGTATTTGTGTCGTAAATTCATATTACGATAATCGATGGGAATCTTTACGACACTTATATCGTAAATATCTATCACATACTTCATATGAAAGATCGAAAACTTATACTACTCTCCACTCTTTCAGAGCGTGGAGTAAGATTCCCATTTGAAACCTGGAAATGTTCAGTGAGCATTTCGTGCCAGAGAAGTAATCTAAACGAGGAACTTCATGCTTCAGTAACACGCGAGTTCTTTTGTAATCATTTCATGTTACATTATTCCTAATTCAAATCAAGTACTTCATCGGTATTGCGAAAATGGAAGGAAGGAAAATTCACTTGAACGAAACGAGTGTTTTTGATTCTTGTCGTGATTGAATGAAATATGGATTTATATGCATTCCGTTTATCTTTTTCAGTTATGTGTCTTGCTATGTAGTTGTCTTAAAGACGTATATCTCCAAGTACTAGTCGATGGATATTCGTTCGACATCCTACCTGCAGGGGATCCCTAATTCAACAACATTTCCTCAGATTTTTTTTTATTTTGAATTCTTGAATAAAAAGGCAGATGCAGGTACAACTGAACCAAGAAAATAATGAATTTTGACTTTTGGAGATGTGGGTCCTCTTCTCAAGTTCTCAGCATGTGGATGACTGATATTTACGAAATCCAGATTCCAGAAGACCATATACAATGATTTTAAAGGGGATTAGATATGGAGATCTTGAAGGCCATTGGATAGTTCCTCTACTTCCAATCCAACGGTTGTTATAATAATCATCCAAATATTGTCCCCCAGGACTTTAATAATGCGGTGGAGCGCCGTCTTCTTGGTGAAAAAGCTGATCTTCATTTAGGAATTAGTTGATGTGGAGAACAAGAACAGACCAGAAGAAGTAGCATATGTTTTGTCGAACTATACTGGACTTCAAGGCTGTCCCAGAGAAAAATTTGGGGGGGGGTCTAGTTCTAAAAATGTGAAGTAGTGATGGGATGTGTATGAAACTACCTGGTTTTCACCTTATTCTAGTTATATTCCACAGATTTTGGAGGGATTTCAATCCTCCTAACCCCCCCTGGCAAGGCTTCGATGGGCCCAAATCTTTTTACTTACTGCCTATCTGATTGATCTGCTAATTCTTTAAACGAATGAACAAAAATTTGAACTACTCTAATTCAAAATAGAGCCTTTCACTTGTACCAATTGATAGTATCAGCAGAAGAAGACTTGTAGAAAATTGGGGGCTGTTCTTCTCAGCACAAGCTATCATTAAATGTGGAAGAAACAGTTATCTATTTTTGTACGAAACTCCCAGTTTTTTTATAAAACAAAAGCAGAGATTGTGCATGCAGGAAAGATCCGGGACCTACAGCTTACGTACAAATAGATTCCAAACCACTTCAGCTCCGTGACGGTGGTGGAGATCGAATCCATATGCTAATAATAATAATAAAATATTTTATATACACTAGTGGAGTGTACCCAAAGGCCATAGCCTCTGCAGGTAGAGGACGGCTATTATAATTATTATTTCTCATGGATTGCCTAGATACTATGGAAAATTGAATCCAATAAGTATTTAGGAATCACCCTGAATGGGTTTAATTCTTTGCATTCGCAAACGAGAGTACAAGATTAGGAAGTTGCGAGGTACTCTATCCAAATTAAAATCGAATTCAAATTTACTACAGATGCATAAGAAATAACACATGGGAAAACCTAAAAAAAACAAGTAGCGACTTCGACCAAAGCCAGTGTCGGGGCTAACCCGACATCGGACTGAAACGTAATACTTTCAGGGATTACCTAATATCGGACCGGAACGCTGAAACCCTTTGAAGTCCAATTACATTGTCATAATCAAGGAAATGAAAAACACTCCATCAAAATATGCAGAGGAAAAAAACAGGGGAAAAGCTAAAACAAACAAGTATCGACTTCAACGAAAGCCAGTGTCGGGGCTAACCCGACATCTGACCGGAATGTGATAGGTACTTTCAGGGATTACCTAATATCGGACCGGAACGTTAAAATTTTGCTGTCGGGGCTGTCACGACAAAAGACCGTAAAGGGTTAAAATTTTGCTGTCGGTGCTGTCCCTACAAAGGACCGCAAAGGGAAAAGCAAACAATACCTTTGATGAAACGAGTATCGGTTATGAGCGATCAGTTTTAGTTTTTTGCGAAAATTTTGATGCTACAAATGATTCAATTTGTTTGTGAGAATGCGGGAAATCAACTGATTTTTGATTTTGATGATTCGGAAAAAAAAAATTATAGTTTGACAAATGACAGAAATAGGTAGGTAGATTCCCTCATTGTTAAGGATATTATACAGTGACCGCCAAAAAGTATGTACCATATGGGAAAAAAGTTTATTATTAGAGTATTAGAAAAAAGATTCGTGGGAAAAGTTTGTGCATGTCCGATAACCTGAAAATCGATTTTGACACATGTCACGTGATCGCTGGTATGGCGGCAAATTGAAAAAAATTACTATGAGAACGCAAAAAGTGGGGTAAAATGGCAAGATATCAAAAAAAGTTATTTGAAAAAGTTGCTAAGAATTAAATTTTATACACATATACGAAGTTTGAAAATATAATGGGAGAAAATTGAAAATAGAAATTTTTTTAAAATATTTTCCTAGCTGTATAAAAATATCAAATTATTATCATATGAATAGCTTGACCATACTGAAACATTTGTATTTCAATGATTTTGACAAAACTTTCTCATTTTGTCTACACCAGTAAAAACTAAATTAAAAAAATTGGATTTTGTTAAAACCCTGGCTGGTACATTGGTTCGTATCTAACAGTTATATCAGAAATCCACGACCATTGTCATGACATGACACTCCAGAAACATGATGGAATTTGACTTTCATGATGACGCGCTGATGTTGCATCGTTTGATTTTCATGTCCACCATTGTTCTATTAATAACCAACTGTATCTCCGCCATTATTCAATCGACTTCAAGTTTCTGAAAATTGTATCATCCAGATTTTTCATACAAAAAAATTACACAGTGTTATTGCGAAAAAAGTTAGATGTCACTTTCTGTTGGACAGAAGGTGGCAAATTCTCAGTTGTGGCATGAAGCAAAAAAGATTTTTTGGTTACTATAGCGACACACAAAACTTGGAACCTGCATCTTCAAACCTATACAAATATGGGGAGTAAACCTCAGTTCTTGGTTACCCGGTATGTGTATATTTGAATTGATTTGCTATTTTTTTTTCTTACTTTTATTTTCACTCTTTCGGTACTTGATCTCGCTTCCTATTCTCATATCTCGCTGCTTATACTACTTCTATCGCTTCCTCTCAATTTTTTTTTTACTCCAGTCCTATACCCTTTTGATGTTTTTATAAGACTATCTGGTGAATTTCAGCCTTCACATCATAGTTACACCAACATCCAACTGCCAGATATCGATGCCAGATAATTTCGATCTCTGCCCATTAATGCCACTTCATCAAACTACAAAGAAAAGGAGGAGCCTGGCTATCCGTGCTCCGGTCTGCTCCAGTTTCTGCATCAAATGGGCTCTGCAATGCCGTTTTGAATCAACACGTTGTATACAAATATGCAGCCCGCCAGACAACACAATCTGATTTTTCGATAATATCAGTCTCGACACTTCCCTTCTTTTTTAGAGTTATGCCAGGGAGTTGTCAGTGAAGGGTGCTTGATTCGCAGGATTTTTCCGTGATGTCAATCTGATTCTGTTAGATCTACATATACGAAGTTTGAAAAGATAATGAGAGAAAATTGAAAATAGCAATTTTTTATAAATATTTTCCTAGCTGTATAAAAATATCATATTATCATCCTATGAATAGCTTGACCATACCAAAACATTTGTATTTCAATGATAATGACAAAACTTTCTCATTTTCTCTACACCAGTGAGCACTAAATTAAATAAAATTGGATTTTGTTAAAACCCTGGCTGTTACATTGGTTCGTATCTAACAGGTATATCAGAATTCCACGACCATTGTGATGACATGACACTCCAGAAACATGGTGTTTTCCAGATTATAATCAAGTTTCGATGATAATCGTGCCAGAGCGTTTCACTTCGCATGCAATGTTGAAAACTCTAGCCTCTTTTAATTTGACTCACTATTTTTAAGATTATGTGCGAAGTGAAACGTTCGTGCACGATTATCATAAAAAATTGATTATAATCTGAAGAACAGGATATTTTTGGATCTCCCTATCATCGCAATAATAGTGGAATTTTGATATAACTGTTAGATACGAACCCTTGTAACAGCAAGGGTTCTGACAAAATTCAATTTTTTTAAATTAGTGCTCTCTAGTGTGGAGAAAATGAGAAAGTTTTGTTATTATCATCGGAATACAAATATTTCAGTATGGTCAAGCTATTCATAAGAAAATATTTTGATATTTTTGTATAGCTAGCAAATATTTAAAAAAAATGTCGTCGTATAAAATTGAATTCTAAGCAACTTTTTCAAACAACTTTTTTCGATATCTTGCCATTTTGCCAGACTTTTTGCCTATTCATAGTAATTTTTTTCAATTTGCCGCCATACCATCGATCACGTGGCATGTGTCAAAATCGATTTTTAGGTTATCGGACATGCACAAACTTTTCCCCAGAATCTTTTTTCCACTACTCTAATAATAAACTTTTTTCCCATATGGTACATACTTTTTGGCGGTCACTGTTTAACTAACTGTAGATTCTCTACTGTTGGTAGAGAATTTCACTATATCAGTAAAAGATATTAAAATATGAGAAAGCACAGTGTATCCACAAGCTTTTATTGGTATTTGTTTTGAATAATTATTAGTAAGAGATTTGCCTTTGGGTGCGATTTTTTTAAATATAACATGTAATTATAATGACTGAAGCTACAACATTGTAGAACGAAAGCAGAAAAAAACCCAAAACTCTAATAATTAAGGCCAAGTACTCACCTCGAAGATACCAAATCCAAAATATTTTTCATTTTTAGTAGGACCCAACCGAGAAACGAGGGAAAATATTATGATAAATTTTAGCCGCCTTCCATATTTCTTCTGTTGAAATATGTTGTCCAAAAAGTTGCTGGTAAAAAGTTTTTTAAAATTTTCCTTCCGAAAATATCTCAGGTGGAAAATTAGCCGGTCCCCTTTATTCTCACTTTTTAGTTCATTAGTTTCATTTTGGCCCTTAGCTATCTAAAATTGAGGTTGAAGGAATTTTTAGTATGGCCGGATAATAGAGGGAATGGGGCACTCGAAAAAATTGCGGGACTTATAATGATCATCAAGCTCTGAAACTTTAAGTGGCCCTTCTTTAGGTACCAAGAAAAGCAACCCCCCAAGGGAAGGATTTTTTGTCCTGCTAGTTTTTCGAGTGCCCTTTTGCCCTTCTCCGTGTGACCCGGTCCTGCTAAAAATTCCTTCCTCCTCGATTTTAGCTATCTCAAGGCCATAATGAAACTAGTGAATTGAAAAGTGAGAATATAGAAGACCGGCTTATTTTTGACCTGATACCTTTTCGGGAGAAAAATTTTCAAACATTTTTTTCGTGAGTAGCAGAATACAAAGAGAAGTTGAAGATGAGAACATTCTCCATGAAAATTGAAAAATGAAAAATGTGATTTATTTGTAATGTATAACAGAAAACAACTACTTCCCCGGCTATAGCCACGCTGGACATTGAACTTCATCTGATAGAAAAAATCTAGAAGTGAAAATTCGCATTTTCATTCAGATAGGTGATTTTTTCATAATTTTCTTTAGATTTCAATGAAAATAAATTTGATAGGGGGAATGTCTTTCAGCCATGATTCTACAACAGATTTCATGAATATCCTATTCATAATTTCGAACAAAAATCAAAATGCAATGCCAGTGACAGGTCTATGTCAAAAACTAACTTTCAAAGTGTCACCGCAGAAGAAATATTTCCATCAATTTCCATCCTTGATATGTATAATTGTTTCTGAAGAGCCTGATATCTAACAATATCAACCTTCCTGATGAGCTTGGCAAAGCGAAATAGATTTTCGACGACCAAAATGTATTGGGGATTTAATGCGAGAGAAGCGAACCTTGCTTCAATGGAATGAACGATTTCTGTGAGTGATATTTTTAAATAACATTCTCCCTATTTAATTTAACAAATTTTAATTGAAAACTAGAGAAAATTATAAACAAGTCAACTATCTGAATAAAAATACGAATATTCACTTTCAGATTTTTCTTTTCAGTTACAGTCTTTTCAAAATATCTATCAGATGTAGTGGTTATAGCCGGGGAAGTAGTTGTTTTCTATTAGATATTACAAATGAATCATATTTTTCCTTTTTCAATTTTCATGGAGACTGTTCCCCTCTTCAACATGAATACCTCCAAAGAGGTTATCTTGAACGATGGAAAATAGTGACTAAAGTTTGTCTTTCAGCCGCAGATGATTCCAGAACAGATTTCATGAATACACTATTCATAATTTCGAACAAAAATCACAAAGAGAAATATTCAATTCCATCCGACAAGCTCCTCTTCATTTACACATAAGCTCACCTATAAACAAACCTGGCGGCATCGCTTCACCTCACCCCTCAATTAAAACAATCGGAAAGATGACTCCCGTCACCCCCTCCCTCCGCGAATCCCAAATTGAAATGCAAATTTTTCGTCAACCAAGTTAAACACGACTCTTAACACCCCAATAATTGTATGCGCAAATATGCAAGCTAGTTGGAGCAGACTTCGCAAAGTTGCTGGCTTAATAATTTCAATTGGGGTGTATAATTAGTGTTCAGCTTGGTGTGATATAGGAAAGCCGGGTGAAAATTATCGGAATGCGTCCCGATAATTTCCAGCGTGCCGTGACGATTCAAAACGAGTCGGCAGCCTGCAGATTGGAGATGGATTTCCATTTGATCGACGCGAAACACGCAATAATCAACTAGGCTGTGTATGAATGTCCTCAATCAGAACAGCGCAAGATTATCGTGTTCGTTAGGGGCTGGTGGTTTTAATCTATAGAAACTGGCAGTTATATAGGGCTTTGAGCTGGGATAACGTGCTGATATATAATGTATAATAGTGTTGCCACATTGTGTTCCTATTATTTGTTAGTTTGGTGTCATATATCAGTTCGAGTTCGATACAACACTGCACAGTTTGAAGTTTCCAATTCAAGACCATTCCATCAAAGAATTTTTTCAAATAACGAAATTTTCATTGATAATATCTCAGTTTCTTGATTAGGTTATCTATATGAATATTCCATTTCAAAAACCCTATTTGTAGCATGATGATAGATTTCTATTTCATTATATTTATGGAGGAAGATTCGATACAAAACTCGTGAAAGGTGAGTATACAGTTTTCTTCAGATTAATGATGAGTAGTTCACTACTAAAGAATTCGAGCACCAGAGGAAATGATTCCATAATTCTGTGTTTCAGTAGTAGTAGTCATGCTCTATTTCATAAACTCAAAGAAATGAATATCCGCGCGACTGGTACTATTAGAGAAAACAGAACTGAAAAGTGTCCGGTGCAACCAACCAAGGAACTACAAAAGCTACCTCGTGGATCGTATGATCACAGATTCGACAGTGAAAATGAAATATTGCTGGTAAAATGGAATGACAACATGTGTGTTTCTATGGCCACAAATTTTGATACCATAAAACCAGAAGCGTTCGTGAAAAGATGGAACAGAACAAGTCACAAGTGCAAGTTGCTCAGCCAAGGGTAATACAAAATTATAATAAATATATGGGGGTAGTGGATCATCACGACTGGCTCTTGGAAAAGCATTCAATAGCCATAAGAGGCAAGAAATGGTACTACTGGTGTCTATTCAAAAGATTTGTTGATATGGCTGTTGTTAACTCTTTTTTACTATATAGAAGGGTTCATGGACAAAAGTCGATTTCAATAAAAGATTTTAGGAAACAGATTGCAGTTATCTATTTGAAAATCGGTCATGGAAAAAGTGTTTTGAAAGGAAGGTCACTCAGCGTCCCATGTTCAACGAGAGCAAATGTTTTGGACAGTGTGAGACTAGATGAAAAAGGGCATTTCCTTGAAAAGAGATCAAATCAACGTCGATGTCAGTTTCCAATGTGCAAAAGTCGACCTCTTACCTTTTGCAAAAAATGTGATGTCACTTTATGTGTTACTTGTTTCAGTAAGTTTCATCGCAAAAACTAGAACCTATGTAGATTTTTTCTGAATAAAACGTTATTTCATTTACTGTAGATGTATCATTTCAACACCCAGCGATCTATTTATAGATCAGCATTTTTTACAAAAACCAGAGAAAAAAATTTTTGTAAACATTTTTAAGGGGTCATTTACACTAGTTCAAATGGAAAATTTTATTCAAAACACAATTTTTTAGATAAAAAATAATTTGGGCGTTAATGGGTTAATACCTGAACCAAAGAAAGTATGACTTTTTGATATAAAAGCAAGTGGAAGGAACGTATGTGAACTGTTTTGCAGTTGGCAGGCACAAGTCAAACATTCTTCAAAAACCTTGCATGGGCAATTTACAAGAAAATATTTTTCACCCTTGTACCTGTAAACTGCATACTTTCCTTTTACTTGCGTTTCTATCAAAGAGTCATATTTTCTTTAGTTCAGAAGTATTAATTTTGTTAATAATGGAGGAATCGGCCGTTAGGAATTTCTTCATGTTCAAATCCTTTTCTAGGATTAGTCGCATATGAACCAAGTAACCAACTGGAAAACTGTGACTTTTGTCATATATTCCTTCATCAAATCTAATTTTTTCCGACACGTTCCAAATGAAGTGCAAAACTATTCTCGAATCAGATATTTTTCTATTCGCTCCACTTCCTAGGATGAAATTTCTCGACAATGCATTATTGATTGATACTCTCCTTGTGAGTAAAACACTTTTCTCGGTTCGTATCTCTCAACTCAAACATTTATCAGGATTCTTCGGGAATAAAAGCAAAATGGCTCTAAAGACTGACAGCCTGATGCCCATCGGAGAATTCCATTCAGATCAGTGTTTGATTAAATTCTCTTGTTACCATTGGCGGAGCATGAGAGTGGGACTAGATGTGGAAGTGTCCAGTTTGGTGGAAATGAATGAGACATCAACTTGTAATGTCTCAAACGAGAATAAATGTGAATGTTCACGAAAATTCAATACGCAGAAAGCCGTGGGTTCAAAGGAGTTTCAGAAGAATCAAATCATTATTGAAAAGTATTTCAATATTCACTATCGAAAATGATTATTTGGAACCTTTGAAATACCATTCAAGAAATAGAAGCTACTCAACACACAAACACTAGATCGTTATGTCACACATGAGACGTACTTAAGCAGGTCACCACTTGAACTCTCAAGATATTCATTATGAGATCCATGTTGAATGATTGTTTTCATATCCCTCGGGATAACAGATAGCAGTGCGTTGGGTCTGCAATTGCTTGGTATGGTGTTTTTTTTCTTCTTCTTGTGAACTTCACTGTGATAAAACACCCCTGAATTATTATTATGAAAAGGGTTGAATAACTTGCAAGGAACTTGTGTTAGTCCGATAGCACATTCCTTGAGAACGTACATAAAGCATAATTGCGCCAAATCCACTAGCTTTTTTGGTGTTAGGTCCTAGCAAAATGCATCTAATATACTTTGGAACAGTCAATTCTTCAACGTTAAACCAATGTTGTAATGTATATCGGAGTAAAAATAGTAGAACATCGGTAGGCAATGACCATCGTAATTAGGGGTATGGTCCATATATCGTCGAACATTTCAGATTGGTAACTGATGGGTTTCTGAGTTTCCAGGTTACCAGCTCTTTAGTCAACATTTCAAGTATTTAGAAATAAATTTGTAAAAAATATGTTTCTTTCGTAAAAAATAATTACCTCTACCGCTTTCAAATCCAAAGACATTATTTAAAATAAAGTTTAACTTTTTGATTCAAAGTTTTGAAACCGCCAATTAAAAAGTCAGTATTATTAACAAATGACCAGCGGTTCTCGAAAATACCAAGGAAAAAGTACAGTTGCTCTGATGACAGATAAGTTACCGAAATTTCAGAAAACAGTCATCGATTTTTCAGGTATTTGGTATATACGGACCGCCTAATTACCAACAAGAGTTACCAACAAGAGAATTTGCAATCAGATTTGTTAGATGAGTGACTCTAGTGTGAAAGGATTGCATTCTACTTGGATGGCGAGGTTGGTTAGGATGGGTAATTTTCCCCTTTTTTTCTTTTCCCCTAAGCCATAATGAAGCGAACAAAGCGAGCATATTTTGAATAATCTTGCACTTTTTACATTTAGGGTGATCTGGCAACTGCGTATTCTTGATCATCTTGAATTTTAGGAGACCAACTTACGGCGAGAAACAAAATTATTGACATTTCATACGACATATCCAGATTTTTGGGTGGAATTGTTGTTTCTGGTGCTTGATAAGTGGATTAGCGTCTGATGAAGAGGTTGAAAAGAATATTCAAGCAAATATATCCCTGAGCATGGATCGAACTATTGAAAACTATGACTCACGTTCTTTCTTTATTCAAATCTTACCTAACCATCCTTCCTTATACAACTTTACTGGTGACTTCTCATTTCCCAAATCGTACATCAACTCGGGAACATACAACCAATCGAAATGTTAATGATATCCTTCGTTTAGTGACATTTTCCCGTGACAGAAGTAGTCTTCCATTAGAAACCTCTCTGGTTTATCGCATTCCATCCAAACTATCTATTATTCTGGATCTGACTACAACATTGCGTGTCTAGTTGTAGTTTTCCGCTTCTTGATGCTCTTCTTTGAGCTGAACTTCATTCATTTGAATGCACATGCGATGCCAATGAATTTTAATCACGTTTTTGTTCGCTTTTCACTTCTAAATGAAAAATGTTCGAGACTAATGATGTAATGCACAAATTTTCCTGATGATTCCGTGAAATGTATGCGATGTGGAAAAAAGTATCACGTTGTCAATGCAGTTTTTGAAAAAAACATTGAGAAAAGACTTTAAAATTTTTACAAATTGTATGTAGCATTGCTGTCGATCGGATCAGATGTGGGAAAAAATCACAACCTGGCAATTCATAGATGATTATCAGCCCAAGCATGTCTACTACTACAGATGCTGATTCCAAAACTCCCAGCTTCATTATATCATGAGAAAACATACCAATGCTATTATCAAGCTCAATGCTCATTATTATTACTAACAATACCGTTTTCAAAGAACAGTTGTGTAATTTCAACAATTAAACAAATGAACTTCATGATGAACAAAGGATTGGTTTGCCAGGAAAAATAAAAAAACAGCATCATAGCTTGAACGCTTTATTATATCATGTTTACAATAGTTAATACATAGGTCTTATAGAGTCATATATGGAGAATTCAAACATTAAATTTTGAAGAATGATTCAATGATTTATACCGTATGTTTTCCATCTTCACAAACGTATATGATCACATATATCGAAATAACAATATTTAAATATGTGTATGTACATTTTGTACATAATTGTGCTAAAAGTCACACGAGTCAAAAAATATCAGTTACAACCAGTTCTCTCGAGGAAGACTGACTCTCGTTCACAAGTAATTTTTTTCGAAGATGACTGAATGTTGAGAATAAGACTACAAAAGAATAATGGAAAATGGTGAAATTAGTAAAACTAAATGTTCTCAACGAATTATTATCTAGTCTTGATAGAATTCCATGAAAGTATTCGTAATTTCATTGTAACTGATATCATTTGACCGTTTGTCGATTCATATAATATACTCTTCCGTTCCATCTAGATAAAAAATTATATATTTCCTTACAAAAATCCTATTTGTTAACATTTACACTACAATTAATTTTATATATAAAATTTGGTAAATATAATTTGGACTACAGGAACGTTATTCGGAGTTTCAACCGATCGAACCAATCAGAGGTCAGAAATTATGTCTGAACAGAATAGTTTTCAATCGATGATCTGTTTCTCGATTCAAGTTCACTTGACTAGAAAATATATATTAATAAAACCGATATGAAAGAACCTTGAATAATCAGACAGAATGTGGAATTGGAAGATTTGATTTGAATTTTTGCCACATACAAAGTGTTTCGTTTCCTTCCTTTCAAATTTGCATTGGATGTCAAATCGAGACATTCCATGATATGCATAGTCAGCGTAAAGGGCTTGAATATAAATAGTAAAACAGTGGATACCAATCTCAAGCCTTTGCAACTTCCTGTACAATGGGAGTATGATCGAAAAGTTTTCAACAGAAAACAACCAATGTTCATTATATCCATTGAAATATAGAAGAAGAGTAGAGATGACATTGTACTAACAATATCAGTAGATATTTTCAACTTGCTTGTATTAGTAATATTCATATTTCCTTATTTACAAAATATACCGTAGATGAGAATGGAAAACGGAAAATCTTCAAAAGTGCATATCAAAGGAAGCGCTGGTCTCTGAATCTCGGAATTTTCACAATGTTTTGTCAACGGATGAAGATTAAGTCTTCGATAAATCAGCTTTTTTTTTTCAAATGAAAGTATCGTATAGGTAATGTAGAATTTATAGACAAGTTCAAAATATCATAAGTGACCGACAAAAAGGAAAATTTTCCTCAAGGCAGTTGTGTAAATGCAGTAACCTATTCTTGCACTGACTCATTTTCCATAATGCACTCGTACACATTTCTATGATTTTATTATTCTTTATTTTCACACTATTAAAGTTGAAAATCGCAGAAGATTCAAGGAACTCATGAATGATGTGTGAGAAATAAAAATATTCTTTCAGTTATAAACCATCATATTTTTTGTTTCAAATTAATATTATCATCTTTGGAAAATATGGAATATATTTTCCAGCGTGCATTTATTTGAAAATAGTGACAGTCTTTAGAATAGTAAATATAATATTTCCTTTCGTACAGACAACAACAGGTTAAGTATTTATTATCATATGTATGATGAAATACTATTGGTATCAATCATTGTTAAGATAAAAAGAATGTGAAACACTTTGTACATGTAGTAAAACACTGATGAGGATTTGCCTCGAAGGCAAATACTGGTATGGATATCTCTTTACAGATATGTTACTTGATATTTGATGATATGGTATGATATGGTTTCGGAAAGAGTGAGATTCTTCACAAGTACGTATATTGTCATGGTTAGTTTACACCTATATCAATATTACCATATAAAGACTATTTGTAAATTTTACAATTATTCGATATGTACAAATTCATCCTATATTTACATCATGTATCACATACAAACGAGTATAAAAATTGTTTCACGACAGATGTTGATGGGTTATGGAATAAAATTTCTGTGAAAAGAATGTTTACATCAAAGGTGCTTAGAATACATTACATTTGAATTCAAATAACTAGAGGTATGTACAAAATTTTCAATGCTGAAACATTCAACATTGCTCCGATTTCAATAAATATTGGTGAATCTGGATAAAACAGGAAGAATGGACAGAGTGCATTCGATGACAGTAAAAGTTAAGAAAATATCGGTTCATGTAATTTTTCAACGAAGTGAAATACAAAAGAGGAACTTAGTAATGAACATGTAGGTACTGCTTGTCAATTCTATCGCAGTACCAAGATATATTCAACGATATTCTGTACAACTATTCGGGTATTTTCTGAACTGAGGGCTTGGTCTATTCAATTATATAGGTGTATGTAGGGCTTCATATTGTCCATCCGCCTCACCTAATCAATTTGGAGCTGGCGAAGAGCGTGTTTGGTTTCATGAGTCATGTAGGGAGACGAAAAGAGTTCAGTGGCATTTTCTAGTGTCACTGGTATAGGACGATCAGGAATATCCTCTGGAAGGATTCTTGATTGAATCATTCCTTCTTCAGTTGAAAATTTTGAATTTTTGCAAACAATCAGCATGTGCAATTTTTCCATGAATACATTATATGTTTGATATTTAAAAAACACTTTCACTCTATACCTAGATGAACATTTCGAAAACAATATTATTATATGAATTGTGGTATTTAACAAAAAATTGTAATGATTGTTAGATATATGATTTATATTCTCCTTTGTAGAAATCTTAGTGGGAAGGATATATTGATATTAGCGGAATCAATGACATTATGTTTTTCACTAAGTGAAAGCACCAGGCAATTGCCTTGTGGCAAAATTGTTAGAGTATAGTTTTCCCGAATTTTCAGTCTGAAACAAAATCTTTTGGTTAGTTTTTCAGACGCAGGGTGTTGAAATTGTGAAGTTGCCGTTACTTTCATGTAATGTCGCTATCAGAAAAACATCTTGAATACAAATGTTTGGTACGCAGTGTATAGCTTACCCCTGAGATATCAATTTCAATTAGGTCCATGATCAAGAAAACATATTTTTAGATTTAGAGTGAATCCAGAAACATTTGAAATTCAAATCTTAACTGATCATATAAAATGAAAATGTGAATAATTCATGGATCATTCTAAAAGAAACTTAACCAAGAATCTTGCAAAATAATGTTTTTGTAAAGTTGATAAACAGTGAAGACAAATAAGTGATGAAAAAAATGCGAAAACTCGATTTTTTAGATTTACTCTGAATCTGGAAGTATGATCTGTTGAATTTTGTATTTTTTTCTTCATCAGAATTTTTGTGGTACACAGGGCAATACATAGAGAAAGGCATAGGGTATACACTGTATGGTTTCATGAAAGTTAGGATGGGGACTCATAAGTCCTCGATATTCAACAAATGTGGCAGAAGAGCCAATTGAAATAGAAATGATATGCCAAGTTTTTTTAGGGAATTAACTTTTGTGATCATATATTATACGTACAATACCAGAAATCCATACAAATCTCAATCATTCGAGGAGTAATAATATAAAATGTTATAAAAATATTTTTGATGATATAATTACGTTCCAAGAAATATTTGATTTGAACACCTAAAAAATTAGGAGCCATTCGACCATTTTGAGGATTTAACATCAACACTTAATTTTTTTGCATACGAAGGTTCTATACCCCAGTACTTTTTATTTTCCACTGAAAATGATTTGTATTTTCAGAATAATCGTTTCACTCTATGATGTCAAAAAACTTACAAAGCCTGATATGCATACACAGAATATTACACAATAGAATTTCGAAAAATAGTGAATAAGTGCCAAAGTAGTTATGCACCACGGTTTGAAGAAAATAGCTAGTAATCAAACATATAGAATGTTTGAGTGTACTTCAACTGAAAAGTGGCAAATCTTTATCCCTCTTCTATGAGAATATTTTGAAAATAAAATAGGTATTGAAGTCTCCAGCATTTCTGTTTAAAATAATTATTATTGAAGAAAGTTTTAATATTGTTATATATATATATATATTTTTTGGTTTTCCACACTATTTTGTATAGTATCTCAATGTATGAGTTAGTTTGGTAAACTGTTTTTTTCAACGATTTTTTAGCGTTGGACGAATTTTCACGAAATGTTCTCATTATTGATAATAGATCATCATGCCTACAAAAATGATAATTGTCATACCTAGCTGATTTCTTATTCCAGATCTTTTTTCAATGATATGGTTATTTCTGAAAATCATTCAAGATTATTACACCATGAATGAGCTATGTATGGTTGTAAGTCACTGATAAATATAACATAATAATCGAAATGCTCATATGGTAATGAAGTGAAATTGTTTATAAGCAAATACATTTTATCCACAAGCCCGTTCTATATTTTCCAATTTCTTCAAATTCATAGTGGAATTCAGTCAGATAATTCAGGTTGTTTGCTCTCTATTTCTATAGACCAGAATCCCAAGGTAGTGCTCAATATCGCAGAAGCTATACAACTGATATTCATGTGATGTATTATTTATTCTTATCTTTTGAATTATTTGTGAATCATACCCCTCTGGTGCCATAGATACGTGAATTTCTCGATTTCTTCACCTTATAAATCGTATACATCACTGTCTAGTCCATTCATCTCACCACCCGTACCGCAAACAACCCCAAACCCTTAAATCTCGTGAAACTCAACACACGAGAGACACCCTCGTACAAGACACTCAACTTCAGTGTATTCACAAGAAATAATATCCCCCAGGCCACTTTATACACAACTTTCCTGTTGGCAGCCCATCAGCGGCGTCCGCACCGTCACTACCTCCCTGTGGTAGATGCCCTTGGAGGGCGGAAAGACCGCAGAAGTGGGCGACAGGATCGGGGATGCTTTGACGGCCGGCGGCCTCCGATTGTGGTCGATTTGGGCGTAGATCGTGGGGTCGTCCCTGTTGCGTAGCGTGCCGTATTGGTTCCCACCGTTTCGGACGGTGTCGAGAGTGTTCGGGCGGGCTAGCGCGAGTTCGGCGTAGGTGACTTCGTTGCCAACCTACGAAAACGAAATGCATCATTAAAAATGTATCGCAACATGGTTTTTGGTACATAAATTTCCTTCAATAGTTTAAGAAACACATGGTCTTCAATCATTCAGGAGATGTAAAGGCATTACAGTCAAAAATGGAGTATTGTCTTTTTCCTCATATCTATTTTATATAAGCCAATACAACAAAATCAAAATATCTTTCAATGAATGTTAATATCTATATAATGAAAGGAAAATTTCAAGCTGTTCAAATTTTAAGAGGGAGGTGTTCATTTTATGGGCAGACTCATAAAGTTATTCCTCTTTCTCGAATTCTGAATTGATTCAAATTTTCCTTTTTTGTCAAATGGCCGAACTATTTTCGATTTTTTTCAATGCATTGATTCTTCGATTGAAATGTCTGTCCATTTATTTTCTATACACCAACAAAGTTCCAGATTTCCAAAAAAATACGGTGGTACATGATGTTGGAATTCTCCTATGAGGATGAGTTCGGTTGTATACTGCTATTAACGATCTCTAGCAAAATCATGAAATCTCCTTCAGAGTGATCCCTTGTTTTATTGAATGTTGACAAAATAAAAAAAAAATATCCAAACTGAACAACAAAGTTTATGTTTGCAAAATATGTGAAAAATTATTCTCCAACATTTCTGACGTAATATTCATATACAGTGAGGACAAAAATCCGTCGCCCCCCCCCACGCACCTTCTTTTTTTTACATATTACAAAAAAATATGAATACATGAGTTGTAGTGTTTCATTCGATCGCGTTGAGATTTATACAGAGTGTCTTAAAAAAGTGCGGTGCATGACTGGTTAGGGATGATCATAAGGAATCCAACAATACCAAGTTTGATGCTGTTATCTCCAAAGACTACGGAGATATCGTCATTCATTTCATCCATAAGATCAATGAGTTTGAGAGAGATATTGGGCTCATGGATAAGATAAATGGGATGATCATAAGGAATCTAACAATACTGAGTTTGATTCTGTTATCTCCAAAGACTACGGAGATATCGCCGTTTCTTATTTTCCTTCACATTTGGACTCACATGAGTCAATAATTGAATAATAGTTTTATGAATAAAATATTTTTGGGCTTATAAATTATTGTTGTTATATTATTGATTAGTTTCAAGGCAAAATACAGGCTAGGCAGTTAGAATAATTCAGCTAAAAGCATTATGATTGGTTAGATGAATTCAATTTTGAAACTGATTAAAACATATGTAAAACGGGGTGAGAAAAATTGATTTTGGTGTTCTTTCAACCATTTTCATACCTACTATAAACGACCAATCACCAAAAATAAAATGGCATGTGAAAATCCACCTGTAAAATTTCAGACCATTCTATGAAGAATTCAATAATTTTTTTGGAGGCCAACCTATCACTATCAAACTTTGGTTAAAACTTTGATATTTCAGACAAAGAAAATTCAATATTGCTATCCAGATTCATTTTCGCAAAGTTTGAGGCTGAATTGAGATTTGGTTCGCGTTCACAGACATATAACAAATTTTTTTAATGGAGAATCAATTATTTTTGCAATTTCTCTTCTTGAGTCGTACTGAAAAACTTACTGTTTTAGTACCACTTTTGATGAAAAAGGATGAACACTGATTCTATTGAATTCAGTCATGAACTAACCTTATTTGATACATCGTTACCTTAATAACTTTTCAAATATTCAATTCTCTTGAATTATGAGATACAGATCATTTTGCGCGTGGAAAGGCAAAATGCCCTAACCACCATAAGACATGAGTCTTCCGGCCATGTTCTATTAAACATTTTCATTCATCAACCTCAAGTTTAAATAATGTTGCTTTTTCATTAACTATCACCATGTTTGTTGCGAATTGGACATAGTACCCCTCCCCCCTAACATTTAAGTTGTTTTTTTCATACATGTATAATAAGGATTTTTTCCTCTCCATAACTCTATAAATAAGACTGAAGATGTATTCTTGATGAATCCGAAACATGTACTCCCTCCGAATTTGAAAGTTGTCAGGTTATAGTTGTGGGTATGATTTTATGATATTTCGTCCCATTTAGTCTACACCACTCCACTTATAAAAGAACATATGCCTCTTCGCCCGAAAATTGATATTGGTGTAGTAATTGGTGACACCCGAGAGTATTCTTACCTAACTGGACGTTGCCAGAGAGTTAAACTGAATAATGTATGTTCCTCCCCTAAAATTTTCAAATCAGGAGTGCCTCAAGGTTCAATTCTTGGCCCTCTTCTGTATTTAATTTATACTATTGATATTCTACATGCACCAAAATACTGTCAAATTCAAGCATTTGCAGATGACACTCAATTGTACCACAGTATCAAATGCAAAGATATCGAAAATTCTATGAAACAAATAAATGTTGACCTTGAATCTATATGTTCTCTATCCATCAAACATAATCTCAAGCTGAATACTAGCAAATGCCATGTTATATATTTTGGTAACAAAAACCACAGACAATATGTCAAAGAGCACATGGAAATAAAAATAGGAGATGTTATCCTTGAACCGGTTCGTGCAATTAGAAATTTAGGTGTCACATTTGACGAAGATCTTAAATTTAGTGACCATATTAATAACCTCTTGAAAAAATCATATTATACCCTGAAAACTATTTATCCTTTTAGGAAAAGCTTATGTTTGAATACTAAAAAACTGCTGTGTAAATCGCTGATTTTATCAAAATTCAACTAAGGTGACTCTATCTATGGGCCTTTTCTAGATTCAGTCAATCAACGTACAATTCATTTGTCAAACGCATTCGCCAACCTTCATTGGGTACCTATGTCATTACGTAGAAATGATAACTTTTGCAATATAATTTTCACAATATTGAACTCTAAATCACCACCGCCACTATTCAATAAATTGACAAAAAGGTTAGAACTCCAGTCATTGAACCTGAGATCAAATCATGATTTACACATCCCTAGTCATTCTTCAGCCTTATTCAAAAAGTCCTTTTCCTATCAAGCTGTCCATTGCCACAATGTCGTAATAAAAGATTTGATACTTTATTCAAAATCTACTTTCAAATGTAAGCTCAAAGAAAAATTGAATATGTGATAGGTAGTGAAATTCGTAATCTTGTGTATCTTTTCATATAGATGTATACTCTTATTTCTTTTTTCTCATCATACATTCTTTCATTTCATATTCTTAGGAATAACTTTTGGTACTTATTAGGTTAAGTGTAAGAGTAGCTTTAGCTAAACTTCGCCTAATATGTAATACTATTTGAAATAAAGTCGATATTATTATTATTATTATTATTGTACCCGTGCCACGTATCTGCGTATGGGTGTCTGCAGCAAACCGTGTAGTGTTCTCGATATGCGGTGTCACTGTGATTTGAAGACGCATATAGATTGCAGAGAAGGGCTGCGCTTTCTTTTGCGTAGTTGCTCATATCTAATCATGAAGGTATACTAACAAATATTTCTGTCGGAGGAAAATGTATGAAACGGATCACCAGAGTTAATGGAAATTTATGGATCTGTAAGGTTGTCGTGCACTTCCTACTCTCAGACATTTTGTACAAATAGATTTCTCGCCATCAACCAAAATTTCCTCTTTAGTAAAATAGTCCAAACATTGTGAAAGCCTTAGTTGGCCTATCGTTTTCGGAATCTATAGAGAGGAGTCCTAGAATGGTTCAACCTGACTGAAGAATGACCACAATATAGATTCTACTTGGCCAACAAAGTGATTTACAGTCTTGGAGTTGCCCATGCCCAAATTGACGACCATACATCCTCAGCTATTTCATAGTCATCCAATTCACAATCGACCACTGTCAACTTGTTTAGAGGCTTCTTAGTGATTCTTTCCAAGTCCTCATGAAGACCCTACAGCAGGTATCATGAGCATCTTGTTGGGCGCAACCGATAAAACGAGGTGCGAATATTTGAATTTGACTTTTCCACTGGGACAGTGTCAAGAACTTTATCTTGTAAATCATCTGACCATAGTTTCTTGATTACTGCTGAAAATTCTTTGGTTGAATTTCCTTCCATATGAGAGATATTCGTGTTTATATCCTCTAAGTTGGCATCCCTTTTCAAGTACTTCAATAACCATTTGGTGTTAGATAAACACTGGATGATACTGTTCAGATATTCTTATAGTGTCATCTTATGATTCCCTCCAATTGTTGAGGGAGAATCAATCATGTGTATCAATAGAACTGGTGCCAGGCTGTACTAAAACGTAATATTGTTGCTTGTGACTGACAGCGAATTTTAGGTCATTGATAGTACGATCCATTATTCACCCTTGAGTGCCCATCTCGGCCATGAAAATGAATGTTCTTTTCCCGCTAAACGACCACCGCGTTTAAAAATTTAATCGTATCCTCTTTGGTCCCGTGGAAGTTTTGCATAAATTTTCACTGAGAGTTTGCGATATTCATCGCATGTACACCGAAAGCGAACCTCATTCATTCCCTATTCATGTTTGTTACGTATTACGTCGTAACAGTTTTAATGATATAGTGCCCCGATTGCATGGGGAAGATGATTTGATGGTGGAAATGATCTCGTTTGGGACGGCAATCTATTTCTGAAGAGGCTGGGGCCTAGAACTGTTATATAGTGAGACGTTCTGATTCAGCTACAACTCGGCAAAAAAAACATTTAAAAACTGATTTACAGCTGACCAACTCGAAAACGGTTGGAGATAGACAAATTCTGCGAATGCCAATCGATTCTTCAAAATGGACCAATCAGTATCTACTAAGAATTTGAAAAAAAAAATCAACGGATTAAAAAGTCGAGTATAATATCGAATATAGTATGATATTATCATGATACATAATTTTTTGAACTTTTTTATTTTTTATTTTCCTGATTTAAAATTGTTGTCCTCGAACGTTGCTGATTCCGAATCTCTGAACAAAAATGTCGAAACCTCATCAGAAATATATTTGGCGGCAAAAAAACCATCTAAAAACTGATTTAGAGCTGACCAACTCAAAAACGGTTAGAGATAGACAAACTCTGTGAACGCCAATTTGAACGGAAAAAATCAACCGACGAAAAAGTCGCATATAATTCCAAATTTTTGTCCTCAAACGTATTTTGACGTGCTGATTCCGAATCTTTGAACGGAAATGTCGAAAACTCGTCAGATATATTTTTGGCAGCAAAACAAACATCTAAAAACTGATTTAGAGCTGACCAACTCAAAAACGGTTAGAGATAGACAGATTCCGCAAACGCCAATCGATTCATAATGGCCAAATCAGTATATCCTGATGATTTGAATGGAAAAAGTCAACGGACAAAAAAGTCGAGTATATCATGAGACATAGTTTTTTGAGCTTTTTTATTTTTCATTTTTCGAGTTTAAAATTATTGTCCTCGAACGTATTTTGACGTCGAAAACTCATCAGATTCATTTTTGGCGGCAAAAAAAAACACCCAAAAACTGACAGCTAACCAACAGAAAACATCTTGCACAGAGTCGAACCACATGTTATTGATTTTTGTTCGAAAATATGAATTGGATATCAAAATGCAATGCCCATGACACGTCTATGTCAAAAAATAACGTTCAAAGTGTAACCATAGAAGAAATATTTTTCCCATATCCATCCCTGATGTATAATTGTTTCTGAAGAGCCTGTTTTTTCCAATCCTATCAATCCCCCTGAAGAGCTTGGCAAAGCGAAATAGATTTTCGTCGACCAAAATGTATTGGGGATTAAATGCGAGAGAAGCGAACCTTGCTTCAATGAAATGAACGATTTTTGTGATTAATATTTTTTTAATAAAATTCTCCCTATCTAGTTCAACGATTTTTTTCAATGAAGACTAGAGAAAATTAAAAAAATCAACTATCTGAATGAAAATGCAAATTTTCACTTTCAGATTTTTTTCTTTTCACAATATCTATCAGATGTAGTTCAATATCCAGCGTGGCTTGTGCCGGGGAAGTAGTTGTTTACTGTTAGATATCACAAATGAATCATATTTTTCATTTTTAAATTATCATGGAGAATGTTCCCCTTCCCACATGTTATTATTTATCAGTTTTCGAAATATTGTTTTGATTTTAGCAGGAAATGATAATAAACGTTTGATGGTACCAAAATCTGTTGGAGAAATTATTGAAATCGGACTATTACTAGAGTGTCCAGATACGCTGCAAGATATTGCAGAAAAAAGTTCAAACTGCAATTGTGCCAACAGTCATAGTCCGACAGCGCCTGTTTTGTGCACACAAGTAGTACACATGATTCACTAGTTTCTCGAAAAGAGCCGACCCTATAAATTGAAAAATGGCGGAATTGTGAATTTTTTAAAAAATTTAAAAATTTTCCGGATTTACCAATTTTTTTCAGTTACTAATGATCCGATCGTGTCGTACTCATTTTCATATTTTCATGTTCGTATTTTAATTTCCTACAATTCTTTCTCTGATAGAAACCAGATTGCCAGAAACCAGTTTTCATTTTATAACAAAACACTAAAAAAATACGTTTTTTGTATTTGAATAATTATAACAAATTAATAAATGACAGTTGCGAGTCCATAATATAACAAGGGACTGTCTCGCATGTGATGGCACAGCTGGTTTCCTAATCGTATTTTTGTTAAAAATCGTTCATTTCATGCTCTATTGATTGATGTAGTAGACTCATTAGAGATAAATACAAATTCATTACATTACATTACGATATTTCTCTCTCTCATTTTGATGATACCATATCCACCTTCGTGTTTCAAGTGACAGGAAAGAAAGTGTTTCCATTTATCTTTCACAGCCATTTGCCAATTATATTCAACATTCTGTTGCAAATAGTTCCCGTTCTCCACCTTGCGAAAGTCCACTAGCGTCGAACTTCCACAATTTATTCTTGTCGAAACTTCCGGACATTTCGGCGATACAAAATTATTCAGAGAAAAATTAGACGTCGGCGTCGGAAAGAAAAATTTATATTGCATCCCCTCGACAATAACTGAACTGTCGGGCTTGATACACATTCATTTGAGATCGGGTGACCTAACGAACTTCCACGTCTCTCCCCGGGGACCGTATGAATATTTCAGGAGCACCTTTTCTCGACACACAGAATTCGACAGTATGAAAAAGCTCTTGAGATACGATCGATGACATTGGTAGATGTGAAATATAGCTGGTCGAACCGACTCTGGTTAAATATTGATTGAAAGTTTGATTTTGTGGAGGTAATTTGTTTCTTGACATAAACTTTTCGAGATTTCAACATTTCACCGTGTGAAGAATGGAAATTCAAGGATATATGCACATGTGTAGAAGCCCGGATGAATCAATTTGCCACGATAAGATGCGGCGTTCACAAGTCTGTTGGCTTGAAAAAATTATATAGGTATGTCATTAACTTTTAGATATCCTAAAAATGATGATGTTGATAATGATAACCACTGGATACAACTCGGCATGAGCTCATCTTGCATTCCTCTTCTTCTCCGTATCTTTCCGTTACAACTGCGACACCCCCAGTAACCGGAGGCACAAGGTCACTCATTTATCTTACTTGAATGACCAAAAATGATATGCTTTTGGAGAGCAGTATTTCGGCTCCTGGCGAAACAAACATCGTCCAACCAGAGTAGAAAACACGGACTAAACAGTGACTCACTCAAGACCGGTACTTATTTGACAACCATATCAATCATTCGGTTGTATTCAAACTCAACTCTAAACAATTATTTGGGTATGAAACCTCCACAAAATAAATGACTTTCGACACTCTTAACCAGGCGACCTCCTAAATCACTATAGTCTCATCATGGTGGACTTCATTTTCTCAGCAACTCATGATGACTCATAAGTTATCGAAATAATGATGGATATCGGAGTTCTGACTCCATAAGTTGGGGTTTGATATCAGTCCTACCTCTCAAAAAGAGGAGAGCGAAAACTTACTGCCTCCAGACTAACTTCAGGCCAGGAAAAAGTGTATGTCCTCGACTCTTAGTGAAGCAGATCAGGATGGGGCAACCAAAGTGTTTGACAACCTCAAACTGAAACGCAATTTAATGGGGATAAATTACAATGCGAAGTTGCTGGAGTAGAAGACAAACGAAAAAAATCCATTTGATCGAGACAGGGCGGTTCACAATAGGTCATAGGCTGCCTTCATCAGGTCCTCAATGGAAGAGCTTCTACTTTAAACCTAACCTCAACTCTCGGCGACTTCTAAGGGTTGCTTGTGAAGGTGCAACTGGTTACAATTTCAACATTTTTTTTTTCATTTTACAATGGCTATATGTGGCTGTCATATGACAAATGAACACATTTATTTTGGGGTTGTAGTCTGGTGGAGCAAAGGCCAAGGGATACATATACAAGAGTGCCTGGTGATAACTAAAAACAGTCATGTCTCTTCAACAGCAGTGTTCCAAATGGAGTTAGAGCAAGTGGCCATCATTCTGGATGATAAAATATCACCAGACTCGACAGACAATACAAGACTCGATAATTGATGCAAACTAGTCCATTCCAAAACATTTATCACATGTATACAAACAACAGGACACCAAAGAGGAAAAAAGTCTCCTCATTGATTTTTGAGTAGACATAGTAACCTGATATAGATAATTTCTTGAATGAAACAAATAATGAAAATGAGTTGTGTGCAATATATGTCTATTTACTTAACTTTTACTTCTGTTGAAACGAACGAAAAAAATATGACCATTGCTTCATACCATTAACACAAAATATACCCGGAATGTATCAATGAAACACTGTTCGATTAAACAAATTGTCACGAAAATAATATCCTGAAATTCTGCAGTATACCACAGCAATACCAGACTGAACAATTCGTCAGAAACGCTTTGCTGAAATTCATCTGGAGAAATAGTCCTTCGTCGCACTGAAAAGCAACCGAAACGACAGCCATTAACCAAATTGAGAAATACCGCGGTTTTTTCGGTGCAAATACATACAAATAAAAGGAGAGGGTCATTAGTATTTCACGAGCTCCGCCATTTTAAAGCGAATAGCATTTTCGTGAATGGCAGTCAAGTAAATAATCGAAATTAAATGCATAAGCTGGCAGAAACTGAGAGAGTGCATTTTGAGTGCTTGGCAGTTGCAAAACGGGAGAGCAGTCTTCATGAAAGCCGTGCGACACTTACAAATTAAAATATATTTGATAGTGGTGTGTAACGGTCCTGAAAGAAAACAGAGTTATTCTTGTATTTATGAAAAATGTTTCAATAATTGTGAAATAAGTGGATTTTGAAATCAGGTTGATTGAAAATTTTGCATATTTGCAGAAGGAATAAATAAAAAAGCATTTGTAGGAGACTGTATAAAAGGTGTCCCAGATTACATAGGAAAACTTCCGTTGGTGTAATTCTCACTTGATTTTGATGCCCAAAGTTACAGTGTTGAAAGTAATAAATGAAAATATATTTTTTCTACAACTGTCAAAAAATTTTCACTTTTTTTGTGTGGTTTATGTGCGTAAAGTATTACAATATTTCACTATAAACATATGATTTCATTATTAAACGGAAAAGGGTAAAAAAGTGCAGTTTTTTTAACGGCTGTTGCTAGGCAACCGACAGTTTCATGCAACAGTGACAGATCCGAATAATAACAAAATCCTGTCATAAAATCAGTTTTCATTTTCTTTGGCAACTAATAACATATAAATATCTGGTATACAAATGTTTCCCCAATAATATTCTTAGGATTCTTTCTATTAAATAAGTTTTATCAAAATTCCAAACTATCGCGGTGAATATATTCAAAATAATAGCATATACCTCTAAGGAACTATTGGACTTAATCTACACTAGGTAATCCAAGGTAGCTATGGCTGTTTGGCCGTCAGAAACTAGTTAACAACAATAATTGATGAAATTTGTGAAATTATCCAGATAACGAATTCTTGATAATTATAAATTTAATTTAAGTAGAAATGAAAAGTGATGAAGATTGAACGGAGAAAATCGTGGATAGTGCAAATATGAGATTTCCTTGACATAGTTCAAAGAACTAAAAAGGTATTCATTGCTTCACGAGGATTGTTTATTCATTTTGAATACAAATCTAAGAAAATGAAAAGTAACGATGGACTAGTTATTCGAAAGTCAAGTCAACATTAATAATGATAATATTAACTTCGATGAATATGTTATTTTATTATTCGCTTCAAATTTTCCATTTTGCGGGATAGTGTGAAGAGAAAGAGATTTCGACTCTGTCGAAATTATTCGTTTCATTTGTTTGAAACTCAATTCTCCGGCATACTCTTCGAACTTTGTTCGAATAATGAATCAATAAAAATATTACAAATTCATTTCATATTTGCAAATAAATATGAATTGTTTTTTTTTTTGACAGTTGTAGAAAAAATACTGTATGAAACTCGTGAGTAAAGTGTTTTTTTTACTCGTAAAAAAAAGTATCACTTTACTCGCTTGATACATAAATTACTATTATCCAACACATGACAGTTTTGACTATCATTATTAATGTCATTTTGGACAAGTAAACTATCAAATAACACACTAGTGAGTTATAATTCATAAGTCACTAGATAACTGAAAGCTGATGGTAATGTACTGGATTTGAGGTAAATACATTTTGTAACAATTTAACATAGTAACAGTACAAAATAAAAACAGGAATATGTCATATATTTTAATTTTTAGCAAATATTTCCGAACTGAACAATATCAAGGGAATCAAAATCCCTTTCTCTTCACACTATTTCACAAAGTGGAAAATTTAAGGCACAATGATAGCTCCAATGTTGTCTGACTTATCCTTGTACTGATTGTTGGAGAATGAACCGTGAAACATGTCATGTCTGCATGTGATCATCCCCAACCAATAGGGAATAATATCCAATGCTTCTGGAGCAACGTTGCACAATTTGATATCAGATGTAATTCCATATTCGTAAAGAGAAGCAGTTTTTTTCATACATTTGAAAGTATGCGGCACACTTTTCGAGCTTTGTTCGGATGTTTTATTAACTATTTCCGGAGGCTATGCTAACGGGTGTTCTTATTTTTGTTGAAATTTGGGTGATATCATCCATTGGGTGAGCCAGGATAGCTCTAGTTTCGTCTGACCTATCCTTGCACTCATAAATGTGGAACAAACGGTGGAACATATCATGTCTGCAGGTGGTCATTACCAACCAATGTTTGATTTCAATCAGCATTTGCAACTGTTTCCTTCTAGAGAAACTATGCGGCACACTTTTCGAGCTTTGTTCGGATGTTTTATTAACTATTTCTGGAGGCTGTGCTAACGGAAGTTCTTATTTTTGTTGAAATTTGGGTGATATCATCCATTGGGTGGGCCAGGATAGCTCTAGTTTCGTCTGACCTATCCTTGCACTCATAAATGTGGAACAAACGGTGGAACATATCATGTCTGCAGGTGGTCATTACCAACCAATGTTTGATTTCAATCAGCATTTACAACTGTGTCCTCCTAGGGAAACTATGCGGCACACTTTTCGAGCTTTGTTGGGATGTTTTACAAACTATGTCCGGATGCTGTGCTAACGGGAGTTCTTATTGTTGTTGAATTTTGGGTGATATCATCCATTGGGTGGGCCAGGATAGCTCTAGTTTCGTCTGACCTATCCTTGCACTGATAAATGTGGAACAAACGGTGGAACATATCATGTCTGCAGGTGGTCATTACCAACCAATGGGGTATGATATTCAATGCTTGATTGCAATCAGCATTTCCAACTGTGTCCTCCTAGAGAAACATTGCAAATTGGGGGAGTAGTTGTTTTCGGACTGATATTTGCCTTGAATTATGCAAATAATTTATGTTCATACTGTATTTAAATTTGAGAGAAATTATTGGAAGCATCTGCCACTCTAGAGTTACATATGCATGAGTCCCGAAAGTTCTCAGATCACTGCCACGCAATAACACCGTTTGTTTTTGTTTAGTACACGAAATGAAGTTTCTTGCAATCAAAATAATTCCGTGTACCGGTAGAGTGATGTTTTGCATACCTTTACTGATGTTTCCAGTTTGGTAGCGCGAATTAATTCGTGTAGGCAACTAGATGGTAATGTTTAATTCATTAGCGACATGAAAGAAAATGCTGCTTGTTTTCATTAAATTTCGAGGGCTCGTGGCAAATTTGATGAAACAGAGCGAACTTGGAATTAAATCTGGAGAAGTTCTCGAGGTAGGTATAACAGTTTTAGGTAGGGGTTTTGTGTAAGGAGATAAGTGCACGACAAACATTAGGTAGAATAGCTGTATCTGTGATATGCGAAGTTTTGGAAGGTTCATTTTCATTTTCAGATTTATAAGTAGGGAAAAATTCATTATGTTCAGGTGAGTCGACGAAGAGTGCGGCATCTGTCTTCTTCAATTATGTTTACTCATCCCTTCATAGAGGGAGATACGTTAGAGCACTTTTTTCGACTCATCGAAAGCATTCGACATCATTAATCCCAGAATTATTCAAAGTAAGCTGTACTCAATAGGTTCCAGAAGTAATTTCCTTTCGTAGATTGTGCCATAATTTTCGCAAAGAAAAATACGTGTAAAATTAGAAGACTGTCATTCTTCACCACTCAACATGGATCTAGGAGTCCCACAAGGTTCAATAGTGGGACCTGGGCCCACTTATTTTGCTCCTCTTCATCAACGACATGCTAAATCATGTGAACACAGATCATATTATAACTAACTAATCTCACGACAGGAATGAATCTCTTTCCACCTCGGTGTGTAATATACTTTTACCAAAATTCCAGGGGTGGAACATTTTTTTTCATTCAAAAATATATAAATAGATTTTTGCGGTAATCTTGGAGAGTAAATGGTTTATTGAAAAAACAACTCAACAGGGTGAAAAACAATTAAATTTTCCACAAAAATTATTCCCAGTAATTTCTTATGAAATGCGCTCGTTTTCTCAGAAAACGTGATTGAACGCCGACACCAAATTTCAGGTTCACCCTTTTCCGCCACTGAAAATTTTGGCTGAGCCGAATATTTGATTGGTTTTAACTCTGCTAAAAATGATCGGAGAAGGAAAAGCGAAAGTTCATATCGTTTCTGAAGACTCCTACCTTCTCATGCAAATATAATATGCAAGTATTGATATTTGGAGACAAAAGTAATGACGGAGCGCTGAATTGATTGCAATGAAAATAATTAGGATGTTCCATTTGAAAAAATTGAGTTACCCTCAGTATCTGAAAAGCTATTGATTTGGCAACATTGCCAATATCATCATTGAATCTGTCCGTATCAAAAACCATCTTATATAAATTTTCATGAATTTTTCCCGAACCGTTTCGAAAATATTGGAACGTTCCCAGATTTTTGAACGAAAATGCCATGTTGTCATATTTCAAAAACCACATTAAATTAAAATCTGATATTTGGAGACATAAGTGATGGGTGGGCGCTAAATTTATTGCAATGAAAATAATTAGGATGTTCCATTTGAAAAAATTGAGTTACCTCAGTATCTGAAAAACTATTGATTTGGCAACATTGCCAATATCACCAATGAATCGGGCATCATCAAAAACCATCCAGTAGAAATTTTCATGAATTTTCTTTCAGCCGATTCTGAAATATGAGACCGTTCCCAGACTTTTGAAAGACACTGTATGTATGTATGTACATGATTATGGTACGTTATAGTTTTTCGAATAGTTTTGAACGAGTAGTGCTTTCTTGTTCTACAGTCTTCTACGAGGTATACATGGAAAGAGTGAAAGTACCAAAGCTGCTCCTTGTGGGACACCGTTGTCAATGTTGAATAAGAGTCCGTAATATAACACTTTACATACATTCACTCGAAATTCCTGAAAAAACATGACATGAAAGATACTTTCGTCGAAGCCCAGATTAATTAGTAGAATTTTACAAGCAGGAATATTCCTGGAATCAATTCCATTAACATATCATTCATCAGTTGTGGACTCAACTGAAGAATTTTTATATAAACTTCGATATATCGTTACTTCCATGCAAAGCTTGGGTGATATGTATGAAAAATTCTTCGTACCAAATACAACCACCACTAGAATACCGCCAAAATGGTCAACTCCGTCATCATCGCCCTGCCGAATTCAACTTTATGAAAAGCCCACCGAAAATCCCTCCACGAACTTCGAGAAACTTACGTGTTGCGGTGTGTAATTCCTGTCCCGAGCCATGTAGGCCTCTTGCAGGGCTCCGGGGCTCTGCGGGGAGGCGGGGGCGGCCGTCTCGTATTCAGCAGGAGCGGTCACTGAATTATTCAGACCCGGAGTTTGCACGGCCGAGCCCAACTGGTAGTCGGAATCTGCAAAAAATTATTAATTCGTTCATTATTAATAGCGCTGGCGGAGGGGCGACTTGGGAAGGAATTATTTTAAATCGGTCTCGGTGGATAAAGACGAGACGCTTTAACTGCGCATGGGAACCACCCGATTCCAGGAGATTAAATTGACTGTTTGTTTGCCCAGACAGATATGGAAGTATACACGCGCTGAGGGAATACTTGTGTGCTGTGTGTTGGAGAAAAACTAGTGTATGGAATTCCTGAATAGCTAGAAGTTGGAGTGCCTACAGATTTTTAATTTTCATTTGGGAGTAGGGGAAAGTGAAATCAGGTTCACATAAAGATAATTCAAGGAGAATACACTGCATATTTTGGAGCCAAATTTGAATTTTAATGTCCAGGCAATAAACACTCTTTGGCTGGTTATTTCGATATATTAGGTAACATTCCATATTATATAAAAATTCTCTATCACGATGTTTATCCGCGCTAAATAGGCCAAGCTGTAGATAAAAATAGGAGGGCTCTTTTCTCACAAAATAAAAAGCGTAAGTGGCCTATACTACTTTTTATGAGATAGTTCGTAAATGAAAACCCCGGTTTTCGACTCAGCAAAACAAGAAATAGAGAAAAATATTACAAAATTTTTGGTATTTAGCAAATATCCCAAGAAGCATTGAAGGAATCGTGTTACAGTCAACGGTACTCTTGTAGAGGATTATAATATTTACCTGTGAAAATCTGGGAAAACAGACCATTTTTCAAAAATTCATAATTTGTACAAATCTGAAATTGAACAAACAATATTGTGGAAACTGATAGATAATATCATGTGGATCAACTGTGAACAAGATGTTTTCTGTCTGATGTGTAGTTTTTGTACAATCACGTTATAAATGATCAAAGAGCACAATTTGCAAGATAAAAAGTCATATTCAAATTGTTTAGAAGGTATGTAAAAGATGATATCAATATATACAATTTGTATATTTTGGATTTTCACCATAGAGGTGGGCAATGTGTTGAAAATGTCACTGAAAGTCGCTACAAACGCTTGAAAGTGTGTTCATGGTATAGTCGAGTAGCGGTAGTGGGGGAATTGTATCGTTTAAATCGCCGTCCTCGATAGTTCCCCCACTACTGCTACTCGACTATGCCATTAACGAATAATTATCTTATTTAGCATAGGCCATTTGCGCCTTTTATTTTTTTGGTGAAAAGTCTTCTATAGCTTGGTCTAACCCAATGGGCAAAAGGACGTTGAAATAACGTTGTGAAATGGCTGAAAACCGAACGTTTTTTCAACGAAAAAATGTCGCGTGAAACAACGTAATACTAAACCAATTGCTCACTAATTATCGCTTTATTGCCGTTTTCAATCAGGTTTTTTGAACATCGAAGATACTCAATAAAACAACATTGTTTTGACCAAAAAAAGGTTAAGGAAGGAAAAATTATTTTTGAATTAACATAACGATTGTTAAACGTATATTTAACGACTTGTTGAGGAAGTAACGTTGAAAACACATCTTTATAACGTATTTTTTCAACGTTGAAGATTACACTAAATTATTGCCGTTAAAATTTTCAACCAAAAACGTTTATTCAACCAATGCCACGTTTTTAACACGTTTGAAAAACGTACGTGTGTCCATTGGGAAACTCCAAAATAACTTAACCGATCCTAATGAAATTTTGCTCACTGTGTGTGATTTAATTCAACTTGAAAGGAAGCACAGGGAATATTTCGATCAACGACCTTAATGGGTTTTATTACGAATTAGATGTTTTTATATAGGACAAAGGGTTGTAATCATCATTATGAGTTCCATCTACAGGGTGTCATGTAAGTACGCGGCCAAAATTAAAGTGGAGTATCACCGACTTTGTGGATATTTATATGATCAATACTTATGAATTGATTTTATTTCTGCGACCCTAGCTTCGGATGTGATGAATATTTTACAGACAGTGCATGAAAAAATCACTTGTTCATTTAATATCATCAACTATAATGGTGGAAAAAATCATGTTAAATCTCATAAAAAAATAATGAGATGATGTGATTTTAATCTTGAAGCAACCATTAGTTTACTTTCTTTCCATCATTAATTATTCCAGAGGAATGAATATAATTTCAAACTAAAAATGTTATATATTATAACATTATTGATTCAAATAATTTTATTAAAATATGAATGATTGAGACTAAATGTAATTCTGGGAGGAAAAAACGGTACTACTGTATATTTTAAATTTAGTTAGTTAGTTAAAAAACAGTTTCGAAGGTTTCACCAATACTACTTTTTGAAATAAAAAAAATGGTGATTGACCAACAGGGGGGCAGGGGGACACATTAACTCAAAATATTTAAATGGCATGGGGGGGTCAAGTGGCACATCGTCGAAAAGGAAATTCCATTCTCTTTACAACCATGTAAGTTTTTGTTGAATTTCGTCAATATATTTTTTTTGCAATTCAAATTCGAAATATCAAATATACATGCACATTAACTTAAAAATTTAGAAAGGCATTAAAATCGAAATTTGGGAAAAAATTATTAACAAAATTCAAAAATATTTGTATGGTTGTAAAGAGAATTTAACTTTCTTTTTAACGATGTGCCACTTGACCCCCCATGCCATTTAAAAATTTTGAGTTGATGAGCCCCCCCCGAAAAAGTAGTATTGGTGAAACCCTAGAAAAGACTTTTTATTCATGTTTCTATGTCGAACCGTTCGAAAGTTAACAGGGGGGGGGGGGGGGAATTATTAAAAACCGCACTGTATAACGTTATTAAAAAAAATCCAATTCAATTTTATTCCGCTTTGAAATTGTAGTCATATTGAACATCTTGTAACGTTTTCAATGTAACGTTTTCTATTAATGTTTTATTGAAATCAAGGATTGGATTTTTTTATATTTTTTAGTAATTGGTCAACAGTATGGTAAGTAAATTGAGAGGTAAAGTGATGAAAAGTATGAATGACTGAGGCTATGGAATGTTACGTATGGTCTGATACTTAATACTCTCAAATTGTGACATGTCAATTGTCAAAATTTTGTCAATTTCCATTCATATT
Source organism: Chrysolina haemoptera (assembly GCA_958298965.1). Classification (NCBI taxonomy): domain Eukaryota; kingdom Metazoa; phylum Arthropoda; class Insecta; order Coleoptera; family Chrysomelidae; genus Chrysolina; species Chrysolina haemoptera. Next base: position 2,092,143 of record OY282588.1, read on the forward strand.
TCTGAGTACATGCACCAAATATCGCTAAAGCTTGAACAGTTTCTTGATATAACATGGTATATCTATCAAAAATGTTCATTATCAAATATTTCGAAATATTTAACCGAATGAAAATTATGCCTATAAAATCATAGCTCCCTGTGAATTATTATCCAGTATTTTTTAATAGCAAATATTCATTTGGAATCGATATCAATGTTTATGAGTTTCACAAACGCAATGAATCTGATCATAATTAAAAATATGCATTCAACTGTTCAGTTCCATAATATATAGGTATTGTCTGTCGGTTTTGCGTTTGCATTAAAAACTGTTATTCGAATCGTCAAATATTGATGCTTTCGAATAATTGATTGCCTCGTTATTTATCAACATCAGTTCAGTCCAATAATTGAAAACAACAAAGTTTTCGAATGAATAAAATATCAAAATGGCATACTGAAGTTGAAATAGAGGATCATTTGATACACGGAGCGATATCGTAACAAATGTCTATATTCCAAAAGGTACTAGTTCGAAACAAAATTAAAAGACCTGAGTATACAGGGTGTTATTTGTCATCGAAACATCCATGTAACTTCTGTAATTTTCGCCGTGTAGAGATCTGAATTTTTTAGAAATGATACGTGATACTTGAAGGAATCATTTCAATTGATAATTCAACTATATGAAACTCTCATATCCTGCGATATAAGGTTCAATCAAAACGATGTGCCTTGATATTAAACAACTCATACCCTTCGTTTCGTTTCAGTCAGACCACGTCGTCATGAGTAATCAAGAATTCAAACAACAATGGAGAATATATTTTTCACTCAATATGAATAAACAGTCTGACAGAATTCAGGTTCATGTCATTGCTTGTAACGATTGAAGAATTCACAATGGAATTTTCTTTACGCACTACCATCAAAACCACTACGGCAAGATAAGCTTTAAAACAATTTGAAGAGATAGGAAAAAATCTTTCACGAATTTCAAAGAGTTTCAATAGGAGTTTGAGAAACAACGTCTAGAGAATTCGAAAGACCTGAAGAGAGGCTTCGAAAAAATACAAAGAGTGTGGAAGAAGAGTTTTTGAAAATTTCGAAGAAATTGGAGAGGAGAAAGCACATGAAGCTTAGGAGGAGATGTTTTGTAAAGTGACGAATTTATGAGAAGTAATAATACGGACTGTCGAGACAGAGATAGATGAAATTAGGTATAAAATGAGCACCGAGATATAGTCAAAGATGAGTCGAGACAGAAAAACCCAAAATGAGTGGAATAGTCAATGGTAAAATCATAGACGAAATGTAAGAAGAAAAGGACACAATGAAGGAATCAAACTTCAATCAGGGAAACGGAATCAATACCTTACACATAAACCGTTAACCGTTGGGCCTGATTTTCGATGTAGACTCAACATTTCAGAGTTCAGTGGTATGAGTAAGTCTCAACTTGCAATTTCAGACAGGTCCGCATGGTATAAGTCCACTTATATCATTTAAACCGGTAGAGTTTCCTAAAATTCATCGACTTGTACAGACTTGTATCATATTGATCACGTACATGTGATTGAAAACAGAAGGTTTCGTCTGCCGTATTATATTTTGGACTTTTTTGTCTGTTGATTTTTTTCGTTCAAATTCTCAGTATATACTAATTCAACCATTTTGAATCGACTGGCATTCGCAGAATTTGTCTACCGCTAACCGTTCTCGAGTTGGTCAGCTCTAAATCAGTTTTTAGAAGTTTTTTTGCCGCCAAAAATATTTCTAATGAGTTTTCGACAATTTTGTTGAAAATTTCGGAATCAGCACGTGAAAGTACGTTCGAGGACAAACATTTTGAACTCGAAGAATGAAAAATATAAAATCTCCTTAGAAATTTGGATTTTTTACTTTAAACACACTTTTTCGGCTGAATCTCATATCTGAGAACATAAAAATAATACATTTTCGGAATAAGCATGAAATTTTACGTATAAAGTGCAAATTTCAAGTCGATATGACGACTTAATATTTTTCATGACTATTAGGATAATTTTTATTTTTTTCGGTTGACTCGAAATTCACAATACATACTAATTCGACTAATCTGAATCGATTGGCGTTCGCAGAATTTGTCTATCTCTAACCATTCTTGAGTTGGTCAGCTCTAAATCAGTTTTTAGATGGTTTTTTGACGCCAAAAATATTTCTGATGAGTTTTTGACATTTTTGTTAAAAATTTCGGAATCAGCACGTCAAAATACGTTGGAAGACAAGAATTTGAAATTCGAAAAATGGAAAATAAAAAATCTCGGAAAATTGGATTTTCTACCTTAAACACCCTTTTACGGCTAAATCTCATATCTGAGCACATAAAAATCATACATTTTCGGAATAAGCATGAAATTTTACGTATAAAGTGCGAATTTCAAGTCGATGTGACGAAGTAGTATTATTCATGATTTTTAGGGGTCAACCCCTTGCAACTTTTTTCGGGTAATTTTTATCTTTTTCGGTTGACTCGATATTCAAAATACATACTAATTCGACTAATCTGAATCGATTGACGTTCGCAGAATTTGTCTATCTCTAACCGTTCTCGAGTTGGTCAGCTCTAAATCAGTTTTTAGATGTTTTTTTGCCACCAAAAATATTTCTGATGAGTTTTTGACATTTTTGTTAAGAATTTCGGAATCAGCACGTCAAAATACGTTCGATGACAAGAATTTTAAATTCGAAAAATGGAAAATAAAAAATCTCGGAAAATTGGATTTTCTACCTTAAACACCCTTTTACGGCTAAATCTCATATCTGAGCACATAAAAATCATAAATTTTCGGAATGAGCATGAAATTTTACGTATAAAGTGCGAATTTCAAGTCGATGTGACGTAGTAGTATTATTCATGATTTTTGGGGGTCAACCCCTTGCAACTTTTTTCGGGTAATTTTTATCTTTTTCGGTTGACTCGAAATTCACAATACATACTAATTCGACTATTCTGAATCGATTGGCGTTCGCAGAATTTGTCTATCTCTAACCATTCTCGAGTTGGTCGGCTCTAAATCAGATTTTAGATGGTTTTTTGCCGCCAAAAATGATTCTGATGAGTTTTTGACATTTTTGTTAAAAATTTCGGAATCAGCACGTCAAAATACTTTTGGAGACAAGAATTTCAAATTCGAAAAATGGAAAATAAAAAATTTCGGAAAATTGGATTTTCTACCTTAAACGCCCTTTTACGGCTAAATCTCATATCTGAGCACATAAAAATAATACATTTTCGGATTGAGCATGAAATTTTACGTATAAAGTGCGAATTTCAAGTCGATGTGACGAAGTAGTATTATTCATGTTTTTTAGGGGTCAACCCCTTGCAACTTTTTTCGGGTAATTTTCATTTTTTTCGGTTGACTCGAAATTCACAATACATACTAATTCGACTATTCTGAATCGATTGGCGTTCGCAGAATTTGTCTATCTCTAACCATTCTCGAGTTGGTCGGCTCTAAATCAGATTTTAGATGGTTTTTTGCCGCCAAAAATGATTCTGATGAGTTTTTGAAATTTCTGTTAAAAATTTCGGAATCAGCACGTCAAAATTCGTTGGAAGACAAGAATATCAAATTCGAAAAATGAAAAATAAAAAATCTCGGAAAATTGGATTTTCTACCTTAAACGCCCTTTTACGGCTAAATCTCATATCTGAGCACATAAAAATAATACATTTTCGGATTGAGCATGAAATTTTACGTATAAAGTGCGAATTTCAAGTCGATGTGACGAAGTAGTATTATTCATGATTTTTAGGGGTCAACCCCTTGCAACTTTTTTCGGGTAATTTTAATTTTTTTCGGTTGACTCGAAATTCACAATACATACTAATTCGACTATTCTGAATCGATTGGCGTTCACAGAATTTGTCTATCTCTAACCGTTCTCGAGTTGGTCAGCTTTAAATCAGTTTTTAGATGGTTTTTTGCCGCCAAAAATTATTCCGATGAGTTTTTGACATTTTTGTTAAAAATTTTGGAATCAGCACGTCAAAATACTTTTGGAGACAAGAATTTCAAATTCGAAAAATGGAAAATGAAAAATCTCGGAAAATTGGATTTTCTACCTTAAACGCCCTTTTACGGCTAAATCTCATATCTGAGCACATAATAATAATAAATTTTCGGATTGAGCATGATATTTTACGTATAAAGTGCGAATTTCAAGTCGATGTGACGAAGTAGTATTATTCATGATTTTTAGGGGTCAACCCCTTGCAACTTTTTTCGGGTAATTTTTATTTTTTTCGGTTGACTCGAAATTCACAATACATACTAATTCGACTATTCTGAATCGATTGGCGTTCGCAGAATTTGCCTATCTCTAACCGTTCTCGAGTTGGTCAGCTCTAAATCAGATTTTAGATTGTTTTTTGCCGCCAAAAATTATTTTGATGAGTTTTTGACATTTTTGTTAAAAATTTCGGAATCAGCACGTCAGTATACGTTGGAAGACAAGAATATCAAATTCGAAAAATGGAAAATAAAAAATCTCGGAAAATTGGATTTTCTACCTTAAACGCCCTTTTACGGCTAAATCTCATATCTGAGCACATGAAAATAATACATTTTCGGATTGAGCATGAAATTTTACGTATAAAGTGCGAATTTCAAGTCGATGTGACGAAGTAGTATTATTCATGATTTTTAGGGGTCAACCCCTTGCAACTTTTTTCGGGTAATTTTCATTTTTTTCGGTTGACTCGAAATTCACAATACATACTAATTCGACTATTCTGAATCGATTGACGTTCGCAGAATTTGTCTATCTCTAACCATTCTCGAGTTGGTCGGCTCTAAATCAGATTTTAGATGGTTTTTTGCCGCCAAAAATGATTCTGATGAGTTTTTCAAAATTTCTGTTAAAAATTTCGGACTCAGCACGTCAAAATTCGTTGGAAGACAAGAATATCAAATTCGAAAAATGAAAAATAAAAAATCTCGGAAAATTGGATTTTCTACCTTAAACGCCCTTTTACGGCTAAATCTCATATCTGAGCACATAAAAATAATACATTTTCGGATTGAGCATGATATTTTACGTATAAAGTGCGAATTTCAAGTCGATGTGACGAAGTAGTATTATTCATGATTTTTAGGGGTCAACCCCTCGCAACTTTTTTCGGGTAATTTTTATTTTTTTCGGTTGACTCGAAATTCACAATACATACTAATTCGACTATTCTGAATCGATTGGCGTTCGCAGAATTTGCCTATCTCTAACCGTTCTCGAGTTGGTCAGCTCTAAATCAGATTTTAGATTGTTTTTTGCCGCCAAAAATTATTCTGATGAGTTTTTGACAATTTTGTTAAAAATTTCGGAATCAGCACGTCAAAATACGTTGGAAGACAAGAATATCAAATTCGAAAAATGGAAAATAAAAAATCTCGGAAAATTGGATTTTCTACCTTAAACGCCCTTTTACGGCTAAATCTCATATCTGAGCACATGATAATAATACATTTTCGGATTGAGCATGAAATTTTACGTATAAAGTGCGAATTTCAAGTCGATGTGACGAAGTAGTATTATTCATGATTTTTAGGGGTCAACCCCTTGCAACTTTTTTCGAGTAATTTTCATTTTCTTCGGTTGACTCGAAATTCACAATACATACTAATTCGACTATTCTGAATCGATTGGCGTTCGCAGAATTTGTCTATCTCTAACCATTCTCGAGTTGGTCGGCTCTAAATCAGATTTTAGATGGTTTTTTGCCGCCAAAAATGATTCTGATGAGTTTTTGAAATTTCTGTTAAAAATTTCGGAATCAGCACGTCAAAATTCGTTGGAAGACAAGAATATCAAATTCGAAAAATGAAAAATAAAAAATCTCGGAAAATTAGATTTTCTACCTTAAACGCCCTTTTACGGCTAAATCTCATATCTGAGCACATAAAAATAATACATTTTCGGATTGAGCATGAAATTTTACGTATAAAGTGCGAATTTCAAGTCGATGTGACGAAGTAGTATTATTCATGTTTTTTAGGGGTCAACCCCTTGCAACTTTTTTCGGGTAATTTTAATTTTTTTCGGTTGACTCGAAATTCACAATACATACTAATTCGACTATTCTGAATCGATTGGCGTTCGCAGAATTTGTCTATCTCTAACCGTTCTCGAGTTGGTCAGCTCTAAATCAGTTTTTAGATGGTTTTTTGCCGCCAAAAATTATTCCGATGAGTTTTTGACATTTTTGTTAAAAATTTCGGAATCAGCACGTCAAAATACTTTTGGAGACAAGAATTTCAAATTCGAAAAAAAGGAAAATGAAAAATCTCGGAAAATTGGATTTTCTACCTTAAACGCCCTTTTACGGCTAAATCTCATATCTGAGCACATAATAATAATAAATTTTCGGATTGAGCATGATATTTTACGTATAAAGTGCGAATTTCAAGTCGATGTGACGAAGTAGTATTATTCATGATTTTTAGGGGTCAACCCCTTGCAACTTTTTTCGGGTAATTTTTATTTTTTTCGGTTGACTCGAAATTCACAATACATACTAATTCGACTATTCTGAATCGATTGGCGTTCGCAGAATTTGCCTATCTCTAACCGTTCTCGAGTTGGTCGGCTCTAAATCAGATTTTAGATTGTTTTTTGCCGCCAAAAATTATTCTGATGAGTTTTTGACATTTTTGTTAAAAATTTCGGAATCAGCACGTCAAAATACGTTGGAAGACAAGAATATCAAATTCGAAAAATGGAAAATAAAAAATCTCGGAAAATTGGATTTTCTACCTTAAACGCCCTTTTACGGCTAAATCTCATATCTGAGCACATGATAATAATACATTTTCGGATTGAGCATGAAATTTTACGTATAAAGTGCGAATTTCAAGTCGATGTGACGAAGTAGTATTATTCATGTTTTTTAGGGGTCAACCCCTTGCAACTTTTTTCGGGTAATTTTCATTTTTTTCGGTTGACTCGAAATTCACAATACATACTGATTCAACTAATCTGAATCGATTGGCGTTCGCAGAATTTGTCTATCTCTAACCGTTCTCGAGTTGGTCAGCTCTAAATCAGTTTTTAGATGGTTATTTGCCGCCAAAAATCATTCTGATGAGTTTTTGACATTTTTGTTAAAAATTGCGGAATCAGCACGTCAAAATACGTTGGAAGACAAGAATTTCAAATTTGAAAAATGGAAATTAAAAAATCTCGGAAAATTGGATTTTCTACCTTAAACGCCACGCCCTTTTACGGCTAAATCTCATATCTGAGCACATAAAAATAATACATTTCCGGAATGAGCATGAAATTTTACGTATAAAGTGCGAATTTCAAGTCGATGTGACAAAGTAGTATTATTCATGATTTTTAGGGGTCAACCCCTTGCAACTTTTTTCGGGTAATTTTTATCTTTTTCGGTTGAGTCGAAATTCACAATACATACCAATTCGACTAATCTGAATCGATTGGCATTTGCAGAATTTGTCTATCTCTAGCCGTTCTCGAGTTGGTCAGCTCTAAATCAGTTTTTAGATGGTTTTTTGCCGCCAAAAATTATTCTGATGAGTTTTTGACATTTCTGTTGAAAATTCCGGAATAAGCACGTCAAAATACGTACGAGTTTCAAATTTTTGTCCTCCTGGATTATTTCTGATTCACAATTGACGCTTCCATGACAATTTACTGATCAGAAATTCAAGTTACACTTTCGGAAGTTCAATATGATCAATTTCATTTCTGCAATGCAATCAACAAATCTGTTTTTGAAATTATACTTTCTTAATTAAAATTATTAATACTGAATTGCAAGTTACATTTTCCGAATAACATTTCACCAATCTGAATTTCAAGTAACACTTTCTGGATCACATATGAAAAAGGTCGGGACGGTTCACTCACACAGCAATGCACAAAACCAACAACCGTCGAAGTCCCTCTCACCTTTGTTGCTCGGAATGACGTCCGGATTCTTGTCGTCCTTCTCGTAGAGTTCGTCGGATTCTGATCGTAGCGGCAGCGTGACTTTCTCTTTGACCGGCAGGAATCCGGGCCGGAGGGCGCGAGAACCTTCCCGGCGGGCCGATCTGATCTTGAGCGCGCCCAAAATGATGACGGTCACCAGCAGCAGGGCCGTCACGACGCCGACGAGGATGCCGAGGATGGGGGCGATCTCGATGTGGTCTCTGGTGCCCAGGGAAAGGACTGGAAATGAAGAAAATTATCAATTTTCAGAAAATACGACTGGATAATCCAATCACATTTGTGAATGATAGGATAGATATGGGATATAATCCAGTACCATTGGGTTTTGAGACAAGAATCGATTGTAGCACCACCTAACTTGGTATGCTAGTAGTTGGAAACTTGAAAAACACGAAAAAAAATTGTTTACAAAAATTTTGGATAGTATATGATTTATAGAAAAAACAACTCAACAGGGTGAAAAACAATTCAATTTTCGACAAAAGTAATTTCTAGTAATTTCTCATGAAATGCGCTCATTTTCTCAGAAAACGCGATTGAACGCCGACATCAAATTTCAGGTTCACCCTTACCGCCGCTGAAAGTTCTGGCGGAGCCGAATATTTGATTGGTCATTGGTTGAAAAAACTGACGTTTCATAATTCACAAACGTCATGTAAAACTGTCACTTGAGACAAGTGAAAATGAGTTGTGTAATATTCATTAACCAACTAGTTGTGTAATGAAATAGAATTAGAAACTAATAATTGTATCTTTGAAAATATTCAAAACAGGATTCGCTGCGTCATATCTAACTTTAGATTTTTGTGGTAATAATAATTCATTTTATGCTTTATTTGCCGATTCTTCTGTATCAGACGCTATTTCGTCGGAACAACTACTCATTTTTGACATAAGTCTGACACGTTTGATATTGCTTATCAAATATTCATTCTGATAAGTGCCAACGCCACTGTCCCATATCAGGAGAAAACCATTGTATTATATTCATGACATGATATCATTAGATACAATTTTGTACGAAATACGTTATGAAAAGATTAATTTGTTCGACTCGCGTAATATGCAAAACTCACTCACTCCGTTTGCTCGTTTTGGCAAATATTACACTCATCGAACAATATCGGTCTTTTCATTACTGATTACGTAAATAACTATTATCCAACCATGTGTGGTCGTTAAAAAGATGAAAACTTATTAGTGCTCTATCAAGCAATTGAGGAAAATATTTTTCGTTATTCATCCTTTATTACCTAACGATAGTTTCAAATAAAACTCTTCAGATTTCACACCAAAAAAGCGCTTTGTTACCGTAGAAAACTACCCGTTGATAACATTCATTTTTATGCTTTGCTATCGGTAACGAATATTTTCCACACTGCCTCTCTGGTTGTAAATTTTCCCATAAAAACAAACAGCTTTTATTGTTCCAATACAGACCAAAAATTCAATCAAAACACCGCAACGTCTTTTTATGAACCCACAACGCTTCGTCGAAAAAACAGCTAAAATTTGAAATAACAACCAACGATTTCATTCCGTCGTTCAGTTACCATATCCACCTATCATGAAAGCTGTAATCGTGGAAAACAAAGCCCATGCAGGATCGAAAAGCACATCTTTTCCAATGTATCGTAAAAATCAATCGGACACGATAACAATAAAATGTCTAATACTGACGTATCCTAATGGAAGCTAATAAAAACGACGGATTTAGCTGCTTGTTTTTCGGAATGAGAATACGCAAAGGATTCCAGGGAGTTTATGCGTCTGTGAATACTAGACTGATCTTCTAAGAGATTGCTTTTGGATGGACAAGACGATTCCAACATATGCTCCCAAAGACCGGACGGCTGGATAAAGGTTCCTCATCTGGACTGCAGAGTCGCTATTGTGAAAAATATTAATTGATTTGAATAACACTGGAATTGTATATGGATTAATTTCTCTATAAATAAAATCGTAGCCTGGGTGGGTTGAAGTTGGCGCTTGAGTCTGCTAGTACAGTAGAGTAAGCTGTATTTTCGATTGGTTTCAGGGGAAATTTCCTTTCGTGAAAATGGTTATATTTGCAGATGCCCCTAGTGCAATATATGGCATCTCCCAATTATACCCAAAGCACCCGATTCTACAACGCATCAAATCACAAATAGACGCATTGAAAAACCAAAAAAAAATACTGGACATTGCTTGGATACCCTCACACATCGGCATTACTGGAAACGAAATAGCAGATACTGCTGCTAGAGAAGCATCTACTGAACCTTGCTCGGAGAAAATACAAGACATACCTTACTACGATCTCAAGGACCATATTAAGAGTTATACAAGAGAGCTATGGCGTACCAGGTGGCAAACCACCAGCAATAAACTAAGAGAAATCAACCCTGACATTACACCCTACAGCTTCAAGGGAATAAATAGAAGAAATCAGGTCATCCTTTCTAGACTACGCATAGGCCACACCAAACTCACGCACCAACATCTCCTTACCAAAAAAGAAACCAAGAAATACGAAATTTGCCAGGTCAATGTCACAGTAAAGCATATCATCTCGGAATGTCCCAGGTACTCCCATGAACGACAACTCAACGGCCTAACGAACAACCTCCAGCAGAACCTCGATAAACGCAACTTGCAGAACCTCATGAAGTTTCTGAAGATGATCAGAATTGACAACTACATCTGATCTCAACTGGACCAATCTAGACACTCGAAGCATATACAATTGTTTTATCTTATAATCTTATATTGAGTGAAATTGTTATTATTCCTACTGTACCACCGCTAATAACCTGTAATGGTTGATGCGGTCTTCTTCTGGATGGAGAAGACGATTTCAACAAATGCTCCCAAAGACCGGACGGCTGGATAAAGGTTCCTCATCTGGACTGCAGAGTCCAGATGAAAGTGTGAAAAATATTAATTGATTTGAATAACACTGGAATTGGATATGGATTAATTTCTATATAAATAAAATGGTAACAAGCCTGGGTGGGTTGAAAAACCCATTAGAAGTTGGCGCTTGAGTCTGTTAGTACAGTAGAGTGAGCAGTATTTTCGATTGGTTTCAGCGGAAATTTCCTTTCGGAATCAATTTTGGGTCGAACAACTCTTCTACTCTTGATCAGTGATATGCCAAATCATCTGATTAGGTATGAGATGAAATAAAATCATCACATGATGAAGTTTATTGCACATGAAGCTGATTCTGCCAGTCTTTCGAAACTGCAATTAAAGCTATATGAGCTCCTCTCATGATTTTACTAATTGGTGTGGAAAGTATATTAGGAAAAACGGTTTTCATGGAGATTTTTACATAAATTACATATATTTTACATAATAGAACAAAAATCAATTATTGTTCAGTGAAGGTTGGCAAAGAGCGAGGGGGAAACCGCTGAAGAATTTTGGTGTACATGTCTTGAGTATTAGTGGTATTACTCGGGTATTATTCGGGGATTAGGGGCATTACTTGGAAATTTCTGGGTATTATAAGTATTACTGGTGTATTACTCGGACAGTAGAAGAAGTAGTTAGGAATTATTGGGCATTACACGAAAAAGGGAGGTATAACTCGAGCATTACATGGCTATAACAGAAATTATTCGGAAGTGAGAGCACAATTATTGCCCAATTATAATTATTTTCAGAATGAATTGTATTTGACGACAAAACTAACATTGAGACACGATTTTATATTCTTATTACTTTTCTGACGTGCATTACTGGCATTATTTGAGGAGTATTACTCGGGAATTTCTATTACTCGGGAATTCCTATCACACAGGAATTTCTATTACTCGGGAATTTCTATTACCCGGGAATTTCTTTTACTCGGAAATTTCTTTTACTCCGGAATTTCTTTTACTCGGGAATTTCTTTTACTCGGGAATTTCTTTTACTCGGGAATGTCTATTACTCGGGAATGTCTATTACTCGGGAATTTCTATTACTCGGGAATTTCTATTACTCGGGAATTTCTATTACCCGGGAATTTGTTTTACTCGGGAATTTGTTTTACTCGGGAATTTCTTTTACTTGGGAATTTCTTTTACTCGGGAATTTCTATTACCCGGGAATTTCTATTACCCGGGAATTTCTATTACTCGGGAATTTCTATTACCCAGGAATTTGTTTTACTCGGGAATTTCTTTTACTCGGGAATTTCTTTTACTCGGGAATTTCTTTTACTCGGGAATTTCTATTACCCGGGAATTTCTTTTACTCGGGAATTTCTATTACTCGGGAATTTCTATTACTCGGGAATTTCTATTACTCGGGAATTTCTATTACTCGGGAATTTCTATCACTCGGGAATTTCTATTACTCGGGAATTTCTATTACTCGGGAATTTCTATTACTCAGGAATTTCTATTACTCGCGAATTTCTATTACTCGGGAATTTCTATTACCCGGGAATTTCTTTTACTCGGGAATTTCTATTACTCGGGAATTTCTATTACTCGGGAATTTCTATCACTCGGGAATTTCTATTACTCGGGAATTTCTATTACTCGGGAATTTCTATTACTCAGGAATTTCTATTACTCGCGAATTTCTATTACTCGGGAATTTCTATTACTCGGGAATTACTTGGGTATTACAGGCATTACTTACTATTTTCAGGATTCCGTGGAAGATGCATTATGATATCTCTGTTAGAGAAAAATAAAAAATACCGGCTCCAATATGGCGGATGAGTTTTGAGATTATGGTTCAATTCGATTCAGAGATCATGAGTTTTTCATCAAAATTCAATATGTTGGACAACTTTTGCGATTATGTTCCGATCCGGAAATTATGATTCTCCCGTCAAAATTCAATATGGCGGCTCCAAGATGGCGGACGAGATTTGTGATTTAGGTTTGATTCTTTTCAAAATTGGTATTTGGGGGTCTTTGAGGTCGGATATTATGACTTTTTTTGGTCAAAATTTCCGAACTAAACATGGCGGCTTCAATATTGCGGACGAGTTTGGTCATTTTGGTCCAATTCTATTGAAATTCTGTATGTAGGGATTTTAGGGATCGGGGAAAATGAATTTTTGGTTAAAGTTGATAAACTCAATATGGTGGCTCCAAGATGGCGGACGAGTTTTGTTATTATGGTCTGAATCTGTATCTGTAAATTGAGAAAATCGCATTTTTTCGATTTCGAGCACATTTTACTCGAAAAATTGTAGATATCTTTTTTGTAGAGAATTTTATGGAGTATATTAAAGCGTTATTTTTTTTGGAAAGAATGGATTTTTCGATTTTCCTCGGAAAATTCCTTTACTTTTAAGTAAAATTTTCCGTTTTTCCGCTACTGAAATGCTTTGTGATCACGAAAAAATATGTGCTGAATCCGTTTTTATCGACACTATAGGAAATTTGTCCACTACGTGAGCTTCGCCAATAAAAAAATGCCGCTGCCATGCAAGATAAAAGTATCGGGAAATTCATTGCCGGAAAATCCACACGAATGACTTTTTCAAGAATGTCTCTTCTGTAATTCATAGTCGAGATATATATGAATAATTTGGGAAAAGGTGATCCTGAAAATATCATTATGTGACTTAATGAGAGAGCACTGAAAATTGAGAAAATCGAATTCGAATTTCAAGCACGTTTTACTCGAAAACGGTGCATTTTCAAGAAAAACTTGTAAGTACCTTTTTTGTGGAGAATTTCATGCAGAATATTATGACATCATTTGTTTTCGAATGAAATGGATTTTTCGATTTCCCTCGGAAAATCGTCAATTAAAATTTTCCGGATTCTTTTACGGCTTATCACCCTCGAAATTCGGATTCAGCGGATCAAAATACATAGGAATAACTTGGGTGATCCCGTCGCGCTTCATCAGATACGAAAACCCTCCCTGCCACCGGACTATCAAATTTACCTGTTTGTTTTTCAGCAACGTTCAGCGTGAATCCCTCCAATACGACCTGCTCGCTCCTTCCTTTGCTATTCGCGCCATACACGACCATCTTGAGTGTTTTCCCGGGGTCCAGTCCACTCACGATAAATACTGGAAACTTGGCGGAAACGTTGGCGAGCAGGACACCCGTGCTCGAATCGTACACTTCCAGCAGGAAGTATTGGGGCTGGCCTCCTGCGACGGGAGAAAAAAAAAGTGAATAACGGAGTTCGGAACTCGTACTTATTCGGCGGTTAAGTGGCGGAACAAATTGGGAATGGTCGGAGCGAAGTTTATGCAGACAGGACGGGTCCGCCATTCGGAGATACCCTTTATTTTTATGGGTGGGATAACTTTATTTGGGAAGGTTCAATAGGACTACTGATGAGGGGGATGTTAGCTGTGGACCTCATTGGATTGAAAATATTTTTTCTGCTTTTGAATGGATATGCTGACATTGAAAGAAATTCATTAGAGCCCAAAATAATTTTTTGAGGAAAAGTATTTCGAAAATAAGATATATTGTCGTTTTCGGAGTCCTGAAGTTGATGGCACTGGCTACGATGAATATGGTGTTTGAGTTTTAGAAAAGCCACTGCTTTATCAATCTGCACTCAGAGAAATTTTCTGATACTAAACATTTCCTCTATTTGATTTCGAGAATTTTACTAGCATATCTTTGGAATCCAAAGTCCAATGTCAATAAAACTATAAATGAGACTGCATTGACTATCCCAAACATAATTAGTATTTTAAAAATTGTTCATAAATGACGGAGTTCTGACGTAACAAAAAAAATCATAACGGAATATAGAATCTCCCCCTTTTCTTTGAAGTCAGATAAAAAAATACATATCGATAAAATAATAAGGAAAATTAAACTATCTTTGAGTTGATATAAATAGAAAATAGTGATTTTTTTTATGGTATCGTTAAATAAATAAACATTGAAAGTAAGATATATCTATTTTTAAAAACTACGGTCGACGGAAAAGTTTTGTAACAAACTCGTGAATTAAAATGGCGATTAACAACCTCAAACATTGAAATATCTCGATTGTTAATCGCCCTTATTAATACACCTGTTCGTTAATAGTTATTTAACGAACAAGTGTATTAATAAGGGCGATTAACAATCGAGATATTTTAACGCGTGAGCGGAGCGAGCGCGTTAATGTTTGAGATTGTTAGTCGCCATTTTAATTCACGAGTTTGTTACAAAACTTTTCCGTCGACAGAAGTTTTCAAAAATAGAGATATCTTATTTTCAATGTTTATTTATTTAACGATACGATAAAAAACAATCACTATTTCCTATTTATATTAACTCTACTCAAAGATAGATAGTTTAATTTTTCTCAGTGGTAGTTTTATTTTATTTTTTATTATTTATTTTCAAATTAAAAAAAAAAATTACCCTCGGTGGGTTTTGAACTCTCGACCTCAGTGTTGCAAGCCAGGTGCACTTTACCATTACGCCACGGGACCATATATGATTTTAAGTGACAATTGGTGTAATGAACATTTTCTAAAATTTTATTTGAAAATTGACAAATAAATAATGACAGATAGTACTAACCAATATAAAATGTATAAGAGCAATGTATGTTGGGTTGCATATAATCAAATCGTTGATTAATAGAAAATCATTCATTAACAGGAGTTATTAATCAACGATTTTGAGTGCGTTAAAATACATCATAAATGAACGGTCGACGGAAAATAACTGTAAATATTGTCATTGGAAAAATTCTGTTAATAATTGTTTCAAGACAGACCCAGTTCTACATACCATCGAATCCTTCCATACATTCCACCTCTAACGATTCATTCGTCATGTTGACGATGGTACAGTTATGAGGCGGGTCGGGTTTTCCTGCCGGAATGATATGGTAGACGCAAGGCTCCTGTTGCTTGCCGGCCAAGTTATTGGCCCAGCACACCAACGTCCCGTAGTCCATTTCGTTGAGGGGAGTGTATGTGAGGGTTGACACGAATCGGTGGAGCACCGACTTGTACTTGGTGGAAGGGACCTCGTTGGCTTCTGCAGAGTTGTTGAATTGCCACTTGAAGCTGTCGGGAGGTGGGTAAGATTCCACCTCGCAGAGAACCTTGATTTTTTCCAGCTTCGCAACGCCGTAGACGCGTTTCTGGTCTGAGCGGCATATCGGTTTATCTGGAATGGAAAAAAATATAAAACAGGGTGAGTCAGGCTCAACGCCTCGGTCTTTCGTGGCCATATGGTATTTTTTTTCAGTAAACGGCCTGGGGGAGTACATGTATGTCGATCTGAAGCACATTTTAAAAATAATTATTTTTATACAAGGGGTTTAAAATAATAGGTATGTATATGATTCGAAAGGAACTGAAATGATGAATCTTTTCACGTGGAAAAATACAGAGTGTTCCATTTGGAACAACAAAGTTCAAATATGCGGTAAGTGTTCCTGATAATATAAAACACACTGTATAATATTGATCGTCGTCTGAAGCCGCAGTAACTGGATGAAAGGGATTTGAGTGACCGGTAAAAATTTCGTACACCTGCCGTGGATAATTCCAATGATATTAAATTTTTTTGACAACGTTACATTTTGAGAAAAAGTTGAATATCTCATACATGGAGAGTTAGGTATAGGGAAACTTTAGCAAAGTCAGCTAATTTTTTCTCAAAGAATTAAACAATGTAAGAAAATACAGGGTGTTCCATTAAAAAAACGTAACTTTGATATGTCACGGTTATTTTAAACATTATTTTTAAAATGTGCTTCAGATCGACATACGTGTACTCCCCCAGGCCGTTTTCTTAAAAAAAAACCATATGGTCACGACAGTCCGAGGTGTTCAGCCTGACTCACCCTGTATGTACAGGGTGAACCAGAATGAGACCGATAAACTCTGGTTACAGATTCCTCACCTCATTTTAAGGTGAAAATTTCCTATCAAGCTATGTCCTAAAATGCACCTCCTCTGAGATACAGGGTGTCAAAAGTATGAAAAAAATTTGGAATTATTTTTTTTTTCTTCAAAACTCCTGATGGAAAAAATATCAAAACTGGTACACCAATCAAATCAAAGTTTATCAACGGGATAATTCAATGTTATAATTTTTAATTTTCGTAAACCAGTGGCGTAGTTACGTTGGTATGTGGTCATATTTTCCTTCATATTTTCTATGGACAACTGAATGAAAGTGAGCATTTGAAATCAGTTAGGCTCATGACCTAAAAGTCATGAAATTCCATGTACCTAAAGTGGAGGTTTCTGAGATAATTGAGAAAAACTGAAGATAGGTCCCGGGTCCCAACATAATTTCCTCTGTACAATAATCTCATAACACTAATTTCTTACAACATAATATATTTTTCATCCTCCTGAATATTTTGTTGGGAAAATCGGAAACAGTACGGGTAGGTCAGAATGAGACCTGACTCAGTGATTCCACGACATCGATTTGGTCAAATAATGTGATGAATAAAGAAATGGAGTTGTCGGTTTTATTCTGACTCACTGATATCTTCAGTTTTTCTCAATTATCTCAGAAACTTCCACTTCTAGGCACATGGAATTTGTGACTTTTAGGTCGACTATCGTTGGGCCTAACTGATGTCAAACGCTCATTTATCCAATCACTTCTCCAAAGAAAATATGAAGAAAAATATGACCTCATACCATTGTAACCACGCCACTGGATTACGAAAATTAAAAATTATTACTTTTTATTATCGCATTGATAAACCTTTATTAGTCTACAAAGTTTGAAATTTTTTTCTTCAGGAGTTTTGGAGAAAAAAAATTACATCTAATTTTTTTTCGTACTTTTGACACCTTGTATCTCAGAAGGGATGCATTTCAGGACATACCTTGATACAAAATTTCCACCTCGAAATGAGGTGAGGAATCAGTAGTCGGAGTTTGTCGGCCTTATTCTTACTCACCCTGTATATAGATGTCATTTCGTTGAATAGGTAATCAGTGTATCATGTTAGCAATTATTGAGAAAGCGGCTGAGTAGCGAAACATGTTGCGAGTATAATAAAACTGCGGAGATCTAATCATAATCACCTTAGTGACACGTCATATATCATGGATATCCATAAAATAGATAGACAGTGGATATAATTCAATAAAAGTTAATTTTTACATCATAAAATCTGCTTGAATGAGAAATTATTAACGGTTAACAATACGAAAACTCACTTCGTACCCTTCATTTGATATGCCTCAAATTAACCAACCATTTAGAATATGAACAATAGCATCCACGATACTTGAAATCTCTTGCATTAATAGTATAGAATGATGAAGAATGTTCATAGATAGTCACCTAAGATGAGAACAACTATTAACATATAATTTTCAGATTTTATAGTCCATGAAAAAAGCAATATGGGCAATTTCTATAGAATCACGCTGTATTTTTTCATTTCGTTGTTCTTCCTCGTGCAATTAAATCTTTAGTGCAATATGAGGAAAATGAAAAATCGTAATGCAAGATACCCAAGAGGAATCCATCTCAAAGGAAGTGAGCGAATTTGAAAAACGTTAAATTGCAGAGTTTTTCATTTCATTGTTTTATATATCCTCGAGGCACTGAAGTCGTAATTTCATCATGTTTTCGGGATGATATAAGAACAAAAACATAGAGATTTGAGTGGAATAATCGGATGGTTTCAGTCGCGCGAAAGTGAATGCCGTATTATATCGTGATTAAAACAAGAAATGATAAGGGTTGCTAGAGAAAAAACAAACTCACTCCGAAATTATTCATGTTTTACTGGAGAGTGTCTTCGAGTACGAATTTTAACTCCAATTTCTCAGGCTTTAAGAGGAGTAGGAATTGGGAAAACTTGATCTTTCATAGAAGTATTATTACTGAAAAATGTTCATCTAAGACGCGTCTTGAATCTACATTTGACATTTGGCAGATTTGACATTAAATACTCATATTACCATCCATCGTCTTGATGGTTAAAATATTTTCAACCCTTTAATTTTTTCACTAAGTTCCAATAACTTGAATCCGCAATGTTCCTCAGGTGATTACTGAGAAATTGAGAATTACAAAGGTCTGTCAGTGTGGTAAAATTACGGTATAATTAATAACACGCGGTTTGGATCCCATCTACTCCTACCTGCTTTCACGGAAACTTTCCATCTAGCGAGCAACAAGGAACGCAATGATATGATAACATCACATAAATAAGAGAGACGCACTACTATGAGCCTATCCTGTTACCCCACCCGATGTATTAACTCACGTCGATATCCCTTCCCCGAGCGAGTATAGGGGAAATTGTAATGCTCTCTCAACATACAGCAAGCTATCCTTCACGCTCTCATGAAACTACCATGCCAAAATGAAAACTTTCCGATACTGTATACTTATACCAAGACTCTTGATATTGTATGGATACCTGCTGTGGTGGCCAAAGTTTGAACAGGTGATAACCAGAAGGAGGCTGGCTAGTTTACAAAGACTGACCATGCTCGAGGTTACTGGTGCTATGTTCAGCACTTCTACGATTAGTTTGAGGGTTATTTTGAACTTTCCCCCTCTGCATTCGCAAGTTGTAACGTAGGCGAGGGCAGAAGCCCCAGAATAATGTGCCTGGACCAATGGAAAGGCAAAAATCTAGGTCACTCCAACATAATTGATGTCATGAGAACCGACATATCTGAAATGCTGTGGAACTAAATAACTCGAACCTTATCCTTTGAATGGAACATTCAACAGCATCATAAGAGATAGGGAAGTCATATCAAAGGCCACAACAATGCTGCCAACGGGTACATCTGGTACATAATTGGCTCTGAGACAAGCACTGGAGTAGGCTCTGGAAAATACGGAAGGAGACCGAGACAAAACATCAGTCCAAGCTTCGGTACCCTAGACTCTATATTCCAAGCCAAGGTAATGGTCCTAGAAATCCAATACCCATAGTTATTCTCTCCGAATGTCAGGTGGCAGAACTGCGCTCGTGCAGATTTTCTTCCAGAATCACAAGAACCTCAGTGAACTAGGAGCATAAAACAATGTGAAACTTCCACTTGGGGACGAGGTCACAGGACTATCCATGAGAATACAGGTTCTGTAGTAAAGAAGATTTCATCCAAAAGGAAAACCACGTGAGAAATCTCCAGGAGTTCATCAGAAGATTCGGCGTCCCCACGAGACATACCTGACACTGGGGAGCAGAAAGGTTCTATATACAACTACCTGCACTTCGGCTGAAAGGTGTAATATTAATTTCATTGAGGAAAATCTGAACTAACGAAGAACCCCAGAAGTACATGTTTCTCTTTAACTCTGTTGAGATCTTGAAAACTAGATCACCAGAAGACGACACTTCAAATTCTGTCAGTACTCTGTTAGAATATAACACTAAGAACATAAAAAACGCCACTTCACGATTCAATCAACATCAGAAAAATCATCTAAATATAATTTGACAAATCATCCGGTTCATATGAAAAATTCTACAGAAAAACCACTTCTGGATAAATATTGTTAAAACTGCTCTCGTTGTTTCTAGAGGTTTTTAAATGTGTTCTAAAAACAAACAAGTGATCGATAACGACATTGTCATCCTATTCATAAGTTACAAAATACTCCTTGCATTTACTGACAAAATCGCTAACAATTTTACAGCAGTTTGCACTAGAAACCTACATCTCGATTTTCTCAGTGTTGATTTAAGTTTTCTATACAGGAAATCGATTAATTCCTCCATGTCCGCTCTCATGATATACTTCGCCGTTCCATTTCGAGAACGATCTCACGCTAAATGTTTAGTGAACCTTACTGATTTCAATTTTATCCGCCTCGGCAATTTTAACAGCTTCATTTTAGTTTTCTGCAGAAGGAGTAATGGCACTTAAATTTTATCATCTCTTGGTGAATTCCAATTTTCGATTCACTAAGTTGTTCCCATTCGTTTTCCAGATGGAATGCACCAGTTGAAGTTTTAAACAGGGTGAACTATAACTACTTACAGAAAGTTATACTGTTTGGTCTCCTGACCAAAAAAAGTTAAAATCAAAGTGAAATTTGGTAAAAAAAAAGTTATCTTATGTGGGAAAGGGGAAAATACTTCTTGTTCTCATTAAGTGACAGCGCAGGCGTCCAATATCCCATTTTCGTGTAAAGAAGAATGAATATTTGTAAGTTCCACTGGTCGAAAGAGTTGAACGTGAAAGTAATAGCATGTTCAAACAGGTTTCCAGTGTCTTCTTCCTACGTACTTTAAACAATGTGATTTCTCAGATTCACTTAATTTTTTCATATTCAGAATCATTTGCTGAATAACATTATCTTTCAACATTCAGAAAACCCCCATCA
The DNA here is from genome assembly GCA_958298965.1 of Chrysolina haemoptera. Taxonomy (NCBI): domain Eukaryota; kingdom Metazoa; phylum Arthropoda; class Insecta; order Coleoptera; family Chrysomelidae; genus Chrysolina; species Chrysolina haemoptera. The sequence continues at coordinate 2,113,368 of OY282588.1, forward strand.
CTTGGGATTGAAACCAATATATCTTACAAACTTCAGTAATATTTTTGAATACCTTTCACAGTCGAAGATTTAAAATACTAGATGGAGAGGCTTTCAGGTTTGACGTTTAACTTGTAGTAGCACTTTTCATCAATCAAAATCCACTTCGGACGTCAATAACTCGAAAACTCACGAAGCTATCGAGATTGAACGAGAATTATCGTTCCGAAAAAAGTTGATTGATTTGCTTTTATACAAAGAAAGGGGTATTTAAGAGATCCCAGGAGAAGCCTTTTGTGTAAAATAGAAAATTAAGAGCATCTCGTTGAGGACAAAGTTTGGATATGAAGACCACATTTTGATTTTTATTATTTTTTTTTTTCGAGAACTCCAAAAAGGATTCAAAACAATTTTCAGTTTCAAAAATTTCCTCTATTCATTCATGCAAAACATTTCCAGGACACCAACTTGTTCATATACAGGGTGTCCCAAACTCGATGGCCTATTAGAAGGTTCTGGAGAACGGAACATAGGATTATTTTGAAAATTGGGTTTCTTAAGTAATTGGATATGTTATATCGATCTAAAATATTTTCGGCAATGCGGTGTTGCCGCTTCTATTGAAAATAGCAACAACTTTAATACTTCAAACAGAACACCCTGTATATTATTGCATTTTTCGCTACTACTTTTCGATTATTTTAATACTTCCTCTTTGATGTTTTTCGAGAAATTCATTGTTTTCCTTATTTTTTGTGGGAAATATAGCTTCAATTCATTCTTTATTACTGTATTATTTGGATTCGTAGAAAGCTTAAAGCTTGGGAGTAGATGTGTATCAGTTATGTCTAAGGGAATTCGTCCTCCATTATACAGGGTCCTTCAAAATTTGTGATTTAACCGATAGATACAAAAGTGGTGATAGGTACAAAAGTGCATTTCCTCAAATGAAACACCCTGTATCGAATATCCTGAAAAACAATTGAATTTACTTTTAGATGATGTATTCTGTTCCTACACCTAAATAGTCAGGTTTCCGAAATAAAATCAAGTATCTTTAAAAATTGGATTATTTTGCCATATTTTGTATTAGGTAGCTATGAAATGAATGAAATAAAACATGTCATTCTGAAAATTCGACAATCAAACGTTTGAGCTTTCATTAACGTAAATTTTATTAGGAATTAATTAAAATTAGAGACTATTGAAATAAAGTTGTACAAAAAATAAGGAAATCACTGAATTTCTCGAAAACCATCAGAGATATGTATAAGAAAATATCATACAGAAATAATCTAAAAGTAGTAGCGAAGCGAAAAATGCAATAATATACAGGGTGTACTATTTGAAATATCAAAGTTTTTGCAACTTTTCAATAGAAGCGGCAACAATGCAGAGCTGAAAATATTTTAGATCGATAGAACAAAACCAATTACCTGAGAAACCCAATTTTCAAAATGATCCCAAATTCCGTTCTCCAGAAACGCCTAATAGGCCATTTGGGATACCCTGTATAAATTGACGGATGTAGCCGTTTTTACCTGGTAAGAGATCATCACGACAAATGAGAATTCCTATGATATTATACCAATTTATTATACATTTTGTTGTTCATGAATGTGGTTGATTATTTTTTTCATATGTGAAATTCTGACATTTTGGTGGTTTGGTGGTTTCAACTAATAGCAATGCATTATTCTACCCAATCATTCAGTATTATACTGATAAAACTGCTCCTTCATCGATAATACCTTGTTTACATTGAAAAGTCAAAATTTTACTCTGAATTTGTCATTATTGACAACTTGAAGAGCTTCGAAGTTTATTGGAAAATGAACACAAACCGACCCAAGAGAATATTGAACATTTAATACAAAATTCCACTCCACAAAACACAATCAAATCCAAAAAATGTATATGGAATCAGATTGAAGCATTTTGCAGAATCAGAAACTACCAACTACAAAAAGATACGAGTATTCAAGAAATTGCAAAAGTTCTGGACAACAAATATGAAAAAATGTAACGGCGAAGATTATAAAGAGTATACATTGAAAACCATTTGGAATGTAACAGCCAAGTTGATACAGAAAAAATACTACCTAGAATTTGATATAAGCTTTAATCCGTTTCAATATTTGGAATTTAAAAGAGCGAGAGATGTGCGAAATGCCAAAAGAAAGGAATTGCAAAAGTTGTATAGAAAAAAGAAAGCAAAGTGCAACAGCACTAGAAGAAAAAGAATATATGAGTAGTATCGATTCGTATCACGAAAATACGCCTTCGGGTCTCCAAATGAAGTTCTTTCATATTATTTCCTATATGAATTAGCATGGTGCGGAGGCGAAGGTGTTAATTGCCTTATCCATACCCATTTCAGGGAGGAATTAAATAATGCAGGTGAAAAAACAGGAGGATTAGAATATAATCCTATATTTGGTAAAACTTGCCAAGGTGGGAATAAAAAATCCACTGACACAAAATGGTTGACACCTAACTCAGAGAATCCTGAACGGTGTCCCATACGATTGTATAATAAGCTTATGGATAAACGCGGTAAAAATATCACCACTGATCGATTTTTTCTTACTCCAAATCCCTATTGGAAAAATGCTAAGGCTACTTGTTATAAAAAAGTACCAGTGGATCAGAATGTAATGGGCAAATGGTTAAAGAAATCAGCTGAAAAATGTGGATTTGACATTAAGAGAAGAAAAATAACTAATCACTCAAGCCGATCAACTTTGGTTCCTCATCTAATGAAGAAAGGTATACAGGAACAAGAAGCCATCAAAATAACAGGTCACGCCACAGCATCTTCGTTGAAGCCATATTTACATATTGATGCAGAACACCATAAAAATATAATGGGAAGAGTTAGAACGGACTAATTGGCACTTATTGCCAATACATCAACAACTGCGGCAAAATTAATCAACATTAAATCCACACATGAGTTGGAAGAGACATCTGTTCTTGCTGGCCAAACGCTTTACGAAAACTGTGTATTCAATAACTGCAATTTTTCAAATAATTAATTCTTTCTCTTGTTCAAAAAGTTATTATCTTATGTATTCTTTGAGTTCAATAAAATAATAAAATGAAAAAGATAAAGCAAAATCCTTTTAAATCGCTGAAAAAAATAATCTTACCAAATACAACTCGTTTTTAAAATTTTATCAGATAATTTTTTATTTTCATCACTCAAACTTCTTTATTTGAGGCAAAAACATTCAAATTCAAATTTTTGCCAAATAAACAAGTTTTCGTGGAAAAGATAAAATTATCACTTATAATCTCCCTAGTGCTTGAATTATTGCCAGAAATTTTTCGAGTACATGAATTTTTTGAAAATTACCCCAGTCGCGCAGCGACGAGGGTGATTTTCTTAAAAAATTCATGTACGAGATAAATTTCCAGCAATTAATTCAAGCACGCAGGGGATTCGGTAAGAAAATTTCACACCAAAATATATTAAATTAATGGTTAATTCAACTGACTTGTAGATTATTCTGAAAGAAAACAAGTTGTAACATCAGTGGGCCATGAATGGTTTTTGTTGATATAATGACAGTTACGCGTTAGTATTAGTGGCGGTGTTTGTATGTGAGGAAGGAAAATTCATTTTGCGACATTTTCAACCTAAAATTACATTGCACATCACGCAGAACTAAAATAGTTTTGACTGGTCCATTCGGATTATCTATTGGGAAGTGCTGTGGAAAGGAATTCTTGCAAATTTCAGCCGAGTATTCACGAAAAGATAAGTTGAATAAAATTGTTTCAAATATTAAATTCATCAAGTCAAGCATAGATAGATTTGATTGATATACATTTTTTATTCATCGTTGAAATGCAAGTTCTCAAAATATTTTCAGACACATTCGAAATATTTAGTGAATATATAATTATGAAATATTATCTCCTTTCATATGGAAAATAACATTCCATTTGTACATAAAAGCAAAATGTTAACTACCACATGTCAAATATTTGACAGAAAAATTTCCAATTATTAATTTCGCCCAGGGTACCTAGGAGGATAAAAATTTCCGGAAATTTTTTGGGTTGCCATGACAACTAAATAAAAACCAATTTTTTGATTGGCTGAAAAAGTGGGGTGTGAAATTTTCGATGAAATTTGAAGCACTCGTGGTATTACCTTTGATAAATATAGACGGTTCACCGATGACCCACAAACAATATTTCAAGAGGAAAGGTCCCCCGTACACTTTCCACCTTCGTCCGACAAATTCCCGTTTCGTCGAAGCAAAAAATTAATAAATTTCCCCGAGCCCGTCCTCGCCGTCAAATAAAACCACCTACGCGGACTTACACATAATTCTCAGGTCTACGACGTTGCTGTCTCCGTCTCCTTCCACGTTGGACGCCACACATGAGTAATTTCCCGCTTGACTCCGGGTCACACCTTGCAGGGCCAACGCTGTCGTGCTCATTATTACGCCGCCCTTCTGGTTGGCCTGCATCACTTGACCCTGCAAAAAATTTCATTTATCAAATAAATTGTCTTCGTGAATTCGAGATTATGCTCTACGTCGGAATTCCAGTGGGCGGTCAAGAATTATTGTCTCTGTTCGGGTTTGTGTGTTGGAGCAGGTGAGAATGTGCCAGTTTCGGTGTATCCAGTACGATGGGGTTTTGAGACGAGGATCGATTTTAGCACCACCAAACTTGGTATGCTAGTTGTTGGAACCATGATAAACACGAAAAAAAATTGTTTACCAAAATTCCAGAAGTGGAACATAGTTTTTCTTTCGCTTGAAAATAAATAAATATAAATGTAAATGTAAATAAATGTAATCTTGGAAAGTATATGATGATTTATCGAAAAAAACAACTACACAAGGTGAAAGATAATTCAATTCTCCACAAAAAAGATCCTAAGTAATTTTTTACCAAACGCGCTCGTTTTCTCAGCAAACGTGATTGAACGCCGACATCAAATTTCCGGTTCACCCTTACTTACACGTCGCTGAAATATTTGATCGGTCACAACTCTGCTAAAAATGATCGGAGAAGAAAAAAAAAAGTTCATATCGTTTCTGAAGACTCCTACCTTCTCAAGCAAATATGCGAGTATTTGACTATCTGAAATCTGTTTTTACGGAGATGTTTGCGGATGATCCGACAATCCTGGATAATTTAGTGAAAATGGAATTATTATACTAAAGCAGCAACCCATACCCTCTTTTGGACTATATGCAACAATTTGAGAGTAGTGTGACAGTTCCCACTTATGCATGCCAAAAAAAAAAAACATTTATTTCACTCCCATAAAACCAGCATTCTCTTCAGAAACTGCTGAAGATAATCGCTTATTCAAATCCTGCATACAGTATCGGAAACTTTTCATCTGGGGTATAGACAGAAATCTACGCCAGCAACAAGGAACGCAATGATATGATAATACCAAATAAATAAGTAGTTTTGAGAAAAAAAGTTTTTATGAACATATGTTCGGAGTTGCTTCTTTTCTGAGATACAGGGCATTGATTTTTTTTTCAAACGCCTTTGTATCTCAGAAACGAAGCAACTCCGGGCATATGTTCATAGGAACTTTTTTCCTTAAGGCGACCTAACATCTCACCCTCTGTAGTTTCGTACCGTAAATAGAAACACGAGGGAAACAAATAAGCACTGTTCTGAAAAATCGAATTCTTGGTATGTTATCCCCAGGAGCCACTCGTAAAAATATCTTCATTTTACTCCAAATCGATATACTTTTTAACCTATTCGAGGCTTGTATGCGAAAATGGGGCACTTAAATCTGTCACTAGCTGACGGTCTATAATTAAGATATATAAAGTAAGGGACATAGTACAGTAAACTTAAATTAAAAATTGAAAATAACTTATTAACGTAGTATTACATATACATTACATATACATGATATAAAGATCGTGGAATCAGTGGGAATATACATGGTGTAATGGAAAAACCGTAATTAGTTATTTATGGTACTAGTGTGTTATGTTACTCACTAGTGACTTAAAGATTATAACTCACTAGTGTGTTATTTGATAGTTTACTTCTCTAAAATGACATTCATAATGACAGTCATAACTGTCATGTGTTGGATAAACACATAAATTCAGTTTTTCAACCACTTCTAACTGCTAAGTTAATTTTTATGGTAGATTGTTATTTTCATAGATATATTCAACGTTTTGATGCATGCAAAACCTTGGGTTGTATAGCGCTCTGTTGTAATGGGAATGTTTACATTTGCCCCGGAATTTTCTGAGGAAGGGGTATATATAAACATATGTGTGGGGCAATTGGTATGACTTACTCTTATCTCAGAAGTCCTTAGCATGTTGGCGATAAGACCTCCGATCCAGACGGTATCGAAGGCTTTTATGCATATCCCAACACCAAATTGAATGAGTATAGGTATACTTCAACACGAACCTTTTTCATTGTTAGACAATCATTGACATTGTACAATTTTTGCTGCAATGCAATTTTTTCTTCCATTTGAAAATGCTCTCTATAATGCCCCATGGTCTCAACTTGAAGCAGGTTCATCGTATTTGCCCATTGTCGAATATACCAGCGTCATTCAGTCGCAGACAGGCTAACCGAAGATAATCTTATGTGAATCCCACATAATTTATGCCAGAATTCATCCATTTTCATCGAAATGAGTTCCACAGACGTTATTATTCCAGTTCGCCTCGGCAGTTAATTGGCAGATCGATTAATTGTTAATGGCTCGGGGTTTTCGCATTCACTGTGAAACTATTCGGGGCTAATTAAATTATTACGTTAACAAAAACAGGTTGCCGGGCTATTTGTTCCATGAATTAATCTGAAACCCAGTTCGGTGGGGAATTTTGGGCGGGTGTTGCCGAGAAAAACAGCAGGAGATCGGAATGTGTTTTCGTGGAAGCTTCGATCGAGGCTGATTCGTATCAGTTTTTGAGCGTATGCAAATTACCAGATAGAATGGTTTCAGGAAACCATTTGTACACTGAGAGAAATCTGGAGAACATATTGGTATATTCAAGAAATTATCAGAAAAGTTACAATAATTTTTGGTAATCCTAATAACTTGGATAGTAAGTGGTAAAATACCAATAAATAGTTGAAATATTTTATGGTTAACGTTAGTATAAATCATTGCTGTCACATATAGTACCAGAAATTGTTGTAAATATCACTATACATTTTTCTCCGTGTACACTTGCGGTTAATGATACGGTTTTGAAGAAACAATTTCAGTGAAAAAAAGTGAATTATTGTTCAAACGAGTCAACGGTAATCAAAATGGAATCATAATAAACTACAAGCCCATATTGCATATATTACAGAAAAATTCCGAGATTGATACGAAAATTTTGTTCTATCCATATACATATACCGAGATACGTATTTTTTTGTCTACTTATTGCAATTAATTTTTTAATTATCAGGTCTATGTTTATAAAGAATTATTTCTTCTTCATTTTACGAATTAATAAACTAAAATATTAAAAAGAAAAAGAAATAATGTCATTTAAATTAATCGCACTAGTGCGGTAAAGTATATCAATACAAAACTCATGTGAGCATCGTATTAATTGAAACTCATTAGATGTAATTCAACGTTCGTCGTGGTATTAGCCAGGAAAGTAGTTGTTTTCTGATGGATTTTCGACCCAATTATTCCTATTGTATAGGATTATGGCAATAAGCGCCGTCCTGGTAGTGCAGGACATCTTGTTTCTCTCTTGACAAGCTTATTGTGAACAATGCATGCAGATTTCTTTAATTTGTATTTGTGGTTGAGTTAATCACGCAAGTTCTGGGTATTGCATTGTTTGAGGGGCTGGAGTTCAGATGGCGCCCGTGGTTTAGTGAACGCTAGGCTACGGGCGGTGTCTCAGCTTCTGCCTTTACATGGAGATTTTGTTGAATCGTTTGTTGCAGACATCAGTTATTGTCTGCAGAGACCTACCCTATACTGATGAGGGCAAGAACCCAGAAATCGATCTATAGGTGGTCCAAATGTTTCAATGAACATTTCCATGCAACTAGCAATTGCGGAGACATCCTTGTAGGACTCTGCACGGAAATTCATTAGATGTAATTCAACGTTCGTCGTGGTATTAGCCAGGAAAGTAGTTGTTTTCTGATGGATTTTCGACCCAATTATTCCTATTGTATAGGATTATGGCAATAAGCGCCGTCCTGGTAGTGCAGGACATCTTGTTTCTCTCTTGACAAGCTTATTGTGAACAATGCATGCAGATTTCTTTAATTTACATTCCTATTGGTAGTGAGTCGAATTATTGAAATGCCATATCATCTCAATTCATGTAAGTAACACCTCAATAATGTTACTTAGACGGCACTGTTAAGCTTGGTGCTTCTTATGAGACTCCAAAGCTTCAAAAGTAGTTCACGTACTGTATGTACCTTCAATCTGTTAGGCTTTTGCTTTGACAAAATGAATACAGTGCGGTATAAGTAGGTAAACAGCCTGTTTTTCAACTCAAAATTTGAACATAACCTCACTTTTGTTTCGGGTTGGGTGCGAACGTGGTGACTGCTTGTGTGTGTGACGTAGTAGAATGAGAGCGTGTATAGTTATCTATCATCTTGCCAAAAAAAGTGACTCAGACGCACAGAAAATGCCTTCGAATGGATCTACTAGTTCCTGTTTTAATTTTCATTAGTTTTTCTTTACCTTTTTTCAGTTTTTCTGTCCTATATTGTGATGCGTTCAAATGCTGGATGGATCGTTTATTGTTCAGCCTACGATACAAATTGCCGATATCAATGCAATTAAATTAAACATTCATTACTGATCGGAATGTGTAACTGTTCTTTTGATTAAATTCATTTCAGTTAATCGAATATCGGTAATTTGAACATTAAGGTTCATATGCGCAATTTTTGGTATCTACATCATAGCTATGGTAGAGTTGAAGCCTCTTCCGATCTGTGATAATTATTTTTTTCTTTTCAATGTGAATAGACAGTTTTTTGTCCAGTCTCATTAGAAATTTATAAATTTGTTTGGAATATTCCAGAAAACCAATTTATTGGAATTGTTAGAATTTGGTTCTAATCCAGTAACGACAAACTCGATCTAAAAGTGAAGAATCAATTGTAGCACTCTGAAACTCGGCACATGACATCTGGACATGTATTATTAAAAAAAAAAAATTACAAAAAATCACGACTGAAATTAATAAAGCTGAATTTTCAACTGAAAGGATGTATTCAGTGTGACTCAAATCAAACAGCATACACTCTTCATATACCTGAACAATAAATGTAACTCAAAATGTTTGTCACTTCTAGGGCATTACTTTTGCACACGGCTTTCCAGCGTCTTTCGGAATGCGAAGGCACGAGTCTCTCGTGTGAAACTAACGGCTCTGTTGGTATGTGTCGTGGATTATATCATTTCCTGAGCGCACGATACAGAGATATGATAAATGATTAGTGCAGACAAAAGCTTAAATTGCTTTTCAAGAAATTATTCGCTTGGGTCGGTGCCAGATGCAATAATTGAAGTGAGTGACAAACTATTATTGTTACTTCTAGCGACACGTACATGGGTTGGTAGGTGTTTCTGTTGAGAATAGTGTGACAGTTTAGTGTGTGGAAGATATGGCATGGACTTCCAAATGAACTGTTATCTGGAAATGATTTTTCCCGTAATATTTTCGCGGAACTCATTGATACCTAAGATTTTGTTGATAAACAACAATAGTATAATGACGATGATAGTAGTGTTTCTTGTTGATTATGATGTAATTCACAAATATTAACAATGTTAATGGAGAAGTCATAAGAACATTGATAAACAAGATCATCACGAAAAATGAGCTTGAGCGTACGAATAATAATAATAATAATAAATCATAAAAACTGTTTTTTTTGGACGAGTGGACAAGATTCTAGGACGAGCCTAGCGAGTCCTGGAAGTCTGCGAGTCCAAAAAAACTGTTTTCGGACGTGTTGCGTACACAATTTTTTCGGTAACCGTGTAGAATAACAAATCGAGACACATTTATTTTTTATATTCGTTTGTAGAAGAAAATTTCGAACATTTTAATTCTTATTTGTATTAAATATCGAAATGCGAACAGAAGATAGATACTAACAGAAACATTCTAATTATTATTTATATAAATATTTATATTGAAATTCGGGCATTTCCCGGACTAGTCCGGGAAGTGATACTTTCTCAAAGAAAAATCCGGTTGCCGAAAAAATAATCTTTCTAACATTAGTTAAAATCGTTTTTGTCAGAACAGTGTTTTTATAAAATGTATCAATATTTGTCATAGCAATCTGAGGTGAAATAAATTTTTTTAGTATTATTCAAACCGGTATGATTTTTAGGAGAAAGCAGCGTGTCCATGATTCCAGGACTTCTATAAAAAGAACCACCATTTCAACAGAATGGTTCGGGTAGAGCCTGAGGAGTTCAGAGAGTAGCTCTCGATATTTGGTAAGTTTTTCCTCATCTTTTTCTACGATGTTCGTTTCGCCAGAAGCCGAAAACTCTTCGACGAAATTCGTCCCACTTTGATGGTCGAGGAGAACTATATCAGGGTTATTTGCTTGTATTTGACTGAGGGTGGGGAATGAGTAGTTCTAATAAATTCGGCACTCCTCAATCTCCGAAGCATAAGGCAACACCAGTGTTTCGTCTATACCGTACGAATGTCGTAGATGGTAGTACAACACTCGTAGAGCCGCGTTATGTCTGTGGATATAGACTGAGACTGCATAAGCTTGACACGCGTATAACAAATGCACTATGGTCTCAGGAGCCCCACGACGCTCTGCATATAGTGTCCGGAACCTCTATACCCATCACGCGACTACGGTAGACCGGGTGTTGGAGACTTCAGCTCACTTGACCTGAGAAAACCGAATGTCAGATTTTTGGATAAGCCAAAGTCTTTCGTGTTTTCGAAGAAGACCACATGCATTGGCTTATCCTTATGCAGCTGCAGAAGCACTCCTGTCTCCGCAGCTTTAATGTGAGTCTTGTGCTGAACGGACTCCAACTCGGTGACTGAGTTTGGATTAACTCGTTCAAAGTCGAAAACAAGACCAAGTTCATCGGCTGCACGACCTGCTGCCTTGAAAATAAATGCTCCAATCCCTGCTTTCTCATGGTCACAGACCAAGCAAAGAAGGGGATCTGAACTCCTAATAACTTTACAGGCTCCATCCAGTACCATTCTGTTAGGTAGACACTCCAAACTCAAAAGTCCACTGCCTCCCTGCTCTTTGGGAAAGTGAAACCGTAGAACGGACGGATTCAAGCTCCTAAAATGCATTATTTTGCGAGTTGTCACGTCGAGTTGTCGCAGCTCTTCTTCCATCCAGTCCATTTCACCACTCCACAGGGGAGTAGAATAAGATTGGAACGGCAACCATATTGGCTGCAGCAACTTTGTTCTTTCCCGATAGTTCTGATGACCAGATCTGTCGGAGTTTGTGCTGATACTTGCCACGAAGTGAGTTTTTAACAGTGATTACCTCTTGGGAGCGGCGCTGTTCCACCCCTAGGTCAGTGTACCTCCGGAAAATGATGTAGATAATTCCATCTACGAGTTGGACATTCTCTCTGTATTCCTCGCATCGTCTTCTTTTGAGAAGGACCGTGGCACATTTGTCGATCCCATACTCCATTCCGATAACATGCGGGTACTCTTACACCATCCTCAAGGACTGATGTAGATCCTTTTCTCCAGAGGCATCCATTAAAATAAGTCTCGCGTTATACAGCTGTTGATGAGCAGGTGCTCCTCGCAGCTAGCGACCACCTTCTTTGACCCCCTTTGCTCATTCACTGGGTCAACTGCGGAGAGTATTCGCATGTGTAAGATGTGGGTAAACATATTATAACATGCATGTTATCGGTCTGTAATTCTTTGTATCAGACAAATCTCCGTTTTTGGTGATAGGCATTGTGCTTGGAAATTTATTCCTCCAATAGTTATTCAACCCATCAGGGCCAGATCAGCGGAGTTTTTCGAGCCTTCAAGGGCCTGTCGAACTCCTCCTGTGGTTATCGGGTTGCACAGGTCATTGTTCTCAGGGTGACGAAGCCTCCTGCATAAAGCTTCGAACTTCGCAAGGGCTGGAGTATCTACGTTGAGTGGATGCAGAAACTCATTGATGCTCTTCCAGAAGGTTTTCACCCGATCAGTGGCCGGCGGGTTATCCACAATACGTGGAGGCTCTTGGAATAAGCGGTAATGCTCATCGCGAAACTTGATGTTTTCCGCGACACTTCTTGCTCGCCTCACTAGTGACTCCTTCGCAGCCACCAGCATCCGTACCCTATCAAGGCAGTGCTGTTTGATGGTAGACAATACGCCTAGTTTCAGTGTGTGGTGGGCTCGTTTTGATTTTGTGGCTGTTCGCCGCACTGCGGGCGTGAAGAGCCTATTGGCCACGACATAGTCCATCACATACTGGATACGAGACGCGTGTTGTCTCGCCGACTTGATCTTGGCTTCCATCTTGTGTATGCGTCGTTCATCCCTCCCAATCAGAGAGGTGGTATCCCTCCTCTCTGTCTGGAACAAAGCCTGTATGACGTCATACACGGCAGAGTTAATCTACCAGATATCAGCGTCTTCCGAAAGAACATCGTTAATGTCCACATCCACTCGTGCCAATTGTTGTGGCTTCAGGCGCTTGGTGTTATGAAGCATCCTAGAGGTTCTGATACCTTTTATCGGTGGAATGATGTGACCTCTTCTACAGCCAGAATGACACGTGGCACATCTGCCACTGGTGCCACTTCGTTTACCGGCTGAGGAGGAGCTCTGACATAGTCTCGTTTCCGGAGATGGGACTTGATCCCTAAGGTTTTGGGCGGAAAATACAGCATGCTCAAAGCGCTCTTGTTCATCGCGCTCGTCATTGATTGGCAAATTATTATTATTACTATCATTATTATTATTACTTCTATCATCAAATTATAGCAATATTCCGTACTCGACAGAATAATCGCTTTTCACTTTTTTAATCACTACCCTACAAAGATACTGAGATCGCATGAGAAGGTTAATCTTCTAGTTTTCGCAGCACTCGTAGTATTCTCGCAGTCACTGCAAACCCCGATTTTCGTCCAAACTCTCGCACCGTATCAAATACATCCATTCCGGAGAGCGAAAGTAAACATTTCCGTTGAACTTCCCTCATCATCTCACGCCTCAATCAAATTAGGAATTGTCGTGTGAATGGAACATTGTTTTAATATATTGCCTCAATACTGGAGAGCACTCTGGTATTCCTGTATCAACAGTCGTATATTTGTTCAGCTGTGGAGAATGTAGGCGACAGTTGAGTGTCACTAAAAAGGTTGTCCGCAGTTCAATAAAATGTCTTTGTGAGATATACTGCCTTGAAAACCATTTCGTTTCAGTGGCGTAGGCTACCGGTGTAACAAAGAATGGAATAATATCCTCAGATGAAACTTATTCATTCAGTAAAAATATGCTGTGTTCATTCCGCAAATATCTGCTATCAACATATATGTAAGATTTGACGAGATATTATGTTATTATGGGTAAAAAGTGTTTTTGCAAATATAAATAATTTCTGTCAATATATTTATTAATTGTAGCAGTATATATTATATTGCTTACCGATATATTTATTTTTGATCAAACACAATATATTTACATTTCAAGTGTTACTAATATACAAAAACGTGAAGTCTCATATATTTATGAATTTGATCTATTTTATGTCGTCAAGAGATGGCGCTATGGACGCGATTTGTGACACGTTCGAGCATATGACAACATGGGAACGAAGCAAAGTTATTAGTACAGAAATTGCCGAATAGATGGCGGCAGTGTAATATTTCAGATTGGGTCATTTGATCTGTTCTTACTACCTACTGGCACGACCTTCTAGATTCAGATTACCCAAACCATTATTTAAAGGACGAGAATGAAGAGAATATTTCTCGTTTACAAACATTTAACAATACCCTACCTAACAACCTAACGCCCCTCACCAACCTAACTGCAAACATACAGTGGAGAATGGAGTGGATTATTCAAAGTCAAGATACCTATAACTGGAAAAACGTATTTTATGAAACAAAAATGCCACAGCAAAGTAACCTTTATACGATGCTTTGGAGAACAAAGTTTATAAATGTATGCCACAATATATCTAGATCATGGCTATTCTATGTATGATTGCAACTAGAGGTAACAGATTGAGAAATTATTTAGGTTAATTGTAAAGTAGAAAACTATGCTCGAGCTTGGACAAATCGCGTCGGTTGCGCCATCTCTTGACGGCATGAAATAGATCAAATTCATAAATATATGGGAATTAACATTTTTATATATTTGTAATGCTTGGAAAGTAAATATATTGTTTTATCAGTAATAAATATATCGGAAAGCCAAACGAAAACTAATAAATATATTGACACAAAAGTAAATATATTTGCAAAAACACTTTTTACCCGAACGGCGCGTCATATTATAATGTGAAAATAATTTTTTATCTCCTTTCATTGGACATTTGGCATTTGTTAAGGTTTCACTCAAAAGATTGAAAGGTGTTATTTTGGAACCTAACTTCCCTATGGGAAAGAGAAAATTTTGGGTTGTGTAGTGCACACAAAATGACTAAGAAGAATATAACCTTTGGACGATTTCACAGTAATTGATAAAATTCGAACTCGTGGTGTTTTCTTAAAGTAATGCAGTTTCATTCAGAATACATTTTTTCTCAAGAAAAAAGTGGTGAAATGGTTGTTTCCGAATCCGAAAACTATTTGACCATCGTTGCTGGAGAGCAGTATATATAACTGAAATGAGCCCTTCAAGGTCAGCCAGTACATTTTTGGTGTATCTACCAATTATGGAAATTTCACAATTCTACGTCAAACATTACGAAAGTTAGACAACTGAATGAAATGGTTTTGTAGTATAAAGGGAATTAGGAATTCTAAAATAGCTTCAAATAATTCACAAAACTTCAACTCAGCTTCAGTTGAATAGGAGTATTGAATGAAACATTGATTTCATATTTTACCATTTTCAGAGTCATCATGATCCCGTTCATTCTCTCTACAAGACGCAAGCCAAGAACATACTCCCGAATGGGAAGTACCCAATAAGATGTCCGTTGTTTATTGTATCCAAGAGGGAACACAACAGCGGCGTTCAGTAATTACAAGTGAATGTCTGGAAGTGTCTGGAGTTCCTGGCATTCCAGAGTTGGCGGAGTAGGAAGAGTAGGTGTGGCAGAACTCGTGCATACCGACTTGTATACGGAGCTCTTGACACAGAGAAATGGACACATTCATTGGAAGATATTAAAGCGCTATGAGACATCAGGAATTCCATGCAATTGTTTCTTTGCCAGGCCTTACTCAGTGGCGGGTATTCAGTGGGTTCTTCGAGGAAAATATATGGTACTCGATAGCCTACAATAACTGTAGGGGAGGGTCGGGTAGCTCCGCATGGCGGGTAGCCCCGGACATTTCTATTACGAAAAAATCAAGTACTTTAAAAAAACCTAAAGTAGCTTATTAGCATGTTGATAAAATGTAAATTTTCAGTACGGTGTTGTACAACTTTATTGAATGATATAATAACAAAATTGTGATTATATCGAGTTGATTGTGATTTATATTTATAGTAAATTCATCGAACTTCACCACTGTGATTATTTATTCCATTCTTGGCATATCTTGAAAACTATGACTGCGGACATTGTATAATACCCTATCGGGTAGCCTCGGACACATGAATGTAGGGTGTCCCCAGACACGCTTCGAAGTCCTAAATTCAACAGAATCACTCTGGGTCATTAATCTTTTTTGTTTTTGTTGTTTTTTCCGTTAACCTACGAACGGCAACCCTCAAAAGTCGAAACTTGTGCGAGCCAAGGATTAACGAGGTCTTACCTTTTAACGTGCGATTCTTAGCACGATCCGAGGAGAATAGATCGTTTGAAAGTCTCCATCCAAACCATAACTTCGCATAGAGTTGCTTGGCTCGAGATATCAATGACCCACGCGTACAACCCTATTCGAGCTATCCTCTTGGATTTTCGTTTGGGTTATTTGCTCATCAATTCAGCTCTCGATTGTTGATTGTTGCATAAAATGTTAAAGATTCAGAAGTGAAAAAAATATCCAAAATCTCATCCGAGATCGTGATCACATATTATGTGATTAAAAATTTCAAGAAGACCATATCCAGTTTCATAAATGTGAAGATTTGATGACATTTCTACTTCGAACATATTCTATGAATGTGATAGACAAGGCTAGAAAGCATTTAGTTCATCGTTAAAAGGCTGGGGCTACCCAAAGATTTTTATGATGAATGAATTCAGAGGCCCATGATTTTTCAATCTTGTGATTACAATAATCAAAAGAAAATTAGTATGTCAAATTATTTCAACTATTGTAGATTATGTGTTCATATTAAAATAAAAAGTGAAGGTAAAAAAGTGTATACAGCTTGGCAAATCTATAAAGGAATATCGATGAACGTTTGAGTAACGCGAATTATAATGAGAAAGCATTCGGACGAAAAAAAAGGTAGTATAAAATTGTACATTCTTCTGCTACTGCGTGCTCATTTCATATCCCTCTATAAATTTGCCAAGCTGTACTTCATTTTTATTCATACCTCATTCAGGTGTCCGGTATTACCCGAACTTCCCCTATAGAGGGTGAAGTAATTGTATTATCAATCAATCAATCAATCAATCATTTATTTGACTACATTACATACGAATAGTACATTTGTAGCAGGTCATTCATCTAAAAGTAGATAAAGAGAGAAATAAAAATAAAACAAAATTTTTAAAATTTAAAATTTGAAAATTCAAAAGAACGATTTCACAAGTAATAAATAAATAAGTAATGAATCAATTAAAAATACTATATAGGTATATTGTCATATCACAGCACTTCTGGATTAGGTAAGTTAAAGGGCGTTTCCATATACTCGCTGATTGAATAAAAACAATTGAATAATAAGAAATTTTTTGTTTCATGCTTAAAATTATGAAAGCTCAAAGCTCTTATAGATTGAGGAAGCTTGTTGTACAGCTTGGCATCAACAGAATTTCTTGTCGACACTGCAAGTCGGTATTTTGGTTGTACTAACATGTTTCCATTTCTTGTGGAATAGTTGTGGTGGTCTGCATGTTTTTGGAAGGAAGAAACATTTTTATGTATCTCTGTTACACAACTGAGGATGTAAAGGCAGGGGAGAGGTAGAATCTTATGAGCTTTGAATAAGGGGCGACATGTGTCTCTGTAGTTTGCATTGCATATGAGCCTTACTGCTCTTTTTTGTAAACGAAAAACCCTCATTGTATCAGTAGCATTACCCCAGAGAATTATTCCATGGTTGAGGTGGGAGTGAATCAATCCAAAATAAGCGGTTTTGAGTACCGGTATACTCGTTGATCGTTTGAGTTTATATAGGAGGTATAGCTGAGATGACAACTTACTGCATAACTGATCGATATGTTTACTCCATTTCAACCGATCGTCGATCGTGAAGCCAAGGAGTTTAACCTCATGTCCCTTTGGTACATGATTATTTGTAGAAAAGGTTATATTAAAAGTTTTATCTTTATTCAATTTGAGGAGGTTTGAGCTGAACCAGGTTTCTGCCTTGGCCTCGGCTTCTTTAGACAGTTCTTCGAGGATGGTAGCATCCATACTTTATTGGTAGAAAGTAGAATCATCGGCATAGCATATACATTTACATTTCAGTGGAATGAGGCAGTGAAAAATGTCGTTTACGTATATAATAAACAATAAAGGCCCAAGGATAGATCCCTGGGGTACTCCATAATTAACTATCTCTACTTTTGAAAAGTGGCCACCTGCAAAAACTGTTTGTTTTCTGTTAGATAGGTGAGACTTGAACAACTTCAATGCAACACCACGTATTCCATAGAAATTCAGTTTTTCAAGTAGTAATTTGTGTGAGACACAATCGAAAGCTTTACTGAGATCACATAAAGTCACCACAGTATGCAAGCCACTTTCAAAGCCCTCGACAATGTCCCAGACAAGTTTTTGTACTGCTTTTACTGTTGAACAATTGTTTCTGAAACCAAAGTGTCCAGCATCAAGTGTGTCAGCATTATGTAAGAAAGTGTTTAATCGTTCTTTGATAATAATTTCCAGAATTTTGCCAAAGATCGGTATTATAGATATTGGCCGATAATTTTCGGGTAAATCACTATCGCCCTTCTTGAAAATTGGAATTACCTTGGATACTTTGAAGACGTCTGAGAAAACGCCACTAGTAAAGCATTGATTAATGAGGAATGTCAAGGGTTCAATTATGTTCAGCATGGTGTGTTTTAAAATTTTGCTATTCAGTTCATAAACGTCGAAACAAAAAGAGTTGCTCAGTTTTCTCATTGCGTCGTATACTTCTGTGTATGTTGTTGGGGCAAAGAAAAAGGAATCTTTGTGGGATTTTTTTGGATCGAGATAAAACAGGGATTCCTGGTCCGCATTAGGAAGAGAGGTAATTATTTCTTCGGCAATATGACTAAAGTAATAGTTAAATTCATCTGGACTAATATTGTTCGACTGATTAGATTTGTGAGGTTTTCGAGAAACTTCTGAATTGATTAATTTCCAACAGTCTCGTGAGATATTGTTGGAGTTTATAATGAAGTGATCATAAGTTGCAGTCTTTGCTCGTGAGATTTCTTGTTTGTACCTGAAATAATTTTTTTTTTTTTTTTCTTTACCAGTGACCGGTTATGGGAATGAGATGATGGCAAAACCAATGTTTGAGATATTTTTAGGTATACATAGATCATGTGAACTTTAACCTGATTGGTTGTCCATTAACGTAATGTGTTTCAGCAACTTTTTGATCTCCCACCCTACCCCCCTGGAGATTCGTGGTGACGTTTTAGTCTAACCCCCTGGCCAAAATCACGTGTATTTTTTTTGTACAAAGTATCGTAAAGAATTTCAGAATATCATCCTTAAATACATGTACTTATGATATAATTGATTTCTGGAAAATTAAGCACTATGATAAAAATCTCCAGTCCACAATCCATTAAATTCTTTCCTTCTTAGCCACACTAGGTTCTT
Organism: Chrysolina haemoptera; assembly: GCA_958298965.1. Classification (NCBI taxonomy): domain Eukaryota; kingdom Metazoa; phylum Arthropoda; class Insecta; order Coleoptera; family Chrysomelidae; genus Chrysolina; species Chrysolina haemoptera. The sequence continues at coordinate 2,132,461 of OY282588.1, forward strand.
CCTCTTCTTGTACTCTGCAAATAGGTCTTGCTACAGATCTCCTAGTTTGGACATTGTTTTCAGACAAAATATACGCGGCAACCATTCACGCGTATATTCCACTTACTGACAAGCCGTGACAAGCCGGGCGGTTGTCGCGGCGCGCTGGGAAATCGTTGCCTGGCAACGGCGAGTCAAAGTCCCGCGCCGCTTTTCGGTTCAGAAATCGCGCGTTCAGCGAAAAAATGAATACACGTGATATCTCACTAAACCCCGCCTCCCCCTTTGTGATATTTCGATTTATTTATTTGTATATAAAAGCAATGCATTTGTGAGATGAAGTAAGTAAGTTAGAAAGTTACTCTGAGTTACCTTGGATACAAGTATTTTGATATCAGATTTGACAGTGACTTGAATTACAGTGTTGTCAAGTGAAGTTTGATTAAAAAAGGCGAGTTTATACCAGTGTACACTTATTTTTGAACCCGAAGACGCAACAATACTGATGTATTCATGTATTCGATCAGTAGTGTAGTGGAAGGAAAAACCGGATTCTCACATGATCTTCAAGTATTGGTAGAGGATGTTTAAGTTCATGCATTAGGAATTGCCACAACCCATATCGAGGGAAGCGCCTGTCAACTTGGACTTTATTGACGTGCGTCAAAATGCAAAATCGTTGTCAATCAAAACGGAGAATCGTTAGGTTGAAGGCAGTGTATTGGTCGAGTGGTGTATCCAGGGTGGAGAGTTGTAAAGACACACAGTAACTATTCCAATTTGTGATGAAAAAAATTGAATATCCACATTAATTGTCGTTTTTTTCTCTAAAAATTAATTCTCGTATATTTTTTACCTAGTTTTCCGAATAAACCGAGAAATTCACATAAAATAATTGATGAGTATAGGATTTCAAATCGATTTCCATGCGATGTTGCCGATTTTATCACCACGGCTCGGGAGTTTTAGTCGGCTGTGCTGATACCCATGGTACCTTCATGATTTCTGTCTTGGATTAATCCATAAATTACCGTATAAATCAAGACAAGTTTTCCCGTATAATGACAGCAATATCTTACCGCCTAACTGTTTCACATTATTCCGATTGAGAATTCCTCAAACAGGGCCCATTTCATTTGGTAATTGGACTATTTTTTATACCCCTTTGCTGTCACACCATGTTCCACAGATAATACCGAGGAATATCAAGCCGGTTTTAGATATATTTCGCACTATTTTTCCAACTACTATCGCGGTTGCGTTTCACTTGGATACAATTAACAATGGACATCTCCTTGGGTACTTCCCATTCGGGATTATTTTCTTGGATTCCGTCTTGTAGAGAGAATGAGAAAAAGATTCTAATGATGTTTCTGAATATGAGAAAATATGAAAATGCTATTTCACCTTATTATTCAATTGTAACGGAGTAGTGGATCTGATCATCAAAAACTATTTCAGAATCCATAATTATTCTCCTTCATATCACAAAACCATCCTATTTGTGCTTATATTAGCTTCATTTGTATGTATGAAAGGGAAACTTTGAACGTAATTTTCACCCACTTCCAGTTTAGAATGATTTGAAATTTGGCATGTGTTCATAGTTCTGGTGACAATATGTGTAATGTTTTCGGGATCAGAGATTATGAAATTTTCATAAATTCAAAATGGCGGCTTCAAGATGGCGGACGAAATTTGTGATTATGGTCAGATTCGATTCAAAATTGGTATGTCGAACTTTTTTAGGTCGTATATTTTGAATTTTTCCTCAAAGTTCATGATTTGATGATGGCGGCTCCAAGATGGCGGACGATATCATTATGTTCTGATTCGATTAAAAATTAGTGTGTGAGGGTTTTCGTAGTCAGAGATCAAAATTCATAAATTCAAAATGACGGCTCAAAAATGGCAGACGAAATTTGTGATTATGTTCCGATTCGATTCAAAATTGCTATGTGGGACTTTTTTAGGTCGTATATTTTGAATTTTTCCTCAAAGTTCATGATTTGATGATGGCGGCTCCAAGATGGCGGACGATATTTGTCATTATGTTCTGATTCGATTAAAAATTGGTGTGTGAGGGTTTTCGTAGTCAGAGATTATGAATTTTTCATCAAAATTCATAAATTCAAAATGACGGCTCCAAGATGGCGGACGAAATTTGTGATTATGTTCCGATTCGATTCAAAATTGATATGTCGAACTTTTTTAGGTCATATATTTTGAATTTTTCCTCAAAGTTCATGATTTGATGATGGCAGCTCCAAGATGGCGGACGATATTTGTCATTATGTTCTGATTCGATTAAAAATTGGTGTGTGAGGGTTTTCGTAGTCAGAGATCATGAATTTTTCATCAAAATTCATGGATTCAAAATAACGGCTCCAAGATGGCGGACGAAATTTGTGATTATGTTCCGATTCGATTCAAAATTGATATGTCGAACTTTTTTAGGTCGTATATTTTGAATTTTTCCTCAAAGTTCATGATTTGATGATGGTAGCTCCAAGATGGCGGACGATATTTGTCATTATGTTCTGATTCGATTAAAAATTGGTGTGTGAGGGTTTTCGTAGTCAGAGATCATGAATTTTTCATCAAAATTCATGGATTCAAAATAACGGCTCCAAGATGGCGGACGAAATTTGTGATTATGTTCCGATTCGATTCAAAATTGATATGTCGAACTTTTTTAGGTTGTATATTTTGAATTTTTCCTCAAAGTTCATGATTTGATGATGGCGGCTCTAAGATGGCAGACGATATTTGTCATTGTGGTCTGATTCGATTAAAAATTGGTGTGTGAGGGTTTTCGTAGTCAGAGATCATGAATTTTTCATCAAAATACATGGATTCAAAATAACGGCTCCAAGATGGCGGACGAAATTTGTGATTATGTTCCGATTCGATTCAAAATTTGTATGTCGAACTTTTTTAGTTCGTATATTTTGAATTTTTCCTCAAAGTTCATGATTTGATGATGGCGGCTCCAAGATGGCGAACAATATTTATAATTATGTTCTGATTCGATTAAAAATTGGTGTGTGAGGGTTTTCGTAGTCAAAGATTGTGAATTTTTCATCAAAATTCATAAATTCAAAATGACGGTTCCAAGATGGCGGACGAAATTTGTGATTATGTTCCGATTCGATTCAAAATTGGTATGTCGAACTTTTTTAGGTCGTATATTTTGAATTTTTCCTCAAAGTTCATGATTTGATGATGGCGGCTCCAAGATGGCGAACAATATTGATCATTATGTTCTGATTCGATTAAAAATTGGTGTGTGAGGGTTTTCGTAGTCAAAGATTGTGAATTTTTCATCAAAATTCATAAATTCAAAATGACGGCTCCAAGATGAAGGGCGAGATTTGTGATTATGGTCATATTCGATTCGATATTGATATGTGCGGGTTTTTTAGGTATATTTCGATTTTTTGTCAATATTAATGATGGCGGCTCCAAGATGGCGGACGATATTTGTCATTGTGGTCTGATTCAATCAAAAATTGGTGTGTGAGGGTTTTCTTAGTCAGAGATTGTGAATTTTTCATCAAAATTCATAAATTCAAAATGACGGCTCCAAGATAAAGGACGAGATTGTGATTATGGTCATATTCGATTCGATATTGATATGTAGGGGTTTTTTAGGTATATTTGATAAAATTGATGATGGCGGCTCCAAGATGGTGGACGAGTTTCGTGATTATGGTCAGATTCGATTCAAAATTGGTATGTGGTAGTTTTCGGGGTCGGAGATTTCGATTTTTTGGTCATAAAAAAATAAAAAATATAGGGAACACGCTTTACTTCTGACATGGACTGAAAAGTAAGAAATAATAGATAATATAATTAGCCAAAAGTAAAAAAAGCGTGGGGTGCTTGACAAAGTATTATTGAGCTCTTGGACGCTCAGTATTGTGAGATTAAACAAAAAAATATAAGAATTGAAATTGAAAGCACCCACGCTTTTTTACACGTGAGTAATTGAATTGTAAACTACTTTTCACTCTTTTCAGTCCATGTTAGACATAAAGCGTGTTCTTTAGTTTTTTAAACTATTATTCAACCTGCTACACCCGCTACACAACTCCTACGACAATAATTCTCCGGCAAATATGTTTCACGTCATCTTCCAGCTTCAAGAAGCCACAGCACACTCATAAAAGAGAGGCCAGAAACTGCAATTAATAAACGAAGTTTCGTCGTGAGGAAGTTCTGCCAACTGTAATTTCGGGGATGACGCAATCTCAAACACTAGCTGGCACAAACTTGTCACATTACTTTCTGTTGTCCGTCTGCGAGGAGTACAAGGGTAAACTCAGTTGGAAGATGTTCCGTTCAGTTATATTCTTCGAGATGGATCTCAGGATTTAAATATCTCGCTAATTAGTTTTAATCGCAGAGATGCCTTCAGACAAGGTGGATATCTCGGGAAAAGCGAAACAGAGTAAGGAATACAGAAAAATAAAAGGAAAATAGATTTATTTTTATTACTCATCATAAGGGCGGACACAAACTCAGACAGATGAATTCAAATATAAAATATATTGCAAAATGAGAATATGCTCTAACCGGAAAGGGCTGACCTGGCGTAGACGCTTGGGTGCTTATGATGTGAAGGGACGTGCTGAAATAGGTATTACTTCCGAAAGGAATGAGTGGCCAAAAGTTATAGCCTAGTTACTTTGGCAATAAAGTTCAGCAAAAAAGTCGAACCAAGTGTTAACGAGGTCTCTTCAAGCGGAAATTCACGCCATCGAAAGGTGCATTCAATTCATCCTCAACAGGAAATACCGGAACAAGGAAATCGTGATCCATCCAATAGTCAAGCAGCTCTTCTAACATCAACTCGAATGGTTTGGGAATGCCTAGACAAATTTAATGATCTAGGCAGGAACAACAAGGTGCCGGGGCAAGTCGGAGTGGAGGGCAATGAACAAGCAGACACCCTGTCACGAAAAGACGTACCCACGCCATTGATTCTGCGGACTTGGAAAATCTTACTTCCGAGAAGGACTCGAAAAATCTGAAGAAGCAATGGGAGCAACACACTGGCTAAGACTGCCAAGGCTGAGGCAGGCCAAAAATCTCCTCGGCAATTTCAAGCGAGCAAGATCGAAGACACTGATTAACCTCAGCCAAAACTAGTCTAAAGACAATCACGGGATTTCTAACGGGGCATCGCAGATCAAAGAACACCTAAGGAAGCTAGGCTTAAAGGAGGACAGCACCTACAGATTCTGTAGGGTACATCCAGAAAGACCCCACCATATATTGAGTGTTACGCTGTACATCATAGAAGATTGAATATACTGGGATCATACCAGCTGACTGTGGGAGGAACAACACGAGTAGACCCCTCGAAATCCAAAAATTCCTGAAGGAATTGAGGCTTGAAGAACTCCTTGTGATAGCAGAAGAAGATGGGGCACAATAGATCTAATCAGGTCGCAGCGCATTAGTCACCATCCATACCTACCAATACCTATATCAATTAACGAGGTCTTAACTTTCAATGTGCGATTCCTAGGTCATCAGAAAACAATTTAATGGCAGGATTCAATCGTACCTCCACCTCCTTTTTCAGACAGCCATATACGGGCATGCTCTTCATATTCTGTATCCCTCTTTCGTGCGTGGAACGCAAACAGTCAAATAGTGGAGATTTTCATTTTTTCAGAAAGTCGAACTGCTTTCATGTCAGAGAGAATATTGGACAAGTTCTATCTCTGGTCAGTCTGCGGTCACAAACACTGGCCGACGGTTAACGAAGACCTTCTTTATTCCAAGTCGGACAGAAGCCGGAAGCCATCTGAGCTGTCTGCGGTCTGTAGATAAGTTAATCGGCGTCATCCACGTCATATGAAACTTTATTGATATCGGTTCGTTGCCCAGAAAGGGTTGAGCGAGTCGCTATTGTGGTCTCTTGACGGAAAGTGACTTGTTTACATAGGGTGAATGATCGATTGGAATCGTATGAATTGTGATAGAAAAGCTATGAATATATCGTGAAAGACCGGGCACCTCGTAAATGTATATTCATGATTTCTCCTCCGAGTTTGCGGAAAAGTAACTTTTTCTACGACCACATGAAAATATGCCCATTTTATGCGTTTTATCGATCAAGGAAGTAGGCCGATTGTAAAATACTTTTTCATTTCTACATCGCATGTAATGCATCATTTCAATACAGGACAAATTGCTTGCATTATTTCATCAAACAACTGTTATTCAACAAATTTGATAGATAAGTACCAAATATAGCTACCATATCTCATGGAAGAAATAAGTCAAAACAAATTGTTGATAGAGGACTCCCAGAGTATTAGGATAGCAAATATCAGCTCAACTTATTTTCCATCTTCTGCCCTCCAATACTTCCTTGATTTAATTTTTTTTTTATTTCCAAGAGTGTGAAAGGGTAAAATCCCAAAAAATCGTAACACTATACGAATATCCCCCTCAAAATCAAATACTCGAGAAGAATTGCATATCAGATTTTTTCTATTCAGACTAAAAATCATGAAGCCATGAAAAAATATGAGGCACCGTTCTGGTAAAAAGTGTTTTTGCAAATATATTTATTAGTAACAGCAAATATTTTCATTTTGCTTTGCGATATATTTATTTTTGCTATAACACATATTTACTTTCCAAGCATTAAAAATATATAAAAACGTTAATTCCCATATACTCAAAAATTCGATCTATTTTATGTCGTCACGAGATGGCGCAACCGATTTGTCCAAGCTCGAGCATGTGGCAACATGGCAACCAGGCAGTCATTAGTACATATACTGGCTAACAGATAGCAGTAGCACAGGCAGTTTTGTTATTGTGTAGTTTTCTTCTTCACAGTTGGGCAGACATCTGTGATTCCGACATTCAGACTTGCTATTTGCTCAAGTTTGTACTTGAGAGTTGCAAGTACTAATGACTTTGCTCCGTTCCCATGTTGCCATATGCTCGAACATGTCACAAATCGCGTCCATTGCGCCATCTCTTGACGACATAAAATAGATCAAATTTATAAATATATGAGAATTCACGTTTTTGTATATTCGTAACACTTGAAATGTAAATATATTGTGTTTGATCGAAAATAAATACAGGGTGTTATGTAAGTACGTGGCCAAACTTGAAGGGATGATTTTTTGGGTGATTCTAAGACGAAAAGTTCATGTAAACATATGTCCGATAATGCCTCGTTACCAAGATACAGGGTGGCAATACTTTTAAAAGAAATAGTTTTTTTTTTAAATATCCTAAGAATTCTGCAACCGATTTTGTAGAATTTGGGCAGTGATATTTAGGGTAGTAAGGGGTTGATTTTACCCCAACTGGATCAAAATTATCATGTCCATCGGCGTCCCGCAAGGCACCGTAATCAATAGTTTTGACAGAAAACATGTGCGCCACTGGTTTTTTGCAGTTTTTGTATTTGTTTCAAATTGGCCAGCTGATTTTTTTTTATATTAAGAATTGTTTTCGTATTTTGCTTTGTTTTTGAGAGAACACATAAAAATTACTTTATTGCACGTCTCTGGGAAAACATATTGAAAAATTGAAAGCACTAAACCATCAAAAACTGTGAGTTTTTTACATATCAAAAGTCAATTCTAGCCTTAAAAATTCTTATGAAAATTAAAACAATCAGGTACACCCCAGATTTTGATGGTTTAGTAATTACATTACTTTATTATTTTTTCCCAGGGACATGTGAAAGTGATTTTCATGTCTTTTCTCGAAAACAAAGCGAAATACGAAAAAATTTTGAATATAAAAAAATTGTAGTTTCAGTTGCTCAATGTGAAACAAATGAAAAAACTACAAAAAAACCAGTGTCGTACATTTTTTCTGTCAAAAATATTGGTTAAGGTGCCTTCCGGGACGCCACTGAGATTCAGATATAGTTGGGGTTAAATTAGCCCCTTACCACCCTCAACAATACTGACGAATTTCAACAAAATCTGTCCAAGGATTTTTAAGACATTTACGAAATAAAACGATTTCTTTTAAAAATGTTGACACCCTGTATCTTGAAAATGAAGCATTATCGGACCTATGTTTATATGAACTTTTTGTCTTAGAATCACTCAAAGAATCACCCCTTTGAGTTTGGCCACGTACTTAGATAACACCCTGTATATTGGCACGCAAAATAATATATAATGCAACAATTAATAAATATCGACACGTATATATTGCTACAATTAAAACATATATCGACAGAGATTATTTTTATTTGCAAAAATACTTTTTACCCGAACGGCGCCTCATAAAAAACATCTGATATTGAAATCATTACTAGAAACTATTTTCACGTCATCGCCGATCTCTCTATCCACTATCACCAACAATACTTGTAACAGTAGTTTGCCCTCAGACTATAGTTCACTGAATAGAGACTTTCAAACGGATCTATAATAATGCAACTGCTCGACCATAATATTCTCTGACTGCTTTGTTGTGGCAGCAGAGTACACTCTTGTTGAATGTAAAAGTTGAGGAAAGCAACCACAGAAAAACGACCACTCGGAATGTTTTCCAGCAGTGGAAGCAGACAATTGTTCGCAAATTGCGGTTTGTGCGTATTTTATTCAGGTAAAATATAATATTCGAAAAAAAATTTAAGAATTTTTTTTATCAAATTTTACTTTCCGTAATATTGAAGTAAATTCTGAAGATAATTCGATTGTCAATTTATGAAAAATTGTTCTTGAATAACTGTAAATTCAACCAACAAGTCGAGAAATTCATTAAAGAATACAATAATTATTTAAATAAAATAAAATAAAGACAATTGCATATATTACGCATGAAGAGGAATAATTATTTGTTAGTTTGAATATTAATTATTTGTACAGTGACCGCCAAAAAGTATGTACCTTATGAAAAAAGATTCTTGGGAAAAGTTTGTGCATGTCCGATAACCTAAAAATCGATTTTGACACATGTCACGTGATCGCTGGTATGGCGGCAAATTGAAAAAAATTACTATGAAAAGGCAAAAAGTGGGCTAAAATGGCAAGATATCAAAAAAGTTATTTGAAAAAGTTGCTTAGAATTGAATTTTATTCACATAAACAAAGTTTGAAAAAATAATTAGAGAAAATTGAAAATAGCAATTTTTTTTAAATATTTTCCTAGCTGTATAAAAATATCATATTATCATCCTATGAATAGCTTAACCATACCGAAACATTTGTATTTTAACGATAATGGCAAAACTTTCTCATTTTCTCTACACCAGTGAGCACTAAATTAAAAAAACTGGATTTTGTTAAAACCCTAGCTGTTACATTGGTTCGTATCTAAAAGTTATATCAGAATTCCACGACCATTGTGATGACATGACACTCCAGAAACATGGTGTTCTCCAGATTATAATCAAGTTTCGATGATAATCGTGCCAGAGCGTTTCACTTCTCATGCAATGGTGAAAACTCTAGTCTCTTTAATTTGACGCACATTTTTAAGATTATGTGCGAAGTGAAACGTTCGTGCACGATTATCATCAAAAATTGTTTAAAATCGAAAAAACACGATATTTTTGGATTTCCCTATCATCGCAATAATAGTAGAATTGTGATATAACTGTTAGATACGAACCATTGTAACAGCAAGGGTTCTGACAGAATTAATTTTTTTTAAATTAGTGCTCTCTGGTGTGGAGAAAATGAGAAAGTTTTGTTATTATCATCGGAATACAAATATTTCATTATGGTCATGCTATTCATAAGAAAATAATTTGATATTTTTGTACAGCTAGAAAAATATTTAGAAAAAATTGCCATTTTCAAAATTCTCACAATATTTTCTGAAACTTCGGAAATATCTATAAAATTAAATTGTGTAAAAATCGATTTTTAGGTTATCGGACATGCACAAACTTTTCCCAAGAATCTTTTCTCCTATACTCTAATAATAAACTTTTTTCCCATATGGTACATACTTTTTGGCGATCACTGTATATCAAGTAAGTGATACTTTTTCACAAGTAGGAAACAACGCCTTAGGCGGAGTGCGGCAATTCCTACGTGTGAAAAATTACTGTACGAACGAGTTCCATACAGTATTTTTTCCACAACTGTCAGAAAAGACAACCAATTCAGAATTTTATTACAAATATGGAATGAAGCTACGAATACCTACCTACATGGTCGCATTTTTCTGCTGGTACAATTGCATTTCTGTTGAGGGTAGCAGCCCGTGCAGAACTCAATCTAGTTGTCGACTCTGAATGGGATAATCCAAACTCTGCCACCGAGTTGGAGCCCATTCAGCAAAAAGCTGAATGGGGCCCTTCTTCAAGAACATCAAAGACCTTCACTCATACAAAAATTCGACCTTTACATTCCTCAGGACAAGTAGGCTAATACAAGCAAATAAGCATGATGTAGTCCTCCTCGACCATCATCGTAAGACTATTTTCGTCATAGAGTTTTAGACTTCTAGCGGAGGGAACATCGTACGGAAAGAGAAGGAAAAACGCACCAAATATCGAGGTTTAGCCTTTGAGCACCGCAGACTCTACCCAAACCATTATATTATAATGGTGGTTCTGATTATAGGGGTCCTCGGAGGAATGATGGACACACTGCTCTCTGATCACACGGGTTTGCCGTGGTGCGGTGGAAATATTAGCCGGAAATAAGCAGAAGGCCGTCATGCTTGGTCCAACTTGTGCAGAATTTGACCAGAGATAGTTTTAATTTACTACAAACAAGCATTTCATGGTTTGAGAAAATCTAATTATAGAAGTAGCAGCAGCAATTGGAATCCCGAACGAACCAATAAAATTGATAAGAATAATAACGATCGGAGAGAATATATTAGAGAAAACTAGTTTATTTTAGAATCAAAATAGTTTTCTAATTTCTTCCTCAGCGTGCGACCATCTTTTCCAATAAAACCTAGACAACTTCAGCTTCCACATTTTATCGAACATTATCGTACTTCTTTTAAATAATGCCGTGAGTTTTTCAGGAAATCTTGGAAGTTTTATGTTTGTTGTTGGCGGAAGTTCCTTCTGGAAAGTTGGAAACTTCATCAGCTCGCTTGGCTACAGGCACATTCTTATCGAGGAATTCCTAGTTCAACTCATTCTCTCGTTTGGAATGAATTCACCAATCGGGTAATAGTGGAGCAGCATATGACCACCGTTGCTTGATACTTTTCCCAGGAAAATAAGTGGATTGCTAGGTAGATATTTTCAGATTATAGCATATAATAATACAAAAGAACATCAACATTGTAAAATAATGATACTCAATGATGAATATTAAAAAAGTTTCCGAAGAAACATCAACACAGTTGCTTGTTCAGAGCAGAATTTATATTTTCTATACAGGGTGTCCAGAGATGAAACCGACAAAACTTATGGGGTTGAAGGGACTGCCCATACGATTGCAAAATGTCATATATAAATGTCCAAAACTGCTTCGTTACCGACATACAGAGTGATTTGTGAAGTGAGACAGGAAATTCAATCCGTCATATTTGATACAGGGATTGGCCGATTGGGTTCAAATTTGGTACGTGAATCACACTGAAAGGCCTCAACAAGAAGCCCTTTGAATGAAACCAATATCAGGACCGGAATATATATTTTTTTCATGTTAAAGTCTTGTTAGAATAACGCACCCTATATAATGATTATGACAAATCTGATCTCAGACTCGAAATCTAGGGAAAAAATCCTGTAGGAAGTAGTGGAAAAATTTTTTGGCACCATTTCTGATAAATTTTTATTTTCAATTTTTCTCTCAAGAAAGTGATTGTTGGTTGTTGGAAAAATTGGTTAATATGATGAATAATTACGAAACCAAGACAAAAATATTGCTATTCTCTTCAAGAAGTTCGTCATGAAATTTCATAAAATACTCTGATAACCCAAAAAAATTGAGAAATAAATTCTTATCAGGGCCGGACTGAGTCTTTTATATGTTAATTTCTTTCGAGCATAACTGTCCTAGTAATAACTTTTCAATTCCAGTTCGAAACCATCTTAATGCAACTTACCTCAACAGATGGATTGGCCGTGGAGGTCCAGTAAATTGGCCACCGCGATCCCCTGATTTAACACCCTTAGACTACTTTTTATGGGGTCATTCAAAATCAGAAGTTTATAATGAAGAGATTAGAAATAGAGAACATTTATTAGAAAAAATTACTGCTGCATGTTATGGTGCTAAAAATAACCCTCAAATAATCCGAAAGTCAGTGTATCATCTAGTGGCACGCTCTCAAAAATGTATTGATGCTGGAGGGCTCCACTTTGAAATTTTATTAAGACATTAGTAAAAAATTTTTACGAATTCTTTTTTTGATAAGCGCATTACGGAATATTATTGTGCGTTGTGCTGTAGTTTCATAAATTCCAAGTCATTAATGAGCAAATATCCAGTCTAGTCTTATTTCATCAAGTTCCTATACGATTGTTTAAGTAGATTTGGATTTCGTAAATTTAGATTATTACTAGGACAGTTATGCTTGAAAGAAATTAACATGAAAAAGACTCAGTCCGGCCCTGATACGAATTTTTTTGGGTTATGAGAGTATTTTATGAAATTTCATGACAAACTTCTTGAAGAGAATAGCAATATTTTTGTCTTGGTTTCGTAATTATTCATCATATTAACCAATTTTTGATGGTACCTCATCCAATAATCACTTTCTTGAGAGAAAAATTGAAAATAATAATTTATCAGAAATGGTGCCAGAAACTTTTTCCACTATTTCCTACAGGATTCTTTCCGTAGATTTCGAATCTGAGATCAGATTTGTGATAATCATTATACAGGGTGCGTTATTCTAACAAAGCTTTAACATGAAAAAAAAATTATATTCTGGTCCTGACATTGGTTTCGTTCGAAGGGCCTCTTGTTGAGGCCTTTCAGTGTGATTCATGTACCAAATTTGAACCCAATCGGCCAATCCCTGTATTAAATATGACGGATTGAATTTCCTGTCTAACTTCACAAATCACTCTGTATGTCGGTAACGAAGCGGTATATGATATTTTGCAATCGTATGGGCAGTCCCTTCAACCCCATAAGCTTTGTCGGTTTCATCTCTGGACACCCTGTATATATCAGTAGATAATAAATTATTCTTTAGAGAGAAACAAGATGTCCTGCCCTACCAAAACGTCGCTTATTACCATAATCCTATACAATAGGACTAATTGGCTCAAAAATCCATCAGAAGACAACTACTTTCCTGGCTTATACCACGACGAACGTTGAATTACATCCAATGAATTTCCGTGCAAAGTTCCTACAAGGATGCAAAATTTCAACCCATTCCACCAACCCTGCGCCCATAATTGTTCCATTCCATTCTTAATTTTCCCTTTTAATTTGAGTACATTATTCGTGGAAGTTTTACGTTCTTCTTCCACCAAGACAATCCTGTTCGGTATTTAAATGGCATATTTCAGTTCCCCAGTCTATTGTTCTGCAACCACCATCTCACTTTTAATTAAGTTAATTAGAGGGGCGCATTTGGAATATGCTTGGCGTAAATGACGATATTATAAGGAAATCTCGATTTCTTAAAAGTAATTAGATAAAACGCTTTGCCTTTGAATCTGCAGCCAAATGGGCCGATTACTAAATCGGAGGAGCAACTGTATGGAACGGCTAACGATGATCGTGCTTACAATTATTTTATTCACGATGGATTCTGTCCAAATTTACTTGAAGAATATTGGGCACGTTTCGGAGAATAAAAGTAATACTGCTATCATGATTTTCTTGAAAAGGTATGCAGACAGGATAATTTATGTTGAAACTGAAATCATAGCGTTGTTTAAACTTCTCCTCGAATGATATTCTGCTTCAGATAACATATTTTTGTGCTGTTATAACTGAGTAAAGATCTAGCAAATAAAATATTTGCATCGATAGACGCATGCTTGGTAATATTATAATCATTTACCATTAAACACCATGGGAATAAACAGAGAAACCGTGGAGTGCAGACTTTGTGGTGACGAGGAGGAAACAGCCTCTCACATCATCTTTGAATGCGATGCGCTGTATAACAAGCGCTATAGAATATTCGGACAGACCAACCTAGAAATAGGCATGAATCCGAAACACCTAGCAAATAGATTACTAAACCTGATAAAAGACACAGGCCTATTTAACTAGGAACTACTGACGACAGAATAATACAATAGACCCCAGATGGTCTCAGTGTTAAGGGTTACCCTCACGGGTAAACCCTGAATCTGGCTCGTCATCCTCAAACCAACCAACCAACCAACCATTAAACAATGTACATAAAAAATTATATTTTTGTTTTGTTTATGCTGAAATACAACTATAGGAATAACGATTACAAAGTATAACGGTTTCTCACATTGCATATTATAATAGTCTACAACTAAAATAAGTATGAATTTTCCCTACCCATGTTATTTTTTAGTAGTTTTACTTTTCAACAACTTGGTATGCTAGCAGTTGGAACCATGATTAACACGAAAAAAAAATTGTTTACCAACATTTCAAGGGTGAAACATATTTTTTTTCCGTTCAAAAATATCTAAATAGATTTTTGCTGTAATCTTGGAAAGTATATGATTTATCGGAAAAACAACTCAACAGGATGAAAAACAATTAAATTTTTCACATAAATTATATCCAGTAAATTCTTATGAAATTATTTTATCATTTCATAATTTTTTTATTTATGAACAGATTTCGATGGAATTCTGGCCAAATATATTTCGGAATATTCTGAATCGAGTGGTGTAGTCAGAATTTTAATGAAAGTTCTGAAATTGAAGTTTTGGGTTGATTAATTGACATAATTTTCAAAGTTTATTCCCGAATAACTTTTTTATTGATGTACGTATTCCTACATAATTTTTACATACACCATTTGAAATTATCGTGAATCCAGTGGTGTAGTCAAATTCTATTTAAAAAAATCGCTAGTATGTTTTTTGGATTTTTGACCTTGAAAAAAATTCGAAGTAGGCCTTGAAATTTTTATTTTTATTTCGAATTTATTGCTTTCAACTAGAACTATTGAGGCTCTATCCATTGAGAAAAAAAAATTCTGAATCGGATAATTAATAACAGTTTTAAAGAGGTGGCCCGCTTTCAAATGGGTCACTCTGTATATATATATTTAATAACACTGTTGTGAAGTGCAAACCTCAAGCTATCTATTACAAAATCATGACACTTCTATCTATCTAAGATTGAAATTATCATGTTAACACATCAAAAGTTATAGGACCCATCAACACACGTAGTTTACTGAGAATATTCTAATAAAAACCCAGAATACATGAATGTCTTCCAATCCCGACATACACACAATATTCACCGCTCAAAAACCGCACCACTCACCTCTCTGGCGTTGGAATCAATATTCCCGCTCGCTAATTGGATCCGCACTAACCTAGCGAAAAGAGAAAAAAGAAGTGAAAGGACTTACGTTGTGCTTCCATAGAACTTTGTATGCCCAAGGGTTGGCGTTCACTTTGCATTCAAAATAAACATCGTCTCCCTCTTCGATGTCCTCGGGATTCAGGTTGGAGCCCAAGGACAGGTGGAGAATGGGCACATCTGAAAACACAAAAGCTTTCAATCCTCTTTCCAGAGATTATCCGCCGTTTTGCCGCAATCACCCCGTGGCTTGATTTTATATTGCTGTTTACGGACGTATGATTGTGTGGATACGAATGCGTTTTTCGTGTTTGTGAGATTGTTTTTTGGCAGTCATTGGATACTTTGCTAGAATAGGGAACTATTTTCCTTAATTTATTTCATATATTTTTTTTTATTTTCCTGACAATGATTTCTCAAATTGATATTAATTAAAAATGGAAATTATTAGCAGAAAAATTATTTTATGGGAATATTTTGATTGGGTTGTTAAACATCACCGACACCTATGCGTTTTCTCCATGATATATATTTTCAAATTTTCCAGGGATATACGGGATGTTTTTGAAATTGGAGCGATAATTGAACTGGGAAGTAGAAGGAAACTAAACAAAATTAAATGAGGGAATACACGTTTGTCGAAAAAATATCATTTTTAGAGATATTGATTCTAAGTTTTCAAGACATTTATGGTGAAATCATTGATCAGAGGTTTACAACCTAAACAAATCTAGTTGAAATACTGCCAGCAGATATGCCGTGGCCTGGAGAAACAAACCAGTGCCTTCTAGACAAAGGTAATTAGAAGCGCCAATATTTTAATAATTTTTGATTGCTTGAATGTCAACAAGGATAAAATGTCAAACTTTTTTCCCGGCACAGAAAAAAAAATCTTTATATTTATTGTTGCATTTTGTTCCTTATAACAACCCATTTTTTCAATCGCTGCAATTTCGGAAACACCCTGTATTTGTGTGAAGTTTGTAATAGCATAGTCAATTAACAGTGAAAGTGGGGTTGCATACCAACTTATTTATCACCCTAATACTAATACTAAGTGAAACTTTTTTGAATGAGAGTAAATTTTGTTGAATGAGACGCAGCCGATTTGAAGCACCCGAGTATAAAAAAGCTCTTTACGTAAATGTATCATACAAAGTTTTTTCTTCGACTGTTATTTTATTGCCAAATTGTAGCAATTGTAGGAATCAATAATTTGAATGTTTCATGACTTGTTATGAATTGTCTTCGTATTATCAAATGTATGTGTGCGAAAAAGTATCCCTTTATGCACTGTCGTAGACCAGTTCTAAATACTTGAGGCTATTCCATATTTTGGTTAAAAAAATTATCTTTAAAAAATAATCCTATATATAATATCAAGATTTACTTTATACTGCATGTCATTTCATTATAATGGAAGATGAAATTCAAATGTCAAAATATACAATACTCGCCAGAAAGTACTGGTTCTAGTTTTAGTGATATCAGGTGGCAAAATTTTGTGTCTTGGTGATAGTCTATATATAGCTACTAGCCATCATAACAAGCGTCAGCTCTCAGAGTCGTGGTGAACCTGGTTGTGAGAGAAAAAAAAATCGAAAAGTTATTTCAGTTCCATTGAAAATTGGCATAGCTATTTGACGATTCTTCATAAAATAGACTAGCTGAAACTGTACGTCAGCTATTTGCATACACGGGTGAAGATCATCTGTCATCCTATGAATTGCAAGAAGTTTTAATTTATTTTATGTTACTTGACATTTTTACAGTACACTATTTATACACTATATTATGGTAAATGGGACAAGATTGTTGGTTAGATCATACATTGTTTGCGCTCAACTAAGATCAAATGAGCGTTCAGCACCTATGAACCCTCAGCTAACAGTTCACCTAAATTGAAAGAATAGCTGGCCATTGTTCTTATTATTTTCATTTTATACGAGCAGCTGACGTACAATCCCCTATTATCTTTTCAGCAGACATTTATTTTTTGAAAATCTTCATTATACAAACAATAGCTGTGCAAAATTTCCATCGACCCGAAATCACTTTTTGATTTTATTTTTTTTCATGATTGACAGTTTTTCACAACCAGGTCCACCACGACTCTGACAGCTGAAGCTTGTTTCGATGGCAAGCTATATCTGGACACAAAATTTTGCATAAATGCGTGAAGCTGAATACACTTGTTTGAATAAATGAAGCGAAGTTTTGTATAAAAGTGTATACATTCTCTTTATTGCAAAGCGCTTTCGAGTTTCGTCATCTTCAGTGCTTCATGTCAGGCAACAGGAAGTTTCAAATATGTAAAAAACATTGTTTAAAATTACAATATCATGTTATACTGCATAAGAACTAACGAAAAAACTCAGACCATGTGGCTTTTGTGAAAGCGATGAGGAAGGACAAGACAAGTGTGTCAAGTCAAATGTCGATAAAGAGAATTTATACACTTTTATACAAAACTTCGCTTCATTTTACAAAATTTTGCGACCTAAAATCACTAGCAGAATTAAAACTCCACCAATTTTTCTCTAGCTCTTAGTTTGTTTTTTGCATATACCTTAATCAACTTTTATGTAAACCAAAACTCAACATCTTCAAGATTTGCGCCCCTTGAAATGAAGCCTAAAATTTTGTTTAGTGTTATAATTTGAAAACAAAAGTTTCCATAGTTGCACTGACGACATTAATCTCACACTTCCTCAATTTGAACGCGAATCAAAATCACCCCATCGCCCCAATTTCTATGAAACCTCTCGACCCGAAAGGAAACGGCAAAGGAGCTCTCAATTGTTAATAGAACACTCGAGTTACGAGGAAGGCGTAGCAAACAAAAGAAATCCCCTCCGAGACATCTTATAATTAACAATGTAGCGCTTTTTATATTCATTGGAAGAACTTACAGAAAACGTTCAATTTCACGCTGTGTTCTTCCACACCGTTCTGGACCAGATGATTAGATGCTCTGCACGTGAGCGTTCGGCCGTTGTCTAGTCTGGAGGGGATGAACGAGATTGTCGAGATGCTTGAGTTTCCATCCGGAGAGTCCTGGAAAAAAAAACGTATGAATCATGACTGACGTTGTGAATTACATCTAATGAATTTCCGTGCAGGGTTCCTACAAGGCTTTCTCTGGAATTGCTAATGGATGTTATTCAAAGTTCGTCGAGGTATTAGCCAGGAAAGAAGTTGTTTTCTGGTGAATTTTCAACACAATTTTACCTACTGTATAGGATTATGGCCATAAGCATTACTGGTAGGCAAGGACACCTGGCTTCTTCCATGAAAAGCTCATTTACATGTTATTGTGATTTTGGCATTGTGGTTGGAGGGCTGAAGTTGAGATGGCGCTAGTGGTTTAGTGAACGCTACACTACGGGCACGGTTCCAGCTTTTGCCTTGACATGGAGATGTGATTGAACCATTTACTGCAGATATTACAGGAGCTTAATTTTGCGGCTTCTCTAAGGCTTTTGATTTCGTGAATCATGACATCTTGTTGAGAAAGCTTGAGGAAGTAGAGGTGTTACTCAAAATTGGATTTCAGAATTGGTGAACAGTATTCAGGTGGCGTCGTTAAAACGGGTGTACCTCAAGGCTCCATTCTAGGACCAATACTATTCCTCTTGTTTATGAATAACATTACCCTCCTATTCTCTCAGTGTCAGTTAGTTGACTCATTTCCTCCCAAACTGAGTATATGACCTGAATTTTCTGCATTTTTTTATTCCTCACAACTTTGCAATATCCACCCACCATCTTTGCGCAATTTTTCCATTATTATTTTAGATTTTAGTTTTTTGATAAGAAAAACAACCAAACCTCTTGTGAAATATTAAACCTATTTTTCATTTTTGATAATTTTTAAAACTGTACAAAAAATATTATAGAAAATAGTTTATTGTATCTTCCATGGTCGTTTCTGGCGAATCAAAATCATTTGAAATAATATTTTCCTAAAATAATATTTTTCCTATTGTTGACACGGAAACAAACGAAATAATACACCACTGAACCTTCGAGATGTAAATATACATAAAACATCTCGCTAAACGAAAACAGAAAAAATAATAATCTCTCTTAAAAACATAACCCGCTGCTTAAGCTTTAATCCTTGAGGAGCTTACCGATTGCGAAGTATTATATTTGGGTGCTTGAAGCTCTTTCCCGTCCATAATCCAAGTTATTTTAGCAGGAGGCCGGGAACCGACTGTTTGGCAGGGAATCTCATACACTCTGTCTGCCGAAAAAGGATTATTGCTGCTAAGTATTTCCACCGTCAGAGGTCGAACTGAAACAAAAGGCGGATATTAGTTTTTTGGTGGGGGGAGGTCTTCAAAATTGGTGAACGAGCTGAGATTATATAGGGAATGTGAGGAAATTTTACCTGTAGTGTACCATTTAATGGCTCAGTTCATATTTCGAATGTTTTTGAATGCTAGGGGTGACAAACAAGTAGTGAAAGCTAATATCAGCCACATTATTTCATTCGATGAAGAAGACATTCATGAAATGAAACTATTTTCGGCGATATATGAAAAATTATAAGATATTCTAGAACACATAATTTTTTTGAATGTACCAAAAAGGTGTATTCAGAGCTGACCAACTCGAGAACGGTTAGAGATAGACAAATTCTGCGAACGCCAATCGATTCAGAATGGCCAAATCAGTACATACTGAGAAATTGACTAGAAAAAATCGACGGACAAAAAGATCGAGTATATCACGATAGATAATTTTTTGAACTTTTTTATTTTTCATTTTTTGAATTTCAAATTTTTGTCCTCGAACATATTTTCATGTGCTGAATCCGAATCTTTGAACGAAGATGTCGAAACTCAGAATTATTTTTGGCGCCAAAAAAACCATTTGAAAACTGATTCAGAGCTGACCAACTCAAGAACGGTTAGAATGGTTCTGCGAACGACAATCGATTCAGAATAGCCAAATTGATACATACTGAGAATTTGACCGGAAAAAATCGACGGACAAAAAACCGACTCTATCATGATAGATAATTTTGCGAACTTTTTTATTTTTAATTTTTCGAATTTTAAAATTTTTAGCTCCGGACGTATTTCGACGTGCTGATTCCGAATCTTTCAACAAAAATGTCGAAAACTCATTGCAAATATTTTTGGCGCCAATAAAAACATTTGAAAACTGATTCAGAGCTGATCAATTCGAGAACGGTTAAAGGTTGACCAATTCTGCGATTGCCAATCGACTCAAAATGGACGAATTAGTATTTACTGAGAATTTAAACGGAAAAAATCGGCGGACAAAAAAGTCGAGTTTATCACGATAGATAATTTTTTGAACTTTTTCAATTTTCATTTTTCGAATTTCAAATTTTTGTCCTCGAATGTATTTTGACGTGGTGATACGGAATCTTTGAACGAAAATGTCGAAAACTAATCAGAAATAATGTTGGCTCCAAAAAAAACATTTAAAAACTGATTCAGAGCTGATCAATTAGAGAACGCTTAGAGATAGACCAATTCTGCGAACGCCAAAATCGACTCAGAATGGCCAAATTAGTACATACTGAGAATTTGAATGAAAAAGCTATACGGATAAAATTTTTTTCTCGAACGTATTTTGAACGAAAATGTCGAAAACTCATCAGAAATATTTTTGGCGCCGATATAACCTTTGGAAACTGATTGAGAGCTGACCAACTGAAGAACGGTTAGAGATAGACCAATTTTGCCAAATTTGTCTCTCACAGTGTGGTCCAGACTATATACAGTGAGTTTTAAAAAATTGCACCATATAGAGAACTTTTGTATTATCGATTCGTCAGAAAATTTTATTTTTCATAAAAATTGGTGCAATTCTGAGTACTCGTATTCGAATTAACAAAATTGTGAATTTCCGAACGGTGTACAGGGGGAAATAAAAAATAGAATTTTGATCAAGAGTAAACTACCCTGGCTGTGATTCCAAATTTGAATATTGTTTTTAATTCTAAATGAACTCGTTAAATGCACTTTTTGATAATGTCAAAAATAAGAGTTTACACCTGATCAAAATTCCTATTTTTTGTTCTCTCCTGTACACTGTTTGGAAATTTCAAATTGTGACAATTCATATGCGAGTATTCTGCAATGCTCTGATTGTTATAATGAAAGACATTTTCTGACAAATCGATAATAAAAAAGTTTTCCATGTTGTGAAAAAACTCACTGTATGTAGTCTGGACCACATTTTGTAGGCAAGCCGGTTAACAGATGGCTGAAGATCGTTTTCTAGACCGTCCTCAGACTGATTTATTCATTATATTTCTTTCTAGAACAAAATTTCCAACATTTTATTTATTATTTGTATTGAATATTGAAATTTGAACGGAAGATAGGTACTAACAGAAATATTCTAATTCTTATTTTCATTAATATTCATATTAATATTCGAGCATTTCCCAGCCTGAAACTACAAATAATGCTACTATAACGTGTTGCAAAATTTGGAAAAAGTTACCAGTCTCCAAGGAAAAGTACGGTAGGCATTATCAGCCAAATGGCCTTATTTTCCAACACTACCTCATGCCTCTTGATGAGACTGGTTCGAGAGAAAGGATATCAAATTTCTAGTTATATTCACAGATAAAGCAAGTGACAAACAATAAATTAATTTAAAAAAATATCAAATGAGTGACAAAAACAATATCTTTCAAAAATGCAGAGGGAAATAAGAAAGTGGCAATTCTTGATGAATGTGACTTCCTCGGAAGTACAAACAAATTTCCTTTAAAGAAAGTCACTCCGTTCCTGCTACCATCCTTCATAAGCTCCCAGCGAGGAGAAGTCTCCCACCTGATCCAGTCGCTCTGAAAAAATAATTCACCTTTTCATCCTGCTCCACTGTCTTACCATCACGCCACCGCAGAAAAATATAACCGGGGGCTAGTCATCCAATACGGGCAAACAGAATATTCAAAAACTGGCAAAAAGCCGCAGGTTTAGCCTAATACCCGCGTTAATTTAGTTTTAGCGAAATGAAATTACAACTTAAGCCCTTCTGGCACAGCTTTTGTGGAGTGGCCGCACTGCCTAAGATTTGCATATTCATGAGTTGAAGTTACACCATAACTCGTATGCGGCCTCTACAAGTCAGCCTTTGCTTGATGGATGCATACGATTGGATTTTCGGAATTTCGAAGGGGTTATTAAATACTCGCTGGCATGTTACTGAAGGTATCATTCTGGCATGTATAACTTTTTTATCAAACATTGAATATACTTGGAAGTTTTGATATCGTATCATATCAAAGTTGCCAGATTCCGCCAATGTTCACAATCACATAAAATAGGTATTATTAGTAGTTTTATTTTGTACGGAAGATTCATTTGTTGACATTCTCGGATTTTAACTTTACGAGATCAATATCTGGAATTAGAAATAGTTGTACCTACCTGTAATTGACATCCGTTTATACATAAGTAAAGAAAATTAATGATTCACATATTCAAGATACAGATATTCAGATATACAGATATACAGAACGCCCTTGATGATGAATACATGTGGAATAGACCGGTATGGGATAAACGCAATCCTAAAGATGAGCTAGGGAAAAATCTTCGTGTAGTTATCAAAGCTCTTTTTTAAGGTCTGTTTTCCACGAAAAAAGAATTCTCCAATTTTCAGAGTATATCGTGAAAGACGAGAGAGAATAGGAATAAATAATGGTGTTCTTCCTATATTTCTGAAGACTGAATGTTTCCGAAAACACCTCCCAATTTGGTGAATTTCAAAGCATTGCCGTTCGTTGGGAGAATGAGCTGGGCATGAGGATTTGTTTTGCATATTTCTGAAGTGACTTCGAATGGACTGAAGACCTGATGGGTTCAACTTAATGAGTCAGTCTCGATGGGTCCGCTAACGTGAATATATTATTTCTAGGGGTGCTTCCATCTCAAATGGGTCACACTGTATAATTGCTTCAGATCACTATTTGCAGCCCCTCCCCAGCTCAATATTGCATACTGCAAACGGGACTCCATTAAAGTATAATATAATGTTTTGAACTGTACAACATTCAGAATGTTCTTAAGAAATTTAAATTTCGGTAGAAAACAGCTCATTGTTTTGGTGACGTTTGAGATATCGTAGTTCCATCTTAGATGTTGGTCAATGGTGATTCCTAAATATTTTGTTTGATTGACATTTCTTATATTAGTAACGTTCGCCGCGGTATTATTCAGGTGAGAAGTTGTTTTCCGATTAATTTTTGACCCTTTTCTTTTCATAGAGTGAAGGCTTTCACGGCTGGAAGTGAAATCGTGAAGAATGGTTTCCGGGCTTTGAGGCCGTGGTCGGTTCACCTCCCTGGAGGCGGTTTCTTTGGACGTTTCGCTCACAACTGCGGTGAGCATCTTCAGCATAGGTTTAGTCTTCTCGAAGAACGACGTAAAACTGATACAACGGTTGTAAATTGTTCGTAATTTATATTTGCAGCCTGGTTAATTAGTTTTGCTTGGGGTGACTGGGGTACCTGACCGGGTGGAATGTAGCCATTGTCTACCTGCCTAATTAGTGAGTCGTGATTGCCCCTTCCTACCTGCTTGTTTGTGTTGTTTAATTGTTTTGTTTTTGTGTTTTTCAAGCTGGGTACCAGCCTTGAAAAACATGTACGAAGTCTCAACGGTGAGATAATTTTTTTCCCAGTATCGGGCCGAGGACCAATAATGAATGTGAAATTACGGGTACAGACAAGGTACCCGGATAGATTTTGCATAATTCAGTTTGACGGTATGAAATTTAACCATCCGCCACAAATGTAAATAATTCGAATTTATGGCGAAGGTACAGAAACCAGCACATGATTTCAATGAACACTTTCTAACTATTTTAGGAAGAACATGAAGCTTGATGCGGAATTTTTGTTCGAATGATTCATTATTATTATGATAGAGGCTTTCAATTATCACTTGTATAACATCCCATGCATTGAAACATATGAAAATACATTCAACTGTTTCTTCAAAAGTAGGATTTGGTTCTACCTCCTTCATCTCGGATGAAAATAAATGTAGGTCCTTCGCCAAAAACTAGACTTGTTATAAGTCCTAATTTTTATTATCAAATTTTCAATCCAAAAAGTGGTAGTTGCCCAACAAGAGTTAGAATGCCAACTATCTAAGACAAAATTCAGTTTGGAAATGTTATTTAAATTCCACTGAGGCTCTGTAGGCTGTTTAGAATAATAATCAAAGTAGTTATTGGAATTTTATCAGGAATTTTATCAAATCTGTAGAATTAAATACATAACTCAATCTTCCGCCAAAAACTAGACTTGGTGTAATTTTGGCGTACGAATGAAATTTTGTCCTAGTGTTTCGCAAAATCAATGATTGTGTTAGTTGTTATACTAAATTTTTTGACCAACTCACACCAAATCATATCAGTCATAATTTTTATTATTGTTTCCGGTGGATTGAGAAATCACCGTTCTGACCAAATCTGTGTGGCTGGCTATATTTTTGTTCGTTACTGCATTAGTATGAATTACAATTATCTGCGTGTTATCAAAAATAAGTTGAGAAAAAAAAAACTTTTTGGTGAACAAACCGCAAAAATCTGAATAGTTGATCAGTACAGAATTAGAAGATTAGTGATAGATCATAATTGGGACACAAGTACTTGATATACATTGAGCAAATCCTCCTAAATCCCTATGGGTCCTTTTTTTTCGAAAATATTATCTTGGATTTGCCCAAGTTCACACAATTCTATCACAATTTTGTTATCGGTCAAAATTCATGACATTGTGATGAATTGCAAGAAAGAAGTTCTTTTTCTCAAGTCCTTGCGAAAATTCACCGTGATTGATGACGAAAACAACCACAAAAAAGGAAAAATTCAATTTGGTTGCCGTGCAAAATGGCACTTAAAACGAAATGCATATTATCTTGATGCAAGACAACATGCTTTTACGAGTCTGCTTATTTTCCTTGGTGAAACGTTTTCTACTCTCTTTTTATTGCGACTATTGTGAGTACGATAACGTTGAGTTATTTTCTGGTTGGTGAATCTTGGGGAACGTTTATGTGAAAACGGGTTCATTACCGCGAATATCGTTTAAAGTTGTTTCGAGTCAATATGGTTGTCAGATTGTTTAGAAAATTATCATCAGGTACAATCGAAAATGCTTTGTCGACAAGAATATAGTCATATAGGCATCAAGTATCAAGCCTGAAAGCCTTCACATACGAATGAACCTTGATCAATAAAAAATCAGTTTCAGCGCCAGTTGCGAGTGAAGTGAGAAGCACGCCTCGATAGCACAAACTCAAGGAAAAAATAATTTATTTTATCAATATTCATGTCAGTGTAAAAAGAAAACACTGATGGTATGTTCCTCGTAACCTGGAAGTATGGGGAACCTACGGTTTGAGACTTTACTTGTGCAGATACTTTAACACCTTTCCATCTACCTAATTATTTAAAGTTCGCTGGTTCAGCTTCTTTTGGGAGTGGGTAATTGCAAGTACTAGAATCTTGATGGATTATATATTACGTCCACTGGCGCAAAACTTATTACATATTAAGTGAAAACTGTCAAGCTGTGTGCACATTCCAATGTAATTGGATGAAGAAAAGGTTTGTATTTCGTGCAGAAATTTATTTATAAAATAATAGCACAACACTTTCGACTATAAAGTCATCATCAGTGCGTACTCGTCAGGTGTACAAGAGCCAGACCATAAAAAATCATGTGTCCTGTTTTTAAATATTTACATGGGCCTCTGGAAAAATTTAATTTGGGGTTCCTCAGGGTACCGTCTTGGGCCCATACTCAATAATATACATCAATTGTTTGCTTTCATTCCATACTAGAGGAGAAATGATAGGGATTGCTGATATCACAGCAATTCTATTCATAGGCAATCCATAAATATACGGGAAAAAAAAGTTGAATCAGACTTTCCCATTATAAACTCAGAATATTTACCAGCTACAGTTTCCGTCTCTAGTTCAAATGCATTGGAATCACGTTCAAGTACTGCGAAATGTTTCTTTGATGTATTCGTATATTTATTCCCATTAATTTGGGTAAAATTCTGTATTTATTTATGTAATGTAAAGACACTTTAATTTATTAATTAAGATCTTTACCAAAAAGCTATCGTTTTCATTAGATTTCCTAATGAAATTTGCGGGGATAGAAATGTTGCTACATGCTGATATTTTCAGACTTATTATACGTTCGTCTAATGCTGCCCGCGATAATTTTATCGATACCGATGTTGAGTCCATTGAAAAACTAATCCCAAATCCCAAAACATTTTTCATAATCTGTAGAAACAAAGCATTTGAGCTATGTATAATCAAATCTCTCAGTCTGTTGCAATGCCGAGTTTCGTTTGTATATATTGAATTCGTTCCTATACAATACTTCAATTCTGTTCTCACGTAATCATATATTTGTTGATAATAAATTATTCATAACATTTGTTTGTATTCAATTATTCACCGTACTGTGCATGTCCTTCATGTTAGTTTAATGTTAAATACACAATGAAGTAATTTTCGTCAATAAGATACAATTCATCGACATTTTCAATAATGTTTGAATGGAGTTATGAAAATTTGTCGACCCCAATATTGCATTCGATAAATGAACAACTGAAACATGTTATTCAAGTTCAGTATTGATCATACTCAGCAGAGATCATTCAGTGTTTGAGTCGACAACCAAATTCAAATCGATCGCCCCTCGAAAATTCCATGAAATTTCCTGAAACCATGACTTTGGATATGAAAAAAATATATGGACAGAACTGGGAATAAAACTTCATTGGTAACACATAGGGTTAATTTGGGAGCGAACACATTACTGATAATACATTTTAAAATGGATTTAATTTTTTTTTTGTTTGTTAGTACTAAAAGCACATGCTGTATCTTGAGGAGGCAAACAACCGCGCAAGAGAATATTTTCAAAAAAATATGACATGTGACACATGACATGACCCTTCACGGAATCGTGCCATGTTGCCACGTGAAGTGGGGGTGAATTGTTTTTACAGGAAGTGACAGATGACCCTATGCCTACTGATACAGTTTTGTGATGGAGATACATGGAACATTAATCTATGAAAATTGTGAATTATTTGAAAAGATTGCTCTTATTATGAGAAAATATATTGTACCTGACAGATGACATGGAACAACAAATGCCAAGTACCAGTCCTAGTGTTACAAAAATAATGAATTAGTTGTAGAGTAAGTGGAACAATACATTTACGCAATTTTGTCCTTGGTTTTTCTTTACCAGTATCTCAAAAATGTCTTTCCATATTGTAGCTTCCCTGAAAATGACAAAAAAAATTGTTGAAAGCTTGGAATCTGTGTATTAGAGTACCCTTATTGGCCTGCTGCATATCCCAAATATTAAAAACTCATTTCCTAACTAGTCAGCAAACAAGACTACCATCATATCCAAGGTATGTGGAAATGAAAGTTGTTTTTCTATTTAAGTTTTCTTTACGAAACAAAAATTGTCACTTTCAATTTGTTATACACAAGTTATAATATCGTATATAATGAACAACAAAAATTAACTGAAAAATTGCTCGAAAGCTGCGATATGCCTGTTTTCCACGGAAAGACAGTTGCTTCGGCCTGCTTTAGTGGCCGAAACGTAATTTATAGACTGTTAAGTGACGCGAACTCCCCCGTCTTCTATATATCATTGTCGCCTCTTAATATTAATCAATCTGAAGTTTATATCAGAGGGTAATGACTTCGAAAATTGGGTTTCACTTTTTGTTGGGGTTCGGTCTTCTGCGACATATCCTTATCGCTAACAATGAATAAGGGATATTCAGGAAAAGCCGTGGATTTTTGACAGTATAAGGAAGTATAGCTGACCGTGAAAATTTGATTTAGTAGACCAGCGAAATGGAAAATGTTAGGCAACTACTACTTTTTGGATTGAAAATATAATATACAGGGAA
Source organism: Chrysolina haemoptera (assembly GCA_958298965.1). Taxonomy (NCBI): domain Eukaryota; kingdom Metazoa; phylum Arthropoda; class Insecta; order Coleoptera; family Chrysomelidae; genus Chrysolina; species Chrysolina haemoptera. The sequence goes on from OY282588.1 coordinate 2,160,830, forward strand.
AGTCAGAATGAGACCGACAAACCCTAACTACAGATTCCTCACCTCATTTCATGGTGAGAAGTTCCTATCAAGGTATGTCCTGAAATGTATCCCTTCTGAAATAAAGGGTGTCAAAAGTACGAAAAAAATTTGGATTTCATTTTTTTTTCCAAAACTCCTGATGGAAAAAATATCAAACTTGGTATACTGATCAAAGTTTATCAACGTGATAATTGGATGTTATAATTTTTAATTTTCGTAAACTAGTGACGTAGTTACGTTGGTATGTGGTCATATTTTCCTTCATATTTTGTAAGTGAGCGTGTGACATCAGTTAGGCTTATCGATACTCAACCTGAAAGTCAGAATATTCCATGTACCTAAAAGTGGAGGTTTCTGAGATAATTGAGAAAAACTGAAGATATGTCCCGAGTCCCAACATAATTTCCTCTGTAAAATAATCACATAACACTAATTTCTAAACCTCCTGAATATTTTTTAATATTGGGAGAATTGAAAACATAGTACGGGTGAGTCAACATTGTCGGTCTTATTCTGACTCACCCTATTTATAATTATGATGATGCTTCAAGGGAATATTAGTATATTAGTTTTCGTTCCTGCATACTTGTTATTCCATTTAATTTTTTCTCGGAAGCACTGCCGAAACAAAGCCATTACACATTATGTAACCCATAATCACCGCTCTTTCACAATCCTGCAGACCAATTTCCATGCTGTTTAATTTTCCACGACACTCAAATTGGATTTTACGATTAGAAACGGAATTGCATAAGGTTTTTCATCGCAGAATCGTGTTTCACGCGTTATAGTTGATACAATTTTACAAGCAGGGCACGAGAGGTTTCAGGAATTGATCACGTCAATTTATGGCAATAAAACGAGTCGTTTGTGAAAATGATCAAATTTGAAAGAGAAAAACTTTATCGAAGATCTAGGGAGTATCTTAGGCTTTGATCCATTTAAAATTTTTGTTTTTCTTTTTAGATATTAATCGAAGAAACTCAGTCAAAAAACCACGGAACTAATACCTCAAATTGCGCAAAAGTATCATTGCAAGAAGAATAAGGTTTTATCGAAAGAGTCTCTGGAACATACATTTTCTGAGCGTTTTATGGAAAAATAGAAAACAGAATGACAAACAAATGGTAGATATCATATGTTCTGATTGATTTAAGATTTTATTTAGACAGTTTTATAACAGTTCGATTCAACATTTACCTAGATAAGACTTTCTTTGTTGACTGTATTTTTTTGAATCTGTGTATTCCACTAATAATTTCATCAAGAGTAGTTGAGGCGCCACTTGGGAACACCCCCACCACTTCTGCTTCCAGTATCGCCACACCAATCAGATTTTGCCAAGCATTATGTGAACTCCTTCAACGATATTCAAATAATAGTTTCCAAACCATATTTTTTTCATATACAGTGTGAAAAAGCCAAATATAATGAATTCATTATTTCAGTTACGGTACGTATTCGAGGAAAATCTGAAAATATGTCAAATTCAAATTATAAATTGACATTCTTCAACGTGAAAATGCGACTTCTACCTTCAACCCCCAAGGAACAGGAACAACCACCAATTTTTTGAATAAGTAGTTTAGACTTGTGATATATCGATTGAAAGACCTCTCAATTCTCTATTCAAAAATGTTATCGCTTTCAAGTTTATTGCAACAATTAGGAAAGAATAAAATAAAATCATGTGGTAACCGAAATTAGCTACAGTCCTCTTGTGAGCTCTCTTGGTCTCATCAGTGCAAAATGTATAGCATTCGAATGCCTTCAGAAGATCGTTTTCAAATTCAGCCTCTGATATCGAAGAAGCTGAAGTTTAATACTTCACGTCAGCGAAGTGGTCGAGGTGCTAGAGCGTTTGCTCCCACCCAGGCAGCCACCGCCATCACTCATATTTCTCAACACATACTCATATTTTCGAACAATTTTTTGAATAAAAAAGCCAATCTCATTGGTAAAAAATTTAACGAAAAATAATTTTTTTCGAGGGCCAATGTACTCTATATCTCGAATTTGAAAACGCCAATCTGTCAAATATATTCATTTTGCCTATAACATCAGACTAAAAGGGACCATCTACATATTACGGAGAGATTGGCCCTGACAGGAACAATAGCTTGCGACCACTCCGATGGGATTCCCTATGAGTTCATTATAAATATTCCGCACAATTGGGTACTGTACCTCATTTGTCTTTACAATAAAATATTTCATACTTGCACCATACCTGAAAGTTGGTCTGAGGTTCTACTTACTATGTTGCACAAATCTGGAACAATTGATGATCCTTCCAACTTCAGAGATATTGCTCTGGTTAACTATTTACTCAAATTTTGCTCAAACGCCTCGAGTGTTGGGCAGTAGCGCACTTCCTGAATCACAATCTGGATTCCGTAAGAATCGCGGGTGTATTGACAACATCTATGTACTTTCGTCTGTCATACAACTCCACATTCGGCACAGAAAAAGGAAAATATTTGCTGTATTTGTAGGGCATTTGACTCAATTACTCACCATATACTTTGGCAAAAATTATTCAGTGTTGGAGTTAGCTCAAACATGATTCAGCTCATCAGAAATTTATATTCAAATGCCTCACTGAAAGTTAATGGCAATGATGGATTGACAAAATCATTCGATATAACTAGTGGAGTTCTTCAGGGTGAATCTTTGAGCCCTCTTCTTTTTAATTTATTCATTTCCGATATAGAGGATTTTTTCTTGAAAAAAGGAGTACATGGAATCAGTATTGATAACAAAACTGATTTGTTGATGCTATCTTACGCTGATGATCTTGTCATACTGGCTGAATCCCAAGTTGATCTTGGCAGAAAATTGAAAATACTGGAGCAGTATACCCAGATGAACAATCTGACTGTCAATACAGAAAAAACTAAAGTTATGTCTTTCTCTAGAGGTGGCTTTGGCATAAACGAAAAGGAAACATTTTTATTTGAAAGCAAAAAGGTTAAGATGGTTACAAAATACACTTATCTTGGCGTCCCGTTTGTGTCTTCCTCTCTATTCAGGGAAATGGCCTCAAAGTCTGCCATAAAAGGAAAGCAATCGGTTGGTGCAATCATTCCAGTAATTGCTAAAAGTAAAATGGTTACATGGAAATCCAAAATGAAACTTTTTGATAGCTTGGCGGTTAGTGTTATGTTTAACTGTGTTGCAATATGGGGCCTGAGATATGCGGAAATATTGGAGCGTGTGCAGGTGGGATTTCTGAAAAGAATACTACTTCTCCCTATTACCTCACCTGACTACATTGTAAGACTCGAAACCGGACGAGTGAAGCTTCTTTACAATGTATTCAAAGCTTGTTTGAACTGGCTGATCAAAATTCTCAAAATGGATGAAAATCGCTTACCCAAAATTTGTTTTAGAAGACAACTCAGTCTTGATCAATGTAATTCAAAGTTCAACTGGGCACACCAAGTAAAAAGCTTTTTCGATTCAAATAATCTCTCCGAGTTGTGGTCGTTGTATGATGCACGCTTTATTACTAAAAACAAAAATATCATGTTATCTAAATTTCAAGAAAAACTCTATCAGGAAGATGTGTCACTTTCAAGTAGAGCAACTTACCTTTCTTTCCATTGTTTCTTCACCGACCATAGATTCAACCAGAATTTTCTTGACCTCAAGGTTCCAATTCAAATCAAAAGAACAATAACACAAATTCGACTCAGTAGCAAATATATGTTGAAATTCACTTTGAACTGTGCCACCTATAGAATAGATCCAAGGGAAGTTTGCACAATATGCAATATGAATACTTTGGAAACAATAGAACACATTCTGTTTGAGTGTCCAATATACTGTTCAATGAAGCCCCCTAATTCCGAGAGTCTATCTAGTATCAATAACATGATGTCTTCTCTTGAAAATATCACTCCGAATATTGCCAAAGTCATAGCCAATTATGTCTGGAACATTTTGAGACTTCGTTCCTTTGTTATTAATGAATAGTCTTACAATAATGCGATATTTAAATTTTTTTGGTCTTATTTCTTTCTTTTTCTTTTTCTTTTTTTACTAGTTGTCTCTTTTCCACTGCAATGCTGTGCTCATATTGGAAGTATTATTTGTACCTATCTATTAATTTTTCTTTTTTTTTTGTTCCTTTTATTTTTCAGGGCTCTACTTATGTATTTTCGAACCCTTGCTATGAAACGTAATGTTTTTGAAGCAATAAATATATTGTTATTATTATTATTAGCTAGCGACCACTCGCGCTACCCCCATTACTGCTAAAGAGCGCCAGCCGTTCTGCAGTCTGAATATTTGTGATATTATAACGAGAATTCTGTATATATTTCCATTTGGATTATATTCAATTTCTCCAAAGAAATGATGTTTTTCCGTCGAACTTATGGTTGTATGAGAATGGCCAATGTCCAGTTTGATGGGGTGGCCGCTAGCTTGGCGGTCTAAGGCGCAAGCCGTTCGAAACTTCAGTATAGCGGTAGTCGGTTCGAGCCCGATGTATGTACCAGGGATTTTTTCTCAAATACTCAATATCGTAATCGATAGACGACCACAGTTGAAAGCAGGTATATTGTGTGTTGTCTAGATGCCAATCTCGTCTAGTGCTAGCTTGGAGTGCACGCCGGCCACCCGAGGTGGTGCTGTAGGTTTTCCGGGTTTTCCTGCAGCTGAAGAGTGAATACGCAACCAAAAATCAGTAAGTCGCCCTGGAGCGCCACGGCAAATAATAATAATGTCCGTCCTCTACCCGCACAGGCAATGCCTCTGGGTACACTCTACAAGTGTTTATGAGGGATTATAATTATAATTATTATTATGAGGCCAATATACAACTGAAATTGGTCAAAAAACTAAATTGAAGAAGCTAATCTCCATCAAACTCAAAAACTCTTTAATATATAATTTTTATGATTTGTTGATATTTTGAAGTTTTTTAATCATAACACGCTGCCTAAGATATTTTCTGCATTCCCAATTGTATCTGCTAAAATACATTTTATGATATGCTCTAACGTAAAACCGTTGTTTTCTCGAAATGTATGACGATGAGATGGGCACTTATTTTTCCAAGGTACAGATAGCATCCTGACTATTCTATGGCAATATATACACTTATATCGATTTAATATTTGATCTTATGAATATTCTCCAGAAGCAAATATCGTATCAATGGGACTCGCATCGTTATCGAAGATCCTCTGGAGAAATTTGATATAATTGGATGCAATGATGTATCCATTTCAATATCTCAACAAACTGAGAGAGACGTGGAAAAAAATTGATACTATGTCAATCTATTATATTCATCCGATGTTCCAGAAATACAATTGGGAATTACGTCGGTTATTCTGTATCGATAACAAAGAATACAAAGAATATTACATTCAACTTCGATGGCATCACGTGAGAATTTGCATTCAGTTCGTTCATCAAATAATTTTATAACATACCGCATGGTCGTCCTATTCAAGAATTTTTCACATGAGTTTTGTTTGAACTGATGTATTGTCTTTGCTCAATAACTAGCGCCTGGACTGGATTTTTTTTAATGGTATCAATCATTGACAAAAGAACAACAAATAGTTAGAAATGGATAAAAAACTACTGCCTAACGGGTGCTATAATTTCCTTACCATTTTTTACCTGTCTTCTGCTGATGATGCGAAATAGGGACTACAAGTGTTTCCGGCGAGAAAAGCTTACGCATCCGGCCGGTTCATCCAATCAGAATATACATTGGTACTTGTGAAAGGGAGAGTTAGACAGTGACACTATTTTTTTTTTATCACGGCCCGATACGACCTTATTTACGAACCAATGAGCTCAGATATTTGGTGGAGACGCTGGGTGAGCCGTTGGCAGCTCACCCAATCGGTTCAATTTCAAAATTCGATAACCACTTTTTGAAAGCGAATTCGAAGGTTACAATGTTGTTGATAATAACGTTAACACCGTGATATCTTTCGGGTCAGTACTGACGGGACATAGTGGTGTTGAAAATTGCCTTTAGTTGTACCAGTGGAGTGTTGAATTCTTCATAAGTAGGAATTTGCTCTCTAGTTACTTCACCACTGGTTCTCCAAGACCTATGAAATGGGTAGATAGAAGTGCCAGTCAAATGTCTCTTCCTTTGCAGCTTTTTTCATTAATTGTATGAGTTTTCATGGAGCTGCCATGAAATTAGTACCACAATCGCAAAAAATGTAACTACAGTGCTCTCGTCTTGCTATAAATATTTTCAAGGCTGCTAGAAAGGCATCGAAAGATGAATCTGAGACGAGCTCCAGTTGCAGAGCCTTGGTAGTGAAACACATGAACACGCATATGATATATATATATATATATATATATATATATATATATATATATATATATAGGCCTTTACTGTTTCAGCGCCTCTAGTTTTACTAAGAGTTATTGAAAGTGGTTCAGCAAAATCCACGCCCACATAAGAGAATGGTTGGATTTGAGAGATCCAAAGAGAGTGTGGGTGCATTCAACCAAATTCAATGGAGAGATGATGTTAGATGAGTGAACTTCTCAATATTTCATAAAGATTTATTTTCATGGACCAGCGATTCAATTCAAATGTGTTCGAAAACGTTTCCCTTTCTTCAGAATCGCCATCAAATCTATCCAATTCAATTTTGGGTAATCTAACATCATTATCAGTTGAGATTTTTTAGGAACTAGTGCTCGCTGCTTGATCAAACAACTTGCAATAAATTTTTTTAATCTTAAAATGGGTATCATCAATTTTTTCCTGATATTTCTTTCAAGAGCAAGATAACATTCATCGGTCATTTTCAGTGATAATTTGTGAGTGTGCATTCGTTCAATAGAATTCCTACGTAAAGCTTTGAATTTCTTCATTTTACTGATTATATCGATAGATTGATAAAGAGGAAAAATGTGACGTAATTATTGATTTTATTTTTCTGAATGATTCGGAAGTTACTTTAAAGATTCTTAGGGATAGTAGAAACCAAACAGAACGCAATTCAATCTTCGCAAACTTCATTTCAAATGCCACGACATGTTTCACTTACACAGTAGCTTTTTCAAAAACACATATTTTCATACCCCCCATTGTAATCAATGAACCATCTTTTCCAGACAGTGGTGTCACTGAATGAGAACGAGAAGTATTTTCCGCTTTACTCCTTTTTAGGTATCATAACTTTATACCTACCAAACTAGTAATGACTACCGATCAATCCATTATTTTTTGTATATTTTATATCGATAGACCTAAATCTGGTTACGCTTGTGTTTTCCAGATAATTGCATTATTTGTACTCTGTTACATTCATTGTATGCTGGTTCTTTGTTGAAACATGAAAAAAATTTCCGTGCATTCAACGGAGATAATTCAGTCGTGTCACTTCAAGTTAAATCTGATAGCTACATTTCCCACGAAAAGAGTGTAGTCATGCATCACTCTCATTTCCTTCTCTTCCGCCTGGAAAGCTCCTCACAATATTATCTTTACTGAATCTTTCATTCTGTTAAATTGAAAAAGTGAACGTGGGCTAGGTATTCTGGAAAAATTCGATGCCGAAAAATTCGTACTGAACGATGAGAAAGAGTTAAAAGGAATTCTCAAGGACTGGAAAGGAAGGTATTAGCAGTTTTATTCTTCCGTCTACCTGTTCGTCAATACAGGCGTGAGACAAAAAATTACGAAGGGATCTGTGGTTCATAATTGGCTGTAACGATTGATGTGATATTCACACCAAAAGACCAGTTCTATAATATTCAAAAACATCTTGAAACCTTTGAATCTAGATATTGATGTCGTATACAATACTTATGACCTTAATAGATCATATATTATCTGTACAGTTTGTTAAAGATTGGGCGACTCAAAGAAAACGAGACCACCTCGATCAAAAATATTACAACGGAATAAAAAATATGTAAATAAACGTGTTCTGGTCAACGTAAAAGTATGCAAATCTGTAGAGCTGAATATTTTTACGATGTATCTGACAAGTTTGCAGTACCTTCGAATTTTTTTCTTGTGGTGTAAAAAAAAAAATCAGTTATGAAATAATATATATTCAATATTACTCCATAGTACTTCTCTCTCGGACTCGAAGGCTTGAGAAATATTGGTAACACTTGCTTCATGAACTGTGCTTTTCAGTGTTTATTGAACACAAGATGGTTTTTGGAGGATTTGAAAAGAGACGCCTACAAAAGGGATTTAAACACAAGCATACCTAGAAATGAAGCTTCAATCACAGCATTTGCTGAGGTGATCAAGGAACTGTGGTCAGATGATTCGTCAGATCGAGTTGTAAATACTGTCTTCTTGAAAATTCAAATCCAAAATTGGCTCCTCGTTTCATCAGTTATGCCCAGGAAGATGCTCAATAATTCTTAAGATGCCTTTTAGAGGGTTTACATGAAGACGTTAATAGAGTAGCCAAACCCATCATGACAGACATTGATGAGAAATAAAGTGACAGGGAGAAGGCTCAAGAGTCATAGTGAAGATATTTGAAAACGGACAATTCCAAAACTGTAGATACCTTCGTTGGTTTGTTGAAATCTACATTGAAATGTACTCATTGTGGTCACTGTTCAATATCCTTCAATTCATTCTGGGACCTTTCGTTATTGATACCCCAAAGAATCAGCCAATTAGGACTTTCACATAGTTTGGGTTCATTTAGAAAGGAAGAAACTTTGGATGGTGACGAGAAGCCGACATGTGCGAAGTGCAAGATGAAAAGGAAGTGCATGAAATTTTCAGCAATTCAAAAATTCCCACAAATTTTAGTATTCCATTTGTAACATTTTTCTCTAACAGATAGTTTTCAAGGAAAATTGTGTACTTCGGAAGAGGTTGAAAACTGAGATTTATTGGTTTCTTCAAATTTAAACTTTCCATTTTTAATGTTTATATCTACTGGAATATATGTCTTTTTCAGTTACTCTCGACTCTACAATTCTTATTAACAACAAATATTGCTGAAATTGGTTGGTTCAAGGAATGAAACCTACTTCACCCTATTAAAAACAACCTTCAAGTATTTTTTTCTCAAATATTTCCCAGTCTGGGTTCTCCATGTTTATGTTTCCGAAGTAATTATCTATTTATAAGGGGCTGGGATGAACCTCACTCAGTCCTGATTGAAAATGTACATTATCAAGATTAGCTGCAAAATAAATAATTCAGCAAAGAAAGAGTGCCTTTGAAACGGAATATTAAACGACCTTATAATCTACCAATTAATGAATACTTCATTTATAATAACAAACAAAAGAATTTTCGTCACAATGGATCAAGCGTAGAATTTAAGGGACTAATCCGATGTAACAATATGGATACGTATATTTTAAATTATGTACTGTAATAGGTTGTAACACAAAGGGGTGGTTGGACATAGAATGAAATAATCCAACTACATAATTCAGAGTTTTCAGAAACTATACACTGTTGGAAATATCATTTAAATTAATTGTGTTATACGCATCGGTTTAGTTGATTGAGTGAAGCATAAAAACATGATCAATAGTTGATGATGAATATTGTTAAAATTTGTTTCACATGTCCAACAACTTTTTGGATACCAATGGGACACATTTTGAATCGAAATATATCAATAAATATCTATTTCAAACTCGGAATGCAAAATTTATTCATAAGATTCAGTTGATTATGTAAACATAAATATTCAAAAACATCAAAATATCTTGAGAGTGAAGTTTCGGGACATTTCATTGAATCTCAATGTATTTAAGTTGCTGAACTCCAAATAATTTCACAACAAGTATCTACAATGAACTGTAAAAGTTTTAAATTATGTACTATGTGCCAGAAGATAAGTGACGTAAACCAAAACCATAGAGACTTGAAATTATTACCATTTTTTTGGACCAGTTTATCGACGATACTATTCTTGAAGATGAAAAAGCATTTTATAAAGTTAATATGGAATTGGAACCAATTTTAGAAAGCCACAAGATGTGCAATTTTTTGGGTAGATGAAAAAATTATTTCAAAAAAACATTACAGCACGTACATAGATGCGCGTTTTACCTTCCTTTTGAATCAAATTCATTTCGATTGGATGAGAAGCATCTTGAGGTGCTGCCGCAGACATAGTAATATAAAATCAAACGTTCTCTTGAAGCCTGTCCTTTGAAATCGATACGACGAACCGTTTTTGAGTTATCGACTCTTTTACACTAGAAAACGCACAGATGTGATTGCGCTCATGGTCTCTCAAACGACGATTTTACAAATTCCATTCCCTTTTCCCATACCAACCCATCGACGTATGACACAACTAATTCATTGACCCCGGTATAACTGAATATCCGAGATAAATTGCATTTGAGCAAATACCCTTTAACATGCAACATAGTGAATTTCAACTAATGAAATTCTGCACTTGTTACAAAATTAACTGGTTGATATAGTGTTTTGTGAACGTGTGCACTAAAATTTAATAACAAACGTACTACCACAATGTCCTGCTCGCAATCTCCATATTATATACATTAATAATAATATTTATTGCCCGGCGTAATCTGCGTCACGTATATTACTCCTTTTATACGTACTGCAGAGCGGCTTATCTCTCATAATGCTGTTCGTTCTGAATTCTTTTCGGGTTGAAGAGTATGAAGGTGTTCGATTAATGACCGAAACTTTTGCTTGTGTGATTGTTTCATCAGATTAAAAATGGATCGAATGTTTTATCTCCATTGGAAATTTGATATTACTTTGACATTTTATCTTCGTTAATTTAAGGGAGGTATTTCTTTCATTTATTATTTATTGTAATTTTAGTTTCTGCTTGGCATATATCTCATTGCAGATGTCTTCAAGAGCATCATAAGCATAACTTAAAACTGTGTGGGAAGAGCAAGAAACTCCCAAAAGAACGAATCGAGTGAAAATGCGTCATAAAGAATAAGGCACAATACAGAACGAACAAGATAACACTGGTAAGTACAGAAATTTGACGAGAAAAATCTCAGAAATCAATATGTTACTTGAAGGTACAAAGAAATATAAGTCATCACATTGATCACGACAATAAAAGTTTTGTTATATTATATGTTGTGTTAAGTACCATATTTATATTGTTTGTTTTATTTATTTATCTATATGTATCATTTTTTATTGATGATCATTTCATTTTGTAAATTAGGAATTCCTATCTTAATAAAGTTTATTATTATTTATTATTTATTATTATTATCAAAATTGGAATGCGTTTTTAGATCAACAAAGGTAAAACACGGTTAAAATTTCCACAAAATTTATAGTCTTTGCGACATGTTTCAATACACAGTATCTTTTTCAAGCGAATGTAGTACATTCAATTATTCTTCATTGAAAAATAATTAAATAACTTTCTTATTAATCAACATAATTAGAGACTACCTATAATTATCGCTAAATCCTAGACTCATACAACTTATGAAATGGACTATAACATTGTACCCACCTGGAAATCTGAAAACATAGCTACTACTTAATTGAATAAATTTAACAAAAGGGGAATTTTCGGGTCCAATTGATCATGTAATAAACAAGATGAATCTTTCAATTTATTAATTTCCAAGAATTCTAAATAATTAAGCCTAATGCCCTTATTTTCCACATGAAGAATTTCTAAGTTTTCATCGAAGTCATGGGCTTCCTCCAAAATATGATTGGCATATGTGTGTTTTATTGTTTTCATAATTCATTCAATGTTCACGTAAGCGGCTTTTAAATGGTCTACCTGTCTGGCCTATATATACTTTGGAGCAGATCCACAATTCAATTTATAAACTCCTGATTTTTCAGATTTTTGTGTTTTATTTTTATTATTCTTGATAATTCTTCCTATCTGTTCTATATGCTACTCAATTTTTCAAAATTCTACACATTCTATATTATATTGAAGATGATGTGGCTTTATTATTCCGAAACTCGAAGCAGTTATGATGAAGGAATCATGTGCATGGTTGAATGCATTACCCGTGGTAGCTCTTGGAAATCTCGATAACAAAAGTTCCCAAAATTGCTTTTGAATGCAGATTGGTTGTGTCTGTTCATTCTCCTCATTTTTATTTGTGGAAGTGTCGTGGACAGTGAGAGAACTCAAGGTTTGAGCTACCAAAAAAGTGGTGGCTCTTCATCCAAACATTCTCAATAGATCTCATAAGCGGGCACTGGCTTTAGCAGTCATGCCTCAGGGTGTCAGTCGGGATGATCAAAAAAAGACCAGATGGTATGTCCATCGTTCCCTGGAAGTGTGAGAAACCTCCGGTCTCTTGTGCAAATACTTTGGCTCTTTCCCATCTGTCAAGTATCTCTAAGTCTGCCGATGAAAACGAGGTAGTGAGTAGATTTGAGACAAATATTTTGGAAATCAAACAGAATTAATGAAAGGAAGAGCTTTGAGACAAAGTGACAAAGAGAAAGTAGCGACAGTAAAGAGATTGAAAGTAGAGAAAATCGACAAAACGGAGAAGAAGAAGAGGAGAAAGGGAGTAGGAGTGATAAAACACTAGAGCTTGGGGAGAAGTTGAAGGAAGAGCTGGAATAACAAATTGAGGACAGAGAGTATATTGAGAGTTGGGGAAGTGGATAATGTAGAATTGCTGTAGAGAGTGGAGAAACTATGGAAAAAAAAGTCAAAATAGAGCAGGAGGTAGAGAGGTATAAAAAAGGGTGAACGAAGTGCAGAAGTAGAGAGCAGAGAAAGGGGTCGAAACAATTAATCTCAATATGGTTCACATGATAACGAATCAGACTGTTTCCACTCATTTATCTACTCATTTAAAAAACTACTATCCGATTAACTGATGAATCAATTCGTGGAAGGGAACCAAGATGGAAAGGTAAGTTTTTGAAAACTAAAAGCAATCATTCACCTCCATGAAAGTTCCAGCGTCTCGCGGGAATAGAAAAGGAAATCAAACTCCTAGATTCGACAAAATTAATAGTTCGACCAGGCGGCCTTCCCGGCAATATGCACGAGCACCATTATTCAAGTTATTAACGGATTTCGCGAGTTCAGAGTTCACTGAAACAGAATCACGCCGCTAGTTTGACTAATTCACTCCAAATATATACTGCCATTTCTCCGATGGTATTATTCTAGGAATTTTCCGGTAGCGAGCAATTCGAATTAAGTTTTAACAAAGTCAATTTGACTTGGTGATCTATTTGAATAATCTTATATTCGAGTATTTGAGTTATGCGGTGCAATATAGAATAATCCTGTCGGCAATTGGAAACTTTGAGTCTAGTAATTGGAAAGATTTCTCTGCTTCATCTCTATATGTTTTTCGAGACGTGACTCTGCTGATAGTTAATCAAAGAAGGTCTTACTTGAATGTGTAACTTTGATAGGTTGTAGTTAATTGTCATAGTTTAAACCATTTGGAGAAATGGAAAATGCAGTTAGTCAAAAATAAATACTTCCATCATGGAGCCATCGTTTGAATGAGAAAAAAGTTGCATTAGAGAAGGGCCATTCAAATGAGAGTGTGAAGTATCACGAACACTTTTTTTATGAAGTTTTGTCGCAGATATTATCAATATTCTGATTTTTTTATGCTCTTTCAAAAATTTGTTGTTAATTCAATGACTTTCTCATGAGAATTGAGGAGTAAGAACAACATTGCCTTGATTGCCTTGAAAAGTTTCTGATTCAATAATTTTTTTGATATTACATAAATTTTTTTAAATAAAAAGAAAGTGTTGAATATTTTATGGAGGGACTAGCCCAAAACCTCATGTTGTTCCTTATGGAGGCTGTTTCAAGGTCACACACTTCATGATGTCATTGGGCATACGCAAACATGATTAGAACGGATAAAACTTCATGACGTCACTCACAGGGCATGCTAAACTTGCCGTTTTATCATGAGGTTTCCGCAGGTCTACAGGTGCTGTTGAAAAAAATTTATATTTTAGGGACCTGTTGGTAGCTTCATAATCAGCGTTATAGTCAGGTCTACGCATGCTTAATTAAAAATTAAAATTTGTTGATACGAATCTACCAGGTATTTGTTGAAAACTCCTTAACAGCAGAGCTTGTCCGAGCAAGGGAGGCCCAGAACCTCCAGCTTAAAAAGTGGATTCCGAACCACTTCTGCTCCGTGATAGCGGTAGGGATCGAATTCGAGTCACCTGGGTGGAAGCAAACGTTATTACCACCTCGGCCACTTCACTATATATATACATCGCTGCATATCCTACCATTAGTTTTACTCTTAACTAGTCAGCGACTACTCTCTTTTTTGAGTACATGAATTTTTTGAAAATTACCCGTGTCGCAAAGCGACGAGATAAATTTGCGGCATAAATTTCCGGCACGCAAAGGATTCGATAAGAAAATTTCACACCAAAATGCCTATAATAAATGAATGCTAATGATTTTTAAGGGTGAACCCCTTGCAACATTTTCCGAGTAATTTTTAATTATTTTGTTCGACTGAAAATTCACAATCCATACTAATCGACCATTTTGAATCGATTGGCGTTCGCAAAATTCGTCTATCTCTAACCGTTCTCGAGTTGGTCAGCTCTGAATCAGTTTTCAAATGGTTTTTTGGCGCCAAATATATTTCAGATAAGTTTTCGGCATTTTTGTTCAAATATTCGGAATCAGCACGTCAAACTACTTTCGAGGACAAAAGTTTGAAATTCGAAAAATGCAAATTTCAATTCGATCTGACGACTTAGTATTTTTCCTTGCAACTTTTTTCGAGTAATTTTTAAATTTTTTGTTTGACTCAAAATTCACAATGCATACTAATCGACCATTCTGAATCGATTGTCGTTCGCAGAATTCGTCTATTTCTAACCGTTCTCGAGTTGGTAAGCTCTGAAACAGTTTTCAAATGGTTTTTTTTGGCGCCAATAATATTTCTGATGAGTTTTCGACATTTCCGTTCAAAGATGCGAAAACAGCATGTCAAAACAAGTTCGGGGACAAAAATTTTAAATTAGGAAAATGAAAAATAAAAAATCTCAGAAAATTGGATTTTTTACCTTAAACACCCTTTTCCGGCTAAATCTTATATTTGAGCACATGAAAATCCCGGATTTCCGGAATGAGCATGAAATTTTACGTATACAGAGTAAATTTCAATTCGATCTGACGACCTAGTATTTTTCATGATTTTTAGGGGTGACCCCCTTGCAACTTTTTTCGAGTAATTTTAAATTTTTTTGTTCGAATCAAAATTCACAATGCATATTAATCGAGTTGGTAAGCTCTGAAACAGTTTTCAAATGGTTTTTTTGGCGCCAAAAATATTTCAGATGAGTTTTCAACATTTTCGTTCAAATATTCGGAATCAGCATATCAAAATACGTTCGAAGACGAAAATTTGAAATTCGAAAAATGAAAAATAAAAAATCTCAGAAAATTGGATTTTTTACCTTAAACACACTTTTTCGACTAAATCTTATATCTGAGCACATGAAAATCATAGATTTTCGGAATGAGCATGAAATTATATGTATACAGTAAAAATTTCAATTCGATCTGACGACTTAGTATTTTTCATGATTTTTAGGGGTGACCCTTGCAACATTTTTCGAGTAATTTTTAATTTTTTTGTTCGACTCAAAATTCACAATGTATACTAATCGACCATTCTGAATCGATTGACATTCGCAAAATTCGTCTATCTTTAACCGTTCTCGAGTTGGTCAGCTCTGAATCAGCTTTCAAATGGTTTTTTTGGCGCCAAAAATATTTCAGTTGAGTTTTCAACATTTTCGTTCAAATATTCGGAATCAGCATATCAAAATACGTTCGAGGACGAAAATTTGAAATTCAAAAAATGAAAAATAAAAAATCTCAGAGAATTGGATTTTTCACCTTAAACACCCTTTTCCGGCTAAATCTTGTATCTGAGCACATCAAAATCATAGATTTTTGGAATGAGCATGAAATTTTACGTATACAGACCCCCTTGCAACTTTTTTCGAGTAATTTTTTATTTTTTTGTTTGACTCAAAATTCACAATGCATAGTAATCGACCATTCTGAATCGATTGTCGTTCGCAAAATTCGTCTATCTCTAAACGTTCTCGAGTTGGTCAGCTCTGAATCATTATTCAAATGGTTTTTTTTTGGCGCCAAATATTTCAGATGACTTTTCGACATTTTCTTTCAGATATTCGGAATCAGCACGTCAAACTACTTTAGGGGACAAAAGTTTGAAATTCTAAAAATGCAAATTTCAATCCGATCTGACGACTTAGTATTTTTTATGATTTTTGGGGGTGAACCCCTTGCAACTTTTTTCGAGTAACTTTTAATTTTTTTGTTTGACTGAAAATTCTTAATCCATACTAATCGACCATTCTGAATCGATTGGCGTTCGCAGAATTCGTCTATCTCTGACAGTTCTCGAGTTGGTCAGCTCTGAAACAGTTTTCAAATGGTTTTTTTGGCGCCAAAAATATTTCAGATGAGTTTTCAACATTTTCGTTCAAATATTCGGAATCAGCATATCAAAATACGTTCGAAGACGAAAATTTGAAATTCGAAAAATGAAAAATAAAAAATCTCAGAAAATTGGATTTTTTACCTTAAACACACTTTTTCGGCTAAATCTTATATCTGAGCACATGAAAATCATATATTTTCGGAATGAGCATGAAATTTTATGTATACAGTAAAAATTTCAATTCGATCTGACGACTTTGTATTTTTCATGATTTTTAGGGGTGACCCCCTTGCAACTTTTTTCGAGTGATTTTAAATTTTTTTGTTCGACTCAAAATTCACAATACACACTAATCGACCATTCTGAATCGATTGACATTCGCAAAATTCGTCTATCTCTAACCGTTCTCGAGTTGGTCAGCTCTGAATCGGTTTTAAAATGGTTTTTTTGGCGCCAAAAATATTTCAGATGAGTTTTCAACATTTTCGTTCAAATATTCGGGATCAGCATATCAAAATACGTTCGAGGACGAAAATTTGAAATTCAAAAAATGAAAAATAAAAAATCTCAGAGAATTGGATTTTTTACATTAAACACCCTATTCCGGCTAAATCTTGTATCTGAGCACATCAAAATCATAGATTTTTGGAATGAGCATGGAATTTTACGTATACAGAGCAAATTTCAATTCGATCTGACGACTTAGTATTTTTCATGATTTTTAGGGGTGAACGAACCCCTTGCAACATTTTTCGAGTAATTTTTAATTTTTTTGTGTGACTGAAAATTCTTAATCCATACTAATCGACCATTCTGAATCGATTGGCGTTCGCAGAATTCGTCTATCTCTGACAGTTCTCGAGTTGGTCAGCTCTGAATCAGTTTTCAAATGATTTTTTAGGCGCCAAAAATATTTCAGATGAGTTTTCAACATTTTCGTTCAAAAATTCGAAATCAGCATGTCAAAATACGTTCGAGGACGAAAATTTGAAATTCGAAAAATGAAAAATAAGAAATCTCACAAAATTGGATTTTTTACCTTAAACACCCTTTTCCGGTTTCAATTCATACAATACTGTTTGTAACCAAATCTCCTAATAATTATTTTCGTTTGATTTTTTAATAGTAATATTCAGTCAATCATGAATATCCCTCCTAGGGATGCCGCTGACTTTTCGTATAATATTTTGAATAAGTTCCTAAAATAACCCCGTCAAAATAAATCCATGCACGCATACTTACAGTATATCTCGATGGACGTGGTAGCCGAGACCGGTTGACTGATGTTGTTGTTCGACGCTTGGCACGTGAAAGCTGCATGTTGATCGGACCTCTGCAGGCCGCGAATGATCAATTTGTTGGATCGAACGTTTTGGTGGTATTGGGTTTCGGTGGATTCGATGAGTCTGCCCTCGCGCCACCACTTTATTACTGGCTCAGGTTTGCCTGCAACAACGTAACGATGTTATATTGCTGTTATGTTCACGGAAATTGCGCGGGGACCGTTGTGTTGGAGGGTGAGGACGTTTTGCACACTTTGTCGCCGTGTTTGAGTTATCGTCGCGAATGAAACGAAACGGAAACATGCTGAATTATCGCTCGTTTGATGTAATTGTCGGATAAATCTTCAACTTTGAAAGGACACATAAAATGAGGTTTTGGGCGCGTGAGGTGTCAAGGTGGCAACAAATTATATATTTCTTTCTCCTCAAACGCTTTGGCCGAGAGACTTACTTAACGTGTGATGTCGATGAATAAGTGGAGGCTCAACTTTATTATTATGGCCATAAAATAGCATCCTATTTATATGCTAAATATTAAACTAACGATGTAAATGCCTATCAAATAAATGAGGAAAAAGAAACGAAATAGTATATTGTACAATGTGCATGAAATGGCACACATTTCCCACGCTCGGGCTAATGGGTCATTTCATGCAAATTGTATACTATACTTTTTCTACGAACATCAGAATCATAAACAAAGGACACCGCACACTTTTACAGGGAAGGTGGCCCTCTGTTGTCGAATCGGCTGAGATTTTGATATGTTGTAGTCCAAGTCATTCCAAACAAAAAGTCCAATGGGCATAACTTTTTCTCTAGTCTAGTTTTGACGCTAGAGGGCGTTGAAAATTCAAATCTTTTCTCTATTGTTGAACAACAAAAAAAGTTACCCTGAATAATTTTCACTATTCTGAGTAATCAAGATCTAAACATTCATCAATATAAGATAGCATTAGAAGTGTTTTTCGTTGGTGACAGAAGGTCAATTATACAGAGTGTTCCATCTGGTATGAACAAACTAATAGTTCGAGTTGATGATGAAACTCAAGGAAGATGTTATAAAAATAGGTCTAATTAATTTATATTCGATT
The DNA here is from genome assembly GCA_958298965.1 of Chrysolina haemoptera. Classification (NCBI taxonomy): domain Eukaryota; kingdom Metazoa; phylum Arthropoda; class Insecta; order Coleoptera; family Chrysomelidae; genus Chrysolina; species Chrysolina haemoptera. The sequence goes on from OY282588.1 coordinate 2,179,653, forward strand.
ATCTTATTGATGCTCAAGGAGTATGATGGAGAAACTCCTCCTGACGGGTCAACTAAGCCTCCATTCACACATTTAGCATAAGTATAATATGGAGATAATGATGGGCTATAACTCAATATATTAAGTATATATTACATTTAACGTACCTTTCGAACCTAGTATCGTTGACCCTAATGAAGCACCGTCGAATTAACCCTAATAATAATTCACAGGGTGTTTCATTTTGGAACATATCGATACGGTCAAAGAAACTGACATTGTAGTTGATTCACAGTTGTTATTTAATAGTATTTCGATGGCGAAATTTTACTCTCATCCTCCATAGACCTGGAATATCAATACGTTCGTCAAATTCTAATATAATTTTCCTCAAACCCTGCCATTTATCTTGTTCTTGAGATTGGGGTTTATTAATTTCATCGGTTTCTTCTCCTCCATTGTATTCACACTCATAACATTTGAATCTCACTGCAAAATTATACGCCATATTCAACTTTACATTGACATGAAGTCACAAACAATCAAAACATTGCTCAATGGAAACATTTTTGTTTGTTTTTTCTGTAGTGAAGGGATGCAATGTTTTCATATTATCCAGTACCCCATTCTTGAAAATGATTGAACAGTTTTCAAAACGAATCTAAACTATAATATTTTCATAATGCGTCAAAGTTCAATTTCCCGAATACTGTTGTGATATCGAAATAAAAACGAAAGTTAACCAGACAGCAGGATCCAGAACAAGTATTTATTGCCTCATATACAGGGCAATACGAAAAAAATAGGGTTGGATGGTGCAACGCATTAAATTAAAATGAAATATATCTGCGTTACCTTCATTCTCCTCTCTACTACTATTATTTGTCTCTGAATCAGTTGGATGTTACGAATTTTTGGTCGAAATAAGTCCATTCGCAAATGTAAAAATCCCTGACGTTACAATGATAGATTCAGAAATAATTTTTTCTACGGGTATTTTATTGACATATTTTTAATATTTCTTGTTCTTTCTCATGCTTTCAAATTATACAGGATTGTCGAAAAATATTTTTCAATACGGAACTTTTCGAATTTAACTATCGCTTTCTTTTAAAACGAACACTCGGTATAGTTTTCAACTTTGTGATGTTAAAAACGGCGTAGAATAAAATTCATAAAGAGTTTTTGATTGTAGGTCCCTAAGGCGATTTGTAACCATTTTCGAATTACTGAACTTTGGGCCTCTAGCTCCAAAACTAGCCTGAAGAAAAAGTTGTGCCCATTGGACTTTTTGTTCGGAATGACTACGACTACAACATATCAAAAATTCAGCCGATTCGACAGGGGCCACTTTCCCTATTAAAGTGTGCGGTAACCTTTGTAAAATTTTTAATTACACTTTTTATCATAAACTTTCCTACCGTCATGTTTCCCATTATACATACAACCTGAAAAAGGAATTGAAGACACAAATATTGAAAATTATAATAAAAATCGATTTTCCAAAAGAAAAGAAATGTGGTTTTGCTTGGATTTCAATCTTCGCCTCCAACCATCCAACGGCCACCGTCACCTCAATGCTGCGAGCCCACATGGTAAATTGTTGAGATCAACTGCTATAGACAGTTCTATAGAATTCGATTGTCAATCTTTATATCGAAATTACCGGTGTCAATGTCGAATCATCCTCACTATAACTACTCATTTTCGATTGTTATTTTTTTTTAAACGAATTCTGTAAGTACTGATGTGAAATGTCAAATTATTAGAACGTCAACAAACATGAATCGATCTTATATTATTTATATTCCGACGTGTCATAATGACATTATTATGAATTTCATTTTCAGTGTCAAAATGAAATACTTTATAAGACTGAGTACTATAATGAAAAAAATATAGACACAAAAACGTAAATGTAACTTTATCAATGACATGAGAATACAAACAAACAATTCCATTGTTACCTTACGTTTCTACGCACATTATCGAAACTAAGCTGCGTTCACATTAGTTATTCTAATGCAACAATAAATCTTGTAATTTTATATGAAATTCGGATCATAACCATCATTATGGTACTAGCTGTGTTATCAGACTCGGAATCTTCACAGCTAGTACCATAATGATCGTCATTATGATACTTATATCATAAAAATCTATTATTATCATAAAAATTAGGGTCTAGTAGATCATGAAAGTCGTAGGAACTGAAATATCCTTTAATGAAATGATCACTACAGTACAGCTAGCGATAAAGAAATGAAAAAGTGTATACAATCGGGCTTCTTCCTTGATCGATAAAATAAGCAAATTTCGTCGTAGAAAAACATATATTTCAGTTCATAGCCAATGATATGACTCATAATTTGTGCATATTGGAGAGTTGCCAGTGAAAATATTTCGGAAATGAAGAGAGAAATCAAGAAAGCTACCAATAGGTATCTTTCATTTTTCTCTTCACACCAACGAATTCAGGGACGAACCGAAAGGAAATTATTGCGGGGGGGGGGGGGAAAGTGAATTTTGCCAACTCATTTTAAAATTTTCAAATATGTATTTGGGACAGAAAAAGAAAATTAAGAATTGATCACCCTAGACAATATTATGAAAAAACAGCAGGTTTTAAAGTTTTAAGGTCATATTTAATTTATGGCATGGAAAAAATATGAGACAACGTAAAATTTAATATATATATATATATATATATATATATATATATATTCATAACCAACAACAAAAATGATAAACAATGTTCCATTGCTGTATTCGGTTTATGGCATGGTATCTAGGGTATATTAGGCACAACTAATTCATTTATTTCTTGTTGAGTTCCGATGAATTTTCCAGACATTGCCGAAGCGAAGTCATATGATTGAAATGATAACTTGAAAAATTAATTGAAAGTTTGATTTTGTGGAGGAAATCCGATTCTTGACATGATTTTTTGGGTTTATGACATTCCACAATCTGAAAATGAAGAAATTTTTAATTCAAAGAAATCTGTACAAGTGTAAAAGGGCAAATTAATTAATTTGCCCGATAAGTTGCTGCATTTACAAGACTGCTCTCTTGAAACAAATTAATTTTTGTCAGTAACGTACCCTACACTGAATTTGCCTATCTGAAAAAATGAGATCGAATTAACAAAGAATACTTCTCTTTTTTTGAAAATTGTGGACGTTTCGGAGGCTGTATCTGTCTCCGATATCAAAACTTCTTGGAAAGACGCTGAAGAAACTGAATTAGAATTGCGGTTTTGGAAATAAGATTGTGGAAGGTCATAAACCCAAAAAAATCATGTCAAGAAAAATTTAAGTTGAACGAAAACTCCAGAACAGTATATACCACAGTTAATAATAGAGATAATTATACGGCGAATGACGAACTGACAACTGGAACTGACTAGTTCAATCTAGTTAATGCAACTCGCACTGCACACTGCACATCATCATGTGATCGGTAGGACGGCATACAGGACAGGGCTGGCAAGGTGAATAAGCAAATTTCGTGACATGTTACATGTTAGTGAGGAAGCGATAAGCGATAAATCATATCTTTTCCGTCCAAACAATTTGCTGATTTGGTGACGAGGAGGACGGAGGGCGCGTTTGTGCTTCATCTATTCACAATTCACAATTCCCCTTTCCATATAATCTGAAAACTAGGAAATTTCGACTACAAACTCGGAATTTATTGTTTGTTTGAGGTTGAACATTTCCATAGTCTAGTTCCTAAATTGTAGATAGAGACTCAACGTACATTTTCTGGATTTTACGGGATTTGAAAGTGCGGAGGGGACGTACGAAAGTGCCAAAGTAAAACTTGATTTGAAGCCAAAGTACTTAGCTTATTTCTGTTGTATTTATTGACCTGCTTTATATGAATTATGAACCGTACAACCGATGAGTGATTATCTACAATTTAGGAACTAGACTATAGTTTGAAGTTGAAAATTCCTAGAGTAAAGTTCAGTGATAATTCCCATGGAGTCATAAAAAACTAAAATTTTACTTAATTTGCCAACTTGTCTAACATTGGGGGGGGGTGAACCCCTCCCATAGGCCCGTCCCTGAACGAATTGTTGATAGAATAGAATACTTCTCATTGTGAATACTCGGATGAAAACTGAGACAGTAAATCCTAAATTCTCTCAAGTAACAATTTCAGTTACTAAATACTGAATACTTCAAAATCATTATTCTGGCAATACCAACCTTGGAGTTATAACTGAAATGATAAGCCTCTGGTATGAATATTTCTTCAATTTTTCGACACTGTAAAGCGGCAAATACATGGTCATTAATCGTGGTGATATTTGGATACAACAAGAATCACCACCATTTTGTCGAACTCACACGGTTTGTATGTACTCTCTATTGTTGATCTCACATTGATTAGCTCGATTCTCTGTTACCAGTGTTTCGCATCAACTATGTAACATATTGTTCCCCCACAATAATCCTGCCTCGTAAGATATGTTCTCATTCGAGAATAATGCAGCCTCGAGAGAAGCCTTCATCCGTGCATCTGTAAACAACTGTATTTGATTATTATTGAAACAGCGTGAGGCGCTGGAAACGACGAGGGAGATGAGGTAATAGCGTATGCAAAGGAGATACAGGAACAACAACGTTGTGCTACTAACACAAATTTGTCTGAGGAGAAACTCAATTTCGAGGGATTTTTCAGCAATCTGATTCTCCATCATACAATGAAGTCACATTTTGAGGATAGAACTACCGGAAAGTAATTCTTGAAAGACTGGAACAGACGTTCATTTTGTAGATGTAATTTTATAACATAGAATTATGTAGTGACAAACTTATAGGTCACTTTACAGAAACTATGTATACTAATTATCAATATACAGTGACCGCCAAAAAGTATGTACCATATGGGAAAAAAGTTTATTATTAGAGTATTGGAAAAAAGATTCTTGGGAAAAGTTTGTGCATGTCCGATAACCTAAAAATTGATTTTGACACATGTCACGTGATCGATGGTATGGCGGCAAATTGACAAAAAATTACTATGAATAGGCAAAAAGTCGGGCAAAATGGCAAGATATCGAAAAAAGTTATTTCAAAAAGTTGCTTAGAATTCAATTTTATACACACATACAAATTTTCCGAAAATATTGTGAGAATATTGAAAATGGCAATTTTTTTAAAATATTTTTCTAGATATACAAAAATATCAAATTATTTTCTTATGAATAGCTTGACCATACTGAAATATTTGTATTCCGATGATAATAACAAAACTTTCTCTATTTCTCCACATCAGAGAGCACTAATTTAAAAATTTTAATTTTGTCAGAACCCTTGCTGTTACAATGATTCGTATCTAACAGTTATATCAGAATTTCACGATTATTGCGATGATGGAAAAATCCAATAATATCGTGTTTTTCCGATTGTAATCAATTTTTGATGATAATCGTGCACGAACGTTTCACTACGCACATAATCTTAATAATGTGCGTCAAATTAAAGAGGCTAGAGTTTTCAACATTGCATGCGAAGTGAAACGCTCTGGCACGATTATCATCGAAACTTGATTATAATCTGGAAAACACCATGTTTCTAGAGTGTCATGTCATCACAATGGTCGTGGAATTCTGATATAACTGTAAGATACGAACCAATGTAACAGCCAGGGTTTTAACAAAATCCAATTTTTTTAATTGGTGTAGAGAAAATGAGAAAGTTTTGTCATTATCATTGAAATACAAATGTTCCGGTATGGTCAAGCTATTCATAGGATAATAATATGATATTTTTATACAGCTAGGATAATATTTAAAAAAAATTGCTATTTTCAATTTTTTTTCATTATCTTTTCAAACTTTGTATATGTGAATAAATTTTATTTCTTAGCAACTTTTTCAATTAACTTTTTTTCATAGTAATTTTTTTCAATTTGCCGCCATACGAGCGATCACGTGACATGTGTCAAAATCGATTTTTAGGTTATCGGACATGCACAAACTTTTCCCGAGAATATTTTTTCTAATACTCTAATAATAAACTTTTTTCCCATATGGTACATACTTTTTGGCGGTCACTGTATATATACAGGGTGTCCCAGAATAAAGGGGACAAACTTCGAGGGTAGAATCCTCACTTCATTTTAAGGCTGAAAGTTCCAATAAATATATACCCTAAAATGGGTATTAACCGAGTTACAGGGTGTTGAAAGTGACACAAAAAAATATATTTTCCAGAATAACTCCATAACGGCTCAACTTTCCTTAATGAAATTTGGTATTTCACTTGACAGCATTCAGATTCATATTTCAAGGCAAATCATGTGTTTGTAACTCTGAACAGGGGCGTACGGCAGGTGGGTACCCCTATTCGCCCCTTCCCAACTTTCACGACACTGGATTAATATCGATCGATCGAAAAAAAAATTGCACCCCTGGAATTTTGGTAAACAATTATTTTCATGTTTATCATGGTTCCAACTACTAGTATACCAAGTTTGGTAGTGCTACAATAGATTCTTGTCTCAAAACCCAATGGTACTGGATTATTATAGGAGTTTCCTTATCACGGAAACCAGAACATAATAGATATTTATGATATAACGATCATAATGATGATCATTATGGTACTAGCTGTGAAGATTATCAGACGAGGCATAATGATTTTTTATGATCTAAATTTCATACAAAATTAATTTTATATTCTAATTATAGTACTCATTCCTATAAAGTATGTCATTTTGTCACAAAAAACGAAATCCATAATAATGTCGTCGGAATATAAAAAAAAATATGAGTATAATGGCACTACAATTTGAACTTGACGATAACACAGCACAATTTTGATTAATATGAAACTAAAATTTGTGAAAAATATCATCATGATGTTCAGAAACAGATTCTCTTCTGTCTGTTATGTATTGAAAATATTTCCACAAGAACTGAACTCCAAGTATGCAGGTCGAATCGATTCATTCCTATATACTCTGTTTATATTTCCTTGATTTGACATTGTTCATGTTTCATACTGTGGAAGGTTACATTTCCGAAAAAACCATATCCAGAAATAATTGACATATTACCAGAATGATTCCTCATTGATTGCTTTATTTGTATTGTTATAGCTTTATAGTGTTTTATAGTGTTTTATATTGTTTTCACAAGAGTTTTTATAGCTTTTTTATGTGCATACAATTCCGTATACAAAACAACTATATCCCCTTTTTATGTGCACACGAACATGTCACTGAACAATTATAGAACACACTTCCTTTTTTTGCGAAACCTTGATGTTAAGTGTTGTTAGTGAAGTAGTAATTATTAGTGTTATCATGGGAATATAGAATTTCTTAACGGGCATATTGAAAAAGATGAAAAATGACCAAGCTTCAAAACTTTATCAGAATGATTGTACACAATTGGCTTAATTCTTTGAATTTTTTTTTTAATTTTTGATTAGTTCAATTGTTTCCATTCTGTTTTCACACATATATCTCTCAAGTTTAAACGATCTGTTGCAAGTTTTATTGTTTTAATCTTTTCTCGACACAACATCTGATACACAGTGTGATGTTTTCAACAGATGAGAAAAGTTATCAAACACATCATTTCTCCATTTCGGAAAACTTAAAGATTATTGTCCCGTAACCTCCAATATGGAGGCAGTTTTGCAAAATTCATTACAAATGGGCGAAAAGTAGGGTTATTTTCAAAGGTCTCTTCAAGTGAAATTTGAGATATTTGTCTGATATAATTGAAAAATTCAAATATTTTTCTATATATATCTTTTGTTTTTGGTATCAACGTACTTTCAGAAATCGTCATTGACTCATTTAATAATTAAATTTATGAAACAGGTTTTCAATGGATCGTATCTTACAACTTCGGTAATTTGTTTCAAGACTTTTCAAATTTTAGCACAATTTTTTTCACAATAGACTAATAATTCTCATGAAACCGAATTCTAGTTTTATGGATAAAGAATAAAAACAATATGTATTTCACAAAACAACTTTGAAACTTTGAGTCCTACTTCAAATTTACATTTTCATTATTTTTTCAAAATTTATTCTCATTTGTATTTCTCACAAATGAATTATAATTGTGAACGAATTCATCACATACATTTCTTTGTTATATTCAGATATAAACCTACATTTTGCCCATTCGAAATGATCTTTTCAAAATGATTATCACATCTCGCGAGCGAAAGAGGCCAGCCTTCTAACCGATACCTCCCTCACACTCTCCGGGTTCAGTACGATACTCCCGAGGTGCGCTTCCCGTGTTGCTGCCACTGCCGGGCATTCCGTGAGGATGTGGGTGGCTGACTCCTCATCCTCCAAGCACAACCTGCATTCGGTATCATCCATGAAACCTAAAATGTTGAGGTGCCTGTTGATATGGCAGTGCCCCGTCAGGAGCCCTGTCACTGATCTGATTTCCTTTCTGCTTAGTGTGAGCAGAGTCTTGGTCCTCCTAGTAGAAGGGCCTCCGATGTGGAGTTTCGATTGCCTCATGCCTGGTGCATCTTTCCATGTGTACTGGAATTTTATTTCCAGAATTTCCTTCATGGTTGAGACGCACCATGATCTAGAAAGTCCTAGGATAGGTTCTGGTCCAATCGTTGGGCTTTTCGCACCTTGTCTGGCCAAATAATCAGCCTGTTCGTTTCCAGGTACTCCGGTATGACCAGGGACCCAAAGTAGCTTTACTTTATTGGCGGAAGATAGCCTTTGCAGATCGTCGATGCATTCAGTCACCAGCAGCGAGGTGACTCTATATGATGTGAGAGCCTTGATCGCCGCTTGGCTGTCGGTGCATATCGTGATTTGCTGGCCGCGGTAGCCTCTGTTGAAATTTTCTCTCACACAGGCGAGTATGGCAAACATTTCTGCCTGAAATACAGCGGCAAAAGTTCCTAGAGCGTAACAGAGTTTCGCTTTCGGAGACGCCCGTATACCCCGGCGCCGGTTGACTTATCCATCCTGGAGTCATCTGTGTACCAGATGATCCCCTTGGTGGGAAGCAGGCGGTGCCCGATCCGCTCCCAGTACTCCCTTTTGGAAATGACTGTCTGCGGCCTTTCACTGAATCGTATGGCAGGTAACGAACTGTCACCCGGCATTTCAAGAAGGGGACAATCCCTTACCGTCTGATTCCATAATCGGAAATGTCCATACATTCCCTCGCTCCGCCATTGGTTAGAACTTCTTAGGCAAGCTGCGGCTTTACGGGCCTCATGTTCGATAAGGAGGTACAAGGGGGCAGTCCTACGAGCGTCTCCAGCGCTCTGGTAGGTGCCGTCCTCATTGCACTTGTTATCGCAAGACAGGCAACTCTTTGTACCCTATATAATTGGGTTTTGGACTTGCCGGATGCTGCACCTTGCCAGCATATGACGATTTTTTTAACTAAAAAAGTCAGTTCTCGATCACCAAAGTGGCATTTCGCACACTAGATACAAAAATAAACATTAATTTATTTTTAGCAGTAACAAATTTATACCAAACGAATGAGTCGAAAAATTATTAAACTACTTTTCGTATCTCTTTCTTTTCCTTTTTTCGTACTCCAGTCCTGTAAGGACATTTTTCAACTTCTATCAACTGAAATTCAACGCACACGAATTTCACATTCAATTGAAGGATACAGGGGAAAAATCGGCTAAATCACTTTTTGTTAAATTCGATCTAGAGGCATTTTTAAGGTTATATTCACTTTTGTGAGGACATGTGCTGGTAGACTCATGAACTGTTGAAGTATGTTGACTTGTCAAAGGTTTTACGTGTGTACGCTCATGTGTAATAAAAAAAATATCCCCAACGCACTAATTTTTGGAAAATATGATAATGAAACCCTGACTTAGCTTTTTTTCCCCACAATATTACTCGTAGATCGGGCCAATTTAATTTCTATGCTGATTATCAGGTAAGTTAATTCATAAATAATTTCATCACACTTTTTGTTACAAAGTATATTTAAAGAAATGTTTAATGTGAACATTGTAATTGAATTTATTTTTCTGCTTAACGGTGTGGAATATTTTCAAAATAGTCTTGCGCTATGGGCCCACAAAACTGTTTTAGGCACTGGAGGTCAGCATATTTTTTGGCAGCTATTGGCAGCATCCCTAAAAGTTGAATTATTGAACCTTTTGTTGTTCGAACAGGTTGGAACTCGACTGCCGATCCTGAGTGTCGTATCGCGATATAGACGTCGACGGGACTTAGCCGATTCTTTTCCTGTACCGCATGGACTCAGCCTGTTTTTCCCCTGCATGGGTTATTTTTGGTCGTTCGTTACAGCAGACTAAACCGCTTTTTCACCTGTTTGATTTACTGAAACGAAAGATCTTTTAATGGGCTACAATCTGCGCGCTCTATCTCAAAATTCGCAAATGACTAATGGAAGGTTTTTCCATATTATGCCAACTTTTTGGAGAAAAGTTTCTATTTTGTTTGTTGAGGGCGTCAGTAAATCTGTTCCATCATTTGTGTAACGAATGCGTTATCATATATCTCATTGATGTTCATATACTCGAATAAATGTTAATACCAAACTCTTCCCACGCAATTGACTTCAAATTGAAAATGAACTCCTTTGAAACGAACTGAATACAGAGTTATTATACGGTAGGTATTGTTGAATACTTCAAATAACCTTATTCCAGTAGTCTTTGAGGGAGAGAATAAAGCGTCAGTCACCGTATTTCGCTCGAATCTACCCTTATGTCTGCTGGGCCGTTTTGCATTCCAAAGAGAACAGCACAGAAACCCCTTTCCACCCTTTTTTATTTGTTTTTCTATTCTCCGTTACATGTGGAGCCCGTTTTGTAAGAGTTTTAAAGCCATTTATCTCCTGCTCTCAACTCAGACCGTGTCGTTTTCCAATGAAAAAACATACAGTTCTTTTCTATTGAATCGATAAATATTCCTAATGGAAAAATAGTTGATGGATTGAAGGGGGTGGATTCTTTCGTTAGGTCGTTGGGATGAGCTTCCGAACTTGATCCGGAATGTCTCTCAGATTTTTTTATATTAATCCAGTACGATTGGATTTTGAGACGAGGATCGATTGTAGCACCACCAAACTTGGTATGCTAGTTGTTGGAACCATGATAAATACGAAATTCGGAATTCCAGTGGTGGAACACATTTTTTTTTCGACAATTTAATTCTCCACAAAAATGATCACTAGTCAATTTTTATGAAATCCCCTTGTTTTCTCAAAAAACGTGATTGAACGCCGACATCAAATTTCAGGTCCACGCTTACCGAATATTTGATTGCTCATAACTCTGATAAAAATCATCGGAGAAGGAAACGGGAAAGTTCATATCGTTTCTGAAGAGTCCTACCTTCTCATGCAAATATAATATGCGAGTATTTGAGTACCAAAAACGTGTTTTGTCTCACTTCACGGAGATGTTTGCGTATGATCCGAATATCATGAATAATTTAATAAATATGGAATTATTATACTAAAGCAGCAATCCATACCCTCTTTGAACTATATGCAACAATTTTAGAGTAGTGTGACAGGTTCCACTTATACATGCAACAAAAACTTTGTTTTACTCTTGCCCCATTTTCAATTTACCTATAAAACCGGCATTTTCTTCAGTAAATGTTGAAAATAATCGCTTATTCATATCCTGCATATATGTTTGATAACACTATTGTTGAGTGCAAACCTCAAGCTTGAAACCACATACTAAATTTTTTATGTAGGATGTGTATAAGCAATTATTTTCAACATTTACTGAAGAAATTGCCGGGATTATGAGTGAGTATAAAACTGAAGCAGGAGTAAAACCCTGTTTTTTCTTTGTGTCTATATTTGACTTACAATTTTACTGAATTTGAATCAGATATGACCAATGGAATTTCATCTGCCTATTCATGGTAACGATCTCTGCCGATGAAGTGAACCAAAATTTGAAATATAATCAAAATTTCACTCCGCAGTTAGTTTGTGCCTGGAAAATGAGACAAAAAAACAGCCTGTTTTGTTTTGTCACTTGCTACTCTGAACCTGTCAGATTTGACAGTTTTTTTTCAAAAATTGTGAAAGAATTAAGTTTTTTTTTTAATTTCGCAAAATGCTAATTGAAAAAGTTGCTCAGGTTCCAATTTCATACCTTTGCTCCAAATTTGGACTCTCTACTGTCACTTCAATATTTCATTATTTTAATTTTTTGAATCTTTCGCTTTATCCATTTGAACGAAACATGATTAAAATTTTTCGAAATTTTCAAACAAATTTTTTTTTCGGCAACCGTCCGGGAAGTAGCTACTTCCCGGACTAGTCCGGGATATCCTCAAATTTTAATATAAATAAGAATTAGAATGTTTCTGTTAGTACCTATATTTTGTTCCAATTTCAATATTTAATACAAATAAGAAATAAAATGTTCGGAATTTTCTTCTACAAAGAAATATAATAAATAAATGTGTCTTGATTTGTTATTCTACACGGTTGCCGAAAAAATTGTGTACGCAACACGTCCGAAAACAGTTTTTTTGGACTCGCAGTCTTCCAGGACTCGCTACGCTCGTCCTAGAATCTTGTCCATTCGTCTAAAAAAATTTTGTAAATTACTATTTTGATAATTTTTGAAAAAAAGTCAAATTTGACAGGTTCGGAGTAGCACGTGACAGAACAAAAGAATCAAATTTTTGTTATATTTGTTAACAAAAAAACTTGTACTGGCGAACTTTATGTGTGACACTGTATAATACCGCCCCAAATTCCGATCCTTGTGGGACACATCAAGTTCGCAGTGTATGACAAAATGATATTTCCGCAAACTATATATTTCTAATATCAATAAAAGTGTTTTTGAAGAAAAACACGCCTTACTTCACTAAAGAGACTGTACGACTAAATTTAAAGAATAAAATGAAGCCAGAGCTTACCGCCGATGGCAAAACACATAATCTGAGTGAACACTCTCGTGAATCTGTAGCCAATGAAGCAATCCAGTGTCACGTAACGCGAGATGTAACAACAAAACAGAAAGTGGAAGGCCCCATTAGAGTCACATAACTTATTCACGTCATCGTCCTTGTTTCTCCGGATGAGTCCGGGAGGAGCGAGACACGATGTTCTTCGCCGGGGCAAAATAAGACTTTGTGAACACGCGGGATTTTCGGATTAAAAGCCAAAACAGCGACGAGAGGCGTAATGGGGCGTAAACTATATTTCACCGAGTAAAGACTCGACCTCCGGTTCTTTCATCAAAGTGACTCTACTAGAAAATCGGACCGTTTCTGCGGCTATGAAATTAATGCTCTTTCGACCAGGATTTATGCACTGCGAATGGTCGTCCTTGATGGAGCAGAAACTTTCGATTAGGAATTACTTTCAGTGATGAGAACGTCCACGAAAATATTCAAAGGGTTAAATAACAAGACCTTGATAAATAGTCGACTATTTTGATTGCAACGAATTTTCGACTGTGTTTTATAATAATTCAAGTTGACATAATTTTGGCGTTAATAACGCCAAAATAGCGTACTGTAGACCTCTGCGAGAACGTGGCATGAATATAATGAATTACTTGAAACCCCAATTGCATTCGAATCCCTCATGAGCAAAATGCCTATGATCTCTTCTGAGTGCAGGAAGACCTTTTAGATTATACTAAGCTATTTCGTTTGTATTTTAAATTATATTGTATGTATAATACGGACTTATTCAAATTCGTCGAAACGAAAATATATGCCTCCAATTCCCGACGAAATTTTTCAGTCTAAGTCCAGACACATTTTTTTTTTCGAGATATGAAAAATTTTCACCAATAACTTTTTGTTGACCTGATCGAGTTCAATGATATTCTCCGTACACTTTTTTCCATATCTTGTTTAGTTTTTGAGATTTTGATGCTTTCATAACAATAAATACATAATAGTGGAACTACCTACAGCGGACACTACATAGCCTACTGTAGACCTCCGCGAGCACGTGGCATGAAAATAATGATTCACTTGAAATCCCAATTCAATCTAAATCCCTCATGTTCTCTCATGTTCTCTTCTATGAGCAGGAAGACCTATCAGATACTTAGTTTTATTTCATATTTCGTTCGTATTTTACACTATATTGTATGTATAATACGGACTTATTCAAATTCGTCGAAACGAAACTAGTCACGATGAATTTTTTTTAGGCTAAGTCCAGACACAATTTTTTTTTTCGAGATATGAAAAATTTTCACCAATAACTTTTTGTTTACCTGATCGAGTCTAACAATATTCTTCCTACACATTTTTGCATATCTAGTTTAGTTTTTGAGATTTTGATGCTTTTATAACACTAATTACATAATAGTGGATCTACCTACAGCGGACACTACATAACCTACTGTAGACCTCTGCGAGAACGCGCCATGAACATAATGATTCACTTGAAACCCCAAATTCATCTTAATCCCTCACGAGCAAAATGCGTATGATCTCTTCTGAGAGCAGGAAGACCTTTCAGATTATACTAAGCTTTATCTCAAATTTTGTTTGTATTTTTCATTATATTGTGTGTATAATACGGACTTATTCACATGAAAGCCCGAGAGCAAAGCTCGAGGGTTTTCATTATGTTTCCTCAATCTGTTCAAAATACTCTGTTGACGTAAAATAAGGTCGAATTGAAGCCAGGCCGACATTTCTCAATTCAAAATACCATTCAGTTCTGTAAACGGTGTCGTTTCATTCAGTTCATATTGACGATGTACGCAATTTTTTTTAAACTGCTTTTATATACGCTATTTTCACTCCTTACTGTATTAGCTGTTAGCTATTTCTAACTAAGGATCATAAGCACTCTTGTTATGAATATCCCAAGAATTGTAAATTCGAAAAGTCAGTAATATATCCTGAACATCAAAGAAAATATATTCCATCCGACGTAAATTGGAGTGCATCACTAGTTGCTATCCGGTGGATTTTTGCGTTTTGCGACCGACCAACCCACGCTGATTCGAATCCCCTTGCTCTCCACAATGCAAATTTTCCGCTTCAATTATACCCACCAAGTACACGCTGATACGATAACAATAATAAATTCATCCCGGAGATATTTCAACTTCCATTCTTGCGGCCTCCAGCTAACCTCTATTCATTATGCTCCACTCAGCCCTCGCCACATTTGTGGCAATGCCAATTTATTGCTATTGAGAATATTTTAGCCGGTTGATAACAGCGAATAGAGGAATTTCGCGTTGGAATGCAGTAGTTACTGAAAGGGTTGACGAGCTTTGAATTGGGAATTGGATTTTTGTTTCAATGTTGCTACAATGTAAAAAAATATAAAATAAACTCAGGATTGATCAAGTTATCGAGATATCTTGGTCCTCAACTAATCAACAGTTGGAATGTTGATTTCAGGGGCCCACCAATTTTTTTGAAAATCAATCCTACCGACTGCGCCAAGTTAAAGTGTTTACAAAACACATGCAACCGGTTGACTCTCAGATCTATCGAAAATATTTCCATATAAAAATTGAACCAACTACTAAAAGTGTCGTTGAATATATGATTTTCAAATGTAGTCCCTTCGAAACTATGTACTCAACACTTGAAACTAAGATGAAAGGATCTATTCGTAACATGTTTCTCGGCTAGTTCTCGTTATAGGGAGGCTGTAATTCGATATTTTTAGATATTTTTGATATGATTGAATATGACCTGATCATTTTAAGACTACTGGAAACGCTATAACTTTGAGTGTGCTATTTTTAACTGAAAATTCTTCATTATATTTTACTTTATTATACGTTTGAATACAAATTCCATTGTCTATAGTGCTGTCATTAGCAGGACGCCGACGTTTCAATCAATTTAAATCAAAGCTTTTCTTCAAAAATTTTCTTTAGCTCAACTAGTTCATCCAGTTTTGATAATTACAGCACAATTGACTGTACTTTGGACATTTCTACGTAGTGGTAAAAATCGAATCTATCATGAGTATCCCAATAAACAAGTCTTCGCAATATTCATTCAGAAAGGAATTAAGACATTGCTTGAACTTATCCTTTGTCAAAAACGAGCCTACAATAAGTTTGTTTCACTTGAGTGTTTCGCATTCCTTATGCAAACTTGAAATTTAATATTATGCTGGTTTGTTTCACGGAAGAGGAATTCAAATTAGTTTGATTATAATTATCATTCTATTGTACAAAGGATTATTGAAGTTTCCGGCAATGAACTGTGTCGCATAGATTTGAAAGCTGTAAGGGGAAATTGTTTTTAGCCATCTCCTGGGAACAGTATTTGGTAGTATCGATAATTCTCACCGTCATGTCAATCGCGATTCCATGAATGAAGAGACTGAGGCAATTATGGATCAGATTCAAATACTTGAGTTCTATGATAGTTGCAAAAATGAAAAAAACCGAATGCCACGTATTTTTCAGTTTGACGAATCTCCCAACCACTTCAAACGTATATTTCTGTCGAGATCATATAATCTGAAGATATTGCACCAAATAATACCAGCCGTCCTTTACGCTCATAGACTATGCCTTTGAGTACACTGCATGGATGTTTAATAAGGAGAATTATTGTTATTATTGTTCGTCACTATTTCTCAGATTTCAGAACTCTGAGCTTCCTGTTGAGATATCTGTTCACTGAATTATGTTCATTATGACGAAAATTTATGGATAATCACTATTTCGTTATCAGGTTTGGAAGGCGATATGCTTTGATTAATCAAGGCTAGCCCTACGCCTAGTTATATTTTAATATTTTTAGTGGTTGAACGCTAGACTTTGCTTCACGTCGACCTCAAGAAACTCATTAAAACATTTTTAATCATACAATTTTCTGTTTATCTTTTTTGAGCTGTTTGTGAAACTCATATAAAAGTTTCATCATCACTTCTTTTCCGTAACTGTGGTGTTTTCGAGCTTTCTGACGCTGCCAGAAGTTGGTCACTTGATACTCTGCCTTCCAGGAAATTTTAATTATTTTGTAGCGACTATAATCAACTGAAAACAATATATAAGAGCCCATACTGATACTCATTTTCAATTTTTGATTACTTTTGATAACAATTTCCAGTAATGTTCGATCGATATTGACTTCTTTGGATAATTATTCTGAGGAAGACAACATTCTCATAAAAGTACAACTTCTGGAAGGAAGGAAAAATACTGTATTTTCAGTATATTTTCGCTTTATTCCGAGCAGGACTTCTTAAAGGTTGTTTGTTAGTGTGGTAGCAGGTAATTTTTGGCACCACGAAGATAAACGTAACACATTTGCGAAAGTCTTCTCCTACTAATTTATTCTATGTTGGTTATATGATACTGACCAAATAGTGGCTATATATATATATTTTTTTTTTTTGACTTACCTTCACTTACAAAGCAGGTCAGTGTCATATCACCTCCTTCTTCGTAAGGACCAGCTATTGATGGCACTTCCTTTCCATTTTCGTCTATGATTTTGGGTTTCTGAGGGGGAACTGTAAATAAAAAAAAGGTCAAGACTATTCGATATTGAAATTTTTATTTTGAAAAGGAATATAAAATAACGGATCTCTTTTCCCAACTTTTGTGTTTCTAAGAGGTATATCTTGAGTCGTGTACATTCAAATTATTTGCCAACAATACTTATTGTAAGTCAGTTGACTACCATGCCTTTAGCTATATTGTGCAGCTTTTTACAGCCCCCATCCTGTTAACTTTTGGACAATTCGACGTACAAACATGAAAAAAATGGTTAGAGGGTATCTCTGACACTAATGTTTGGAATTAAAGACATGGTAATTGCCCAACAGGGGACCTGGAAGGGCACATCCTTATAAAAATATGGAATAGTAGGGGGGTAAAATTTCACATCGTTGAAAAGGTAATTCACTTACTTCTCAGCCATTTAAATATTCCTGAAAATCTTGAATACATTTTTTTCATAATTTCGATATTTATGCCTTATGAATTTTGAAATTGATATTTATCGAGTGATAAGAATGATTCAGACACGCACTTATACTTGACATTTCAAATGCGAATTGCAAAAAGATATGAGCAACATTGAAAAAAAATAATTGAAAAGGGAATTGACTCTTCCCCATGCCATTTGAAATTTTCGAATTGATGTGCCCTCTTGCCCCCCCCTGAATTAAAAAAGTAGTATAGGTGATACCCCTGAACGGTTTTTTTCGTCAAACCGTTCAAAAGTTGACGGGGGAGGGGGGGATTACTATAAAAAGCCGCACTGTATATCAATTCGCGAAGGTTTGCTAGTACTCAAAGGGTTGAAATAAGGGCGCGATCTTGTAACTGAATACTCGATTGCTGATGCATTTTCGCTTATGGCAATCGACAGAATTGAATTTGATATCGTTAGGAACCCGAAAAAAATGTCCCATAGAAGAGAGAATAAGAGTCAGCAAAATCTGTAATTATCTAACGGTCTAAATATTTTATTCAACTTCTGGTGTGGTGGTGGGCCTTCTTGTTGAATTATTTTCAATGATGAGTGACAGTATTGTCACCCTCGTGCAAAGTTGAGGAGCATAATAAGCATTTCCAAGCAAATCGTAGAAAAATATATATCCTTTAGTTCTCATTCAAACAGCACCAATTACAAATCATCCTACCGATCGATATTCCATTTCTTTTGACTGATTGCCTTTCAAACCAGACTAATCTCGCTCTACATGAATCGTAAATATTTCATTCTCGTTTTACCTCAACCCGAAAGGAAAACTCATTAAATGACCTAGAACTAACTTTGACTGAAATTGCTTTCATGTTTCCATTTATTCAGGTTACTGCTTTATAAAACGAGTCTTATTTCCTATTCCCTACTCTCCGATATAACCTCCACTTTCCAAATAGTTTACCGCAGAGGAATATATTTGCTGGACAGCCTTGTCATCCAGTGGCGTGCATAGTAAGAGGAAAGAAAGAGCTGTAAAATAGTTAGTTACGTAACCAACTAAGACTAATACAATGTAATGGATGTAATGTATAAAGAAATGAGAGAGTTGTGCAAATTTGTATTTTAATGGGATGTTCAATACAAAATTTCGTCTAACCCAGCATTAGAATGAAAAAGAATTGTGCTGTTCTAAATGTAACAACGCCCACAGCCGTACTAATAAATTCAACTTCATCGGCATGGACATTGCCCAAGACTAAAATAACTTTGAACACATGATTCTGATATAGATACTCTTTCTGATATATAAGAATCGGCTAATTTAAAAATACGATAGATAATAAAATCGGTAATATTGATAAATTATTTTTTCTACATTCATGCAAAAAGCAAAACTTTATTGAACTACACAGAAAAAAATTGGTACCTGAATACAATGAAAAAGTTCAGTGATTCAATGAATATTTGTATCAATGTTGGTCCAATGAACGCAATCGTTATGTCCATGTACCACTGGTTATCCATACTATGAATACGGATCTTAATAATATCAATGAATGCTTTCATTGATATCATGATCAAGTACATTAAATAAGTTCGTTATGGTAATGATTTCCATTCATCAAACGAATGAAGAAGATAAAATAGTATACATTGTTTCAATGTACTTTTTTCTTCATTTCAATAATCTTTTTCAAAGCCGTAACGAAATATGTTCATAGGTCTGAAATTAGATCATCATTAATCTCAGTGTACCTCTTTCCTCACCTCAATAAACTTTTCCGCAGGAGCAACGAAAACTATTCATAAATGAAAGAAACGATCATCTTTGATCTCAATACACTTGAATTCGTTGTATCAATAAATACCTACAAAAGTCAGTGAATATTTATTCATTGCCACGATGAAAAATGTAGTTTTCCAATGAACGGAGAGGTAAAAAACGGCATTTATTGATATAACGTACCACATTTTTTTTGTGTCCTTAAATAAACAACACCCAACTTGCCATCAAAGTATAACTCTTTAGAAATTCCCTCGTTCGTTTATTAGAGGGTATAAAGAAGACATTTCCGAACTCCTTTATAGAGTCATTTCAGTTTTATGTTGAAACGGCTGTGTATAGATGTCGCGATGGTAATCCTCGCCCGTTAACGAGTTTACAAATCATAAAATAGCTGCTTTTACTAGATCTCAGACGGTGTGTTTTTGTGTCCCAAACATTTCGTGAATTCGAAGCAATCGGGAAAACGAACAAATAACAGATAATCTCGAACAATCTGAAGCCGCTTTTCGCCCGGGGCTGGCTAAATCGAATAAGTGTATTGCCAAGACTGTCTAGCGGATAATAACAGGTAAGCCTAAGTAATCAGATATAGATCGCTGTGTGGAGTATTCAGAGTCGCTCGAAGGAAAGCTTTTGAATAAATAATGAAAAATTGATTCGAACCAAACCTTGCTTATAATAATGGTTCGTATGATGAATATCAAACCCCAAACAGCTGCTAGATAGGATTATCTAACCACACAAATATGCTGATCATACAGTGACTGGCCGATATTTGGCAACAAAAAAATATAATTTTTTCTACATTCATGCAAAAAGCGAAACTTTATTGAACTATATTTAGTGAAAAAAAATTTTTGATTGCACTCATCTGTCATTCTACTTCAACGTGCTGTCATCATGACAAACATAAGCGTTCAAACCCACTACATATTTAGCAGATATTCTGTGAGATTGGCAATACGTTTTAAACACTTACATATTTTATATTATACAAACAATGCCTTCTCGAGAATAACTCCATAACCAAAACTGATCCGCTTTGTTCTAAACCGTCTACTTGCATAAAGCAAACTGTACGGACGCCAATGGTTGAGAAAATGAAAATGTTTGTGCATTAAAAAATGCACCTTGATGCATAGAAGACACGTACCAAATTTTATAAAAACGTCTACAATATTATCTCAGTTATTATTAAAAAACTGATTTTTTTTCAAAACTTTATCACCCTGTATCTCAAAAGTTCGGACTTTTAGGACATACGTTTATAGAAAGTTTTTTCCTTAAAATAAGTCAAAGAATCACCCCCTCAAATATTAGCATGTTTTTAAGGAACACCCTGTATAATTTATTGAACGGATTTGAGCAGATATAATGGCAAAGCTTCTCTACCCTGACAGCTCTCCACTCCAAGTCGCCAGTTCCTGTGAAAATGAACATTCTCCACATTTTCTATCTGATAGTTTTCCAAACTATCACTCCCGACAAGAAAGCCTTGTCTGCATCCGCAATGAAACACCGCCCGCCCCTATCAAAATATCATCTTGGGATACAAACAGTGAACGTGGTTCTGGACTAGATTGAATATTTCATTCGTGCCCTATTCTCCAGACTCGGGCTATATCTTTCCGGGCGAGATTTGGGTCGCAGGACTATTCCTCGGAGGAATTGCGTTGTGGGTTATTGTTCTATTCAGCAGAACGCATTATTGGTCCTTGTAACGGTGTCGATAAATTTCGGCGTGACTTTTAGGTGCCCTGAGTAAATGTCGATTAGGATGAATCGAATGTTGGAACTGTTGATTGGGGGCTTTACTGGATTAACTTTTACTACGTATTACTTCTATAGGGTCGGTATTTGTTTTGTGAAAAACGTGTTTTCTACATCTATCTGAAATGGTACGGTCGATGTATTCAGTTCCTATCATTATAAAAGCCATTCAATTCTTATTCAGTTTTCATAATCCTGATGAATGTCATTATTTGAACGATAAAACCGAACTTCAATTAAATCCTTGAATACTGATAATTATACGAGGATAATTTAATTATTCAAATGAAATATTTTTTATCAACCAGGCAGTTTCATTAGGTACCTAATGACATATTTCCAGTAATAGAATTAAATAAAACTATATAATCCAGTACGATTGGGTTTTGAGACGAGCATCGATTGCAGCACCATCAAACTTGGTATGTTATTTGTTGTAACCATGATAAACATGAAAAAAAAATAGTTTACCGAAATTCCAGGGGTGAAAAATTTTTCATTTTCCGTTTAAAAGTAAATGAAGAGATCTTTGCCTTAATCTTGGAAAGTATATGATTTATCGGAAAAACAACTCAACAAGGTGAAAGACAATTCAATTCTCCACAAAAATGATTCTTAAAACGTGATTGAACGCCGAGAAATTTCAGGCTTACGCTTACCTGCCGCTGAAAATTCTGGCGGGGCCGAATATTTGATTGGTAACTCTGCTAAAAATGATCGGAGAAGGAATAGGAAAAGTGCATATCGTTTCTGAAGACTCCTACCTTCTCATGCGAATATAATATGCGAGTATTTGAATACCTAAAATGTGTTTTGTCCCACTTCATGGAGATTTTTTCGAATGATCCAAAAATCATGAAAAATTTAGTAAATATGGAATCATTCAGTAAAATAACCCAGCAACCCATACTCTCTTTGGCCTATATGCAACAATTTTAAAGTAGTATGATAGGTCCCACTTATACATGCCAAAAAAAAAATTTGTTTTACTTCTGCCTCATTTTCAACTCATCCATAAAGGCGGCATTCTCTTCAGTAAATGTTGAAAATAATCGCTTATTCATGTTGAAAAGGGCAACATTCTCCATGAAAATTGATGATTCCACAACAGATTTAATGAATGTCCAATTCATATTTTCGAACTAAAATCAATATTTACATACTTAATTTTTTATGTAGGATGTGTCTGAGCGATTATATTCAACAATTACTGAAGAAATTGCCGCGATTATAGGTGAGCTGAAAAAGGAGGCAGCAGTAAAACCCATTTTTTTCTTTGGCATGTATAAGTGAGACTTGTCTCACTAGTCTAAAATCGTTGCAAATACTCCAGAGAGGTACTAGTTCCTGCTCCAGTATAATCATTCCATATCAACTTAAATATCCATGAATTTCGGATCCTCCGTAAATATTGTAGAAGGGTTATGTTAAGTGGGATAAAACACATTTTGGGTACTCAGATAACTCGAATGTTATATTTGCATGAGGAAGTAGAAGCCTTCAGGAATGATATATGACAAATCTTCTTTTGGCCCTGCCGAAAAATGCAGTGGCGGGTTATCGCGAGCCTGAAATTTCATATCGGCCTTCAATCGGTTTTTCTGAGAAAATGAGGGCATTTTGTGAAAAATTACTGTATACTTTTTGTGGATAATTAAATTATCTTTCGCCTTGTCGAAATTGTTTCTGGATAAATCTTGTACTTTCCGAAACGGCAAAATTATAATTTTTTTTTTATATTCAATGTCAAGAAGAAGTCATCTGTGCTACAATTCATTCTTCACTTGTGTTATTTAATGAAGTCCTCGATTCAGATAGTTCCAGTACTAGCGAAGATGAAGTTCAGGCTAGAGGACCAATGGGTGAGTATATATTGCATTATATTTTGGCATGATGTTAATAATTACAGTACATAAATATTCCAAATCATGCAATAATACCTACACCTCTTGTTATTTACTAGTTCTTCTTACTTTAGTCTGTTTTTACTGTACTATCTGTGTTTATGTCCATAATAACTATCAGTATGATTCAATCGAAGAAAATGGTCCAATGAATTCGTTTATTATTACTTAACATTTAAATAATACAAATCTGCAATTTCGAAATCACTTGAATCATAAAAAATAAAGAATAGTTGCGAATAGTTGAGACTGTGGTTTCAAATTCAGATATTGCTTTCAATTCTGAACACCTGATTCTTAATACACATTTTTGATAATGTCGAAAATTAGGGTATATTGCAACTGATCTAAATTTCCATTTTTTGTCCTCTGTACACTATTCGAAAATACAACATTTTTAAAGAACGAAATTTTCTGGCAATTGGATAACAACAATCATGTTTTCCACATTTTTGAAACCCATTGCATAATAATAAAAGTTATATGAGAGAGAGAGATATTTATTGACTATACGTATATCTGGTAATACATTTGTAGCAGGTGATTTACAGTAATTGTAAAATATATCGCCTTAGATATAAAAGTTAACTTAACGAACACATTGAAGTAAAATTAATATGGACTTCCACGAATTGACAGCACTGAATAAAATTCGGTTCACTCGGAACACAGTCATTGCAAAACATAAAGGAATAGATATGAAATTTGACTTAATTTAAAACATTAAAAACCCATAAAAGGGTGTATCACAGTTCATCCTTGTTGAATTGATAGGCTAAGAAGTCATTTTCCGAGTAAAAACAGCCTTTCAATAGAAAGGTAGGAAAGAAAGGTATGAAACTATATAACTAATTTTTCCGGTAAAAATATCGGGATAATCTTCCGTATACCTGTCGCAATCAACAAACAACTTCCATCGATTCTACGTCGAAAAATACCGCTGAAAGCTTCTGAAACTCTCTGAAGCGATTTCCGAATTTTCAAATATGGAGATGCGCTTCCACTCGAGATAAATATTTCATAAGAAAAGTTTTCCCCGACTATGCTCCCCACTTATATGATGACAGATTTACTGTTCTATTTCGGAATTTGTTCGGGGACGCTGGTGGCCCTACATTATTCAGGCGTTTAATTAAAACTTTCAGACTTTTTCGGTTCGGAGTCAAAAATTAATAAATTTGCGGATAATCTTCGGTGCTCCGTACTGTAAACATAATTCATGAATAATAATGAGTGAAAAAGTAATACAGAACTGAAATGAGAATACACTCGGATTATCTGGGTTGCAGAAGTTGCTAGTTAGACTGGTACAGATATAGACATAATGAGGGTTTTTTTCGAGAAGTTTGTTTACGAAAACCACTTGTTTTTTCTCGTTGAGTATATAACGGATCCAACGAACTATTTAGATGAAGTTGAGAGTTTATTATGTAACAAGTATTATAAAAGTAATATATATTAAGCGTTAAAAGAGACATTTTATTTTGTGAGAAGGAGAGTTTAGGACACGAGCGTGGCGTAACATAATAAAATCACTTTCAGCACGATTATCATACAATATTTTTTCTACGAATACTATTGAAAGACCGCCAGAATGATATATAAAAAAAATCAGGTATTCAAAATTGCATTCATGAAGTTTAGTATCCCATCCCAAGTAACAATTTGAATATAATTTGGATTTATCCTAGTTTTATAAAAGAAAATATATTTATGTATCGGTATTAAAAAACTCCCGAAGGCTTTAAGATGAAACCATTTAGCATTTAACTATATTTTATTTTATGAAGGTTTTACAATAGCGTTATATACATACACTATAAATCCTTTTGACATTTGAATAATCTATATAGTAACTGAGTTTTATAATCTTTTTATAGCACTCTTCAAGTCCATGAAATGGTTCTAGAATAAAACTAACAATGAGATTTTATTGAGGTTTTGAGATGTACTTCCGAGAACCGCTACAAGATCAAAGTATAAAACTATTGGTACTCAAACGCCAGTAGCTTCCTCTGGACGGTAATAAATAATTCATAAAGGTGGCAAAAGCTTTCTAAGATCGTCAAAATTTTCAAATTATCTTTCTATAGCCATCATAAAACTGATGTAATGTCAAAAGACAAAATTATACCGTTGTTGATTATTCACCATATATACATATATATATTTCTCAAAAAAAAAAATCATTCCCTATTTAAAGCTCTGCTTTATCCCAAACCGAAATTGCAAATACTTACTAGAATTGATTTTTTACGGCCCTATACGAGGGAGATTAAAAAACATGCCTGTTTTTTTGAAAAAAAAAATCCAATAACTTTATTTTTCACGGTAGAAGTAATACTCAAAGAGAAATATTGTTCAGAATCGAATGTTGATCGAGAAATTCAAATCATATCCACCTAAGATCAATGTAATTTTTCAACTTTTCTTCCCATTTTTCCTCATCGCCTTGTAGTGTATACACTTTCTTTATCCGTATAGACAATGGAAGTCCAGAATAATCTTAAAATTTTTGGATAACAATTACATTGAGATGGGATCTAAAAGTGGCGAAGAATTTTTTTGTTCAGTGGTTGTGAAAAATATTTAGTCATTCCACATGGTTGAACACAGTATATTACAATACTAGTGCAGAAAGTGACATTTTCACACAAGTGATGTACACTATTTTTTCTACAACAACATATTAATTTAACCAAATAATGTCTAATCAACATCTGACATATTAGTTAACAATTTATCATAATCAAGGACCACATACGTAGTTTATTTCGAAAAGTTACTCAACTATTACTACAATTAGGAACAAGAACTTTTTTCTACTTGGATATTAGGTCTTCATTGATTTTGTTGGGAGGATCTTCAGGAAGGATATTTTTGCTGTCTCCACGCACAATCAATACGCCTAACATTCACTATATACTCAAAATAACTTGACGTTTGTCACAAATTGTTTGAAGCCTGCTTTTTAAATACCTAGCAAGATGATTACATGATATAGCCTGACTAGGTATAAGGAATTGATATATGAAACTATTAAACAAAAAGCAATATGAATTTTAAAAATTCTTTGCTTTGTTTAGATGATTCAGAATTTTTTGAAATGGATATTTCGTCAGCTTAGTTCAAGAAGTTACTATCTAACAATCTGACAAAATGATGATTTTCAATAAATAATATTTGAAATTATTCTTTTCAAGTTATTATCTTTAAAATCGTGGAACCGGTACTATACACCAATATGACAACATAATGTAGTTGGTCATTTATGAATATGATAAAGGGTGTAAATCAAACTCCAAAAAACATAGACGATACTTATTGGACATGTCCAAGAAAATCCAATGAATAGTCCGACTGGGAACCATTCTGACTTCATTTATTTTTAACAATCAATTTAAATACAAAATATTTGAAGCAATCTATTTGAAACGTTTTTTTTTTTAATATCATACCTAATGAAAAAAAAAGTTTTCGCGGGCGAGGATCGAACCCTCGTCAGAAGTCCCGCTGCTCAGCCAACCAAGTTACTAAATAAATAAATAAATAAATAAATAGGGTTTTCATTTCATATTCCATCTAGTACAATTTCGCTACTAATGACAAGTCACTACATATATTTTATTCCACAATCCAGGGGGAAGGGAAAGGAATATACGGGCGCAATAGTAGCAGCTCCCCTACACCTTTTCAGGGGTGCAAGGGGGTGCCTTGCCGAGGCGAACATAGCGCCCCCGCGAAAGGGCGCGGTAGTCCGCCCGCGGTGGTGTTAACGCTGGGCCGGACTTTTCATTACATAGTGGTTATGGCCAATAAAACACGCCTCCTGCAAAGCTTATGCGCAACCAAGTTACTAGACACGTTTCACAAGCGTGAGGAAAGATACTTTCCGAGCCTGTGCGGAAAGATACTTTCCGAGCCTGTGCGAAAAATATTTCGCACGCTTGTAGATATAGATAAGCCTCTTTCCGTGGGACTATACAAATTATAGAGAAGGTAGTCCTTTCACAATTTGGAAAATTGGACTCCTATGGAGAGCACAAAAATATCATTAGTTCATCGAAAGGGAGAGACCGTGGAAATAAACCATGGATAAGACAAATGGTATTACACAACAAAGTATTATGAAGCATAGACACTTTGGTATCTGTGACACAATACTGAATCCGTTATCAACAAACAAATGTTTGCACTCCACTGGAAGGTACTTTTCCCGACATAATATCATCAAAGTGGAAGCAACATTCACTTTCCTATGACGAAAAGTGGCTAGCGGCTTTGAGGACTCCAAACCCAAAACTTTTTCTCCTACTGAAAGTGAGTGCTGAAACTTTCTTTTAATTGATCCTCTCAACCTGGAATGAACAGAGTTATCTCCGTCTACGAACTGGGATGAACGTACTGCATAGCGCACGAGGAACTGAGAGGAGAAAATTGTTTTGGAATATTCATGGAAATTCTAATGAAAGATTCATAGAGGCGAATTTAGAGGGAATAGTGTTCCGAAGAATATGTTTTTGTGGAAAGTGGTTCAACGTACTTTTCGTCTCTAGCTTTTACAATTCAATATTCAAAACACTAATTTTCAGAGTAATGAGGAAATATATAAACGGTGTGTCAAATCCAAACCTTAATACTAACTGAGACCACAAAAACTACTGTGGTATTTTATCTAAAAACTGTATCATTCACTGCACTACCATACATACTGAAATTATAAACTCACATATCAAAAACTATTTTAAATATTCATTTTAACTTTCACGATTGGTAATCAGCATACTTCCATAGCGAATTCGAAACGGTGAAGTATGGAATACCGCAAGGAACCGTATTAGGACCAATCTTGTTCAACGGTTATTCAAATGATTCATTTGAGTTTATTTGAAAGCAAAATAATCGCGTATGCAGACGATACAGCAATTTTTTTTTTCAGATCAAAAATGGAACACTTTAAAAGAACTAGTAAAAAAAGATATGAAGATGATCAAATCATGGTTTCAGACCAAACCCTACTAAAACGCTGTTTCTTCCACTTTCCATTAATAAGTCTACTTTACAGTCTTTCACTACACTACAAACTTCCGATGATTCCTCAATAGAGTCCACTCCTGTACCTTGGTGTAATAATTGACAGTCATCTGAAGTTGAATGAATATGTGGCACATATTATCAAACACTACACTTTTTTATTTTCAAACTAAAAAACCTCAGATATATTTCACATAAAACTCAACTGAAAAACTTATTTTTTGTGCAACTGTCGTTAGAAATTACGTTTTTATTTCATTGACACATGAACTTAAAACTGCCGTTTTCCCAAAATCACTTTTAACGCTAGTGTTAAAAATACTTTTAACACTAGTTCTAAAAGTAAAATGACAGGATCATTACTCTGAAAACGGAAAATTATGAGAAAGATGTCTCATAGTAGAAAAGTCATCAATAGGAATCCCATTCGTAACAATATTGTATAAAATGGCACTTTCTGAACTCCTTTTGAATTTCAAGAAAAACCAACCCTCCCAATTAATTCCATCACCGAGTGAATCTTGAATAGCTATTTGTATTACTAGGGAGGAAAGTGCCACTTTTCCTCCCGCAGGATGAAGTTAAACATACAAGGGAGGAAAAGGCACTTTACTCCCATGTAATCCATATGATTTTTTCTCCTACCCACTTAATGAACATTTTTTTGTAAATTTAAAACGCATCTCGATCTATACTTGCATGATGGAAAGTATAGACAATACAGTCATGTCCATCTGAGAATATGCGGTGGTGCAATGGCTAGCGAAGAGCGCGAATGATATATATATATATCTATATATATATGACATGTCATTGACCATGAAATGTGAAATTTTGAAAATTTACAATAAAAACCTTTTTAGTTAGTTAGTTAGTTAGTTAGTCTTGGGCTTGTAATCCGAAGGTCCCGGGTTCAGCTCCTGGCAATAGCAACTTTTTTTTTAAGAACGTTATACAACTTTTTTCTTGTTAGTGATTTGTCTTATTAGACATTTAGATAGCTTATACATTTCGGATTGCTATTGAGTGATTTTCTCATAAGTAAAGTTATGTGCCTATTTGAATGAAGTGTCGATCTTTTTTTTTTTCTAAGAGCTGCGCTTGTAGAAAAAATAATGTGTGTACCAAGTGTCATCGTCGTTCTCTTTTTGTCGAGCAACAATCAATCACTTTGCGCTCTAAATATACAAATAGCTATTGAAGAACTAAAGTAGAAGTAACATTCATTATCATTTGATTTTTACCAGAATACAGGATATATAAGATTTTCTAGAAATTACGGAAACAATTTGATTATAATAGATTCACAAGTTTCATCCTGCACAACTTGAAATGAGGGGGAGGAAGTTTCATCGATGATTTTTTGTGGTATTTGTCTGAATAATTTAGAGTGTGTACTTTCTATAGGGGTAGGAGAAAAAAAACATTTTATTTTTCTTGTGTGTGAAAAACCGAGTTATCCACTTACCCACAACGGTCAACGTGACTCTCGAGTTCTTGGTCGGCGATCGCAAGTAGTCCACCCTGCATCGATACTCGCCCTCGTCCTTCTCGCTAATGTTGTCGATGCTCAGCGTCGAGGGTTCCGTCATCGTCCTGAAAAACGCCCTCGCCTCCAGGCCGGGGTCCTGCCAATGTTTCGCGAGGCTGGCGTGACCGCCGCGGGTATCGTAACTGCAACAATAACACAACTACAGGGTCATTGTCGGTCGGGGGTTGTGGTTCGGGGGGTTTGTTGTGGATCGATGGTCGATGTTCGATTCTGAATTGGGGGAAAGTTGGGGAAGCACTGCGAGTTTTGAGAGGAAAGTATTTTGGTGCAATGACGACAGAAAGAATCAATCTGGCTGATAATATGTCACAAAGTAGAGGAGAATTTTATTCTAAATTCAATTATTTTTCGAAAATATTTCAGGTACTCAATAATGGAAGAAAAATATTCTAGGTGTCTACATATTCTACATATTCTTAGTTCAAAAATCAAATAAATGAAACAGTAAATTCGACAATGTTGAAGTATACTTCACTCCAAATATTCAGCGTTCGCATGGAAAAAGTGTCAAAGCCCCAACAACACGAAAAAAGTATTTCATTCAGAGCAGCATGGCGGAAAAACGGATTTCTGAAATCATTTCCACAATACCCGAAATTTAATTTATCTGATGCAGCGCGATTAAGCAGTACGTATGCGGTGGAAAGCGAAGGGAAAAACGAGCCGAGAAAATTATGTCCGTAAAGCATAATGGAATTAATAATCTCGGATGCAGCAGTTACTGAACTGCGAAATCACTTAATTTGAAACATATTCTCAGTCAACGTTGCTTGCTTTTTGTTCAGTGCTTGACTGGAGTTTCTCCAGTCGTATGAAATATGAAATATAGATAGGCGCAGGTGAGATAGGGAGCGTATTGGAAATGTTATTATTTTCACGAAGATTTAAGATGATTTTCCGTCACAAATAAAAAATTCTGAAATATGAAATCGCACCAACAAGTTGATAAACTTGGAAAATATAATATTAGTTTTGTCATCTTCATCAACATTAGTAAAACTTCAGAAAACATGTTCGAAATTATTTTAAGTAGAACGTGTTACTTATTTCAGTATCGTGGTGGTAGATGTAAAGTTTCGAAGACTTAAATATTGAATATTTGATACGAATTGTGAGACAAAGCTTCGTTGTTTTATTCAAGAATACACCATGTAGTAAATGACACATTTTTTTTAACTTTCCCAAGTTCAACGCTGCGGCAACGTGATCGAAAAAGTTGTGCAATCAAACATAAGTTGCGTTGCCGACGTCAACACAACGTTGTCACAACCCTGTTTCACACCAATTTGGTCAATCATTTTTGGGTTTTCACAACGTTTCTGCTGCAACTGTAGGAGCAGTTGGTCGTTTCCTAAACGTTGCTGAATTTACTTAAGAACAACTCCACACCAGCGCCCTCTCAAGCAGCAATTACAGTTTATTTTCTATGGTGTTCAGAAAATAGTTGATTTATCAACCAAATAATTACTGATGGCCAAAATGGACACTAAGAAAAAACTTTCTGGCAACTACTACCGCAAGTTAATATCGAAATATTTCATGCTTAATATTACAGAAAAATAACGATTACGAAACAGAAATTGCCAACGCATTACATTTTACTGTCAAATATACCAGTGTTTAATGCTAAAAAACACGCGGGTTTTCAATCTGTTGCAAAGTTTTCAAATATCAAGAATAAAAAATATATATTTTCATTAACAATTTTCAATGTTAATATCGATTCAAGCGTGAACTAAATACGGAATACCTATGAATTATTTCTAGAAAACTGAAATGAGGCTTTAAAATCTTTTGTAAATGTTTGTTTTACATCCCAAGTTTTAATGGCCGACCTTGTTTCCAAATAGAATTACACTTCCAATATGGCGTAGGAGTATACAAGTCGTCAACGCGACCTTGGTTGTCAGGTAACTAAAAATATACTAATTTTTAACGTTAGCCTGCCATACAACCAACTTTATACCCGAAGCGCGACTGGAGTTGCTTATCGGACCAAAAACTGAACCAATTCCAACTAAGGAATACATTCCGCTCCACATTTTATAACCCGTCTCTTTCGCGTTTTCCCCTCAGTTCTTCCAAATTATTAAACTATTATACATGGTACTAATCAATTTGTTTCTCCTGGCTATAATACAGTTGTTCCTCTGAAAAAGTAGTTGCTTTCCTCAATATCCTTCTTTTCAGGTTGGCACTTGTTCCTAAAGAAATTAAACTTAATATTTCCAAACTGTCTGTCTTCATGTTAGCTTTTGCCCGTGAAGTTTCTCCACGACTTTTTTTTTATCTGTAAGAGAAGACAGTGAATTTGTAAGCACTTTTCATTTCCGATTCGAAAGATAGGTTAGGATCATTCTACTCCTTTTTCCTTTACTATAAATACATTTTCTGTCAAACAATTTAGCAAACAATGGTTCTTGTCACTGAATTAAAAAATATATAATGAATTCAGTAAATAATTATTATCTAAATTTGGCCTACACGTCCTCTGTAGTAAATATTTGAAGGAAGGTTAGTTGTGAAAACGTTTACAATTTAACTGAAAAATTACCCACTGCTTAGTTGAATCTCACAAGGTCGCTTTACTGTCGGGAAAACGTTTAAAATAACTAAAGTTGTCACTCAAACGTTTTTAGAACATTATTCCAATTTCCAGAATATTTACTACTTGTAGTCGGTTGAGTAAACGTTATGACAACGTCGTAGCTTGACTGATGTCATGCTCAATTTTAAAACAACGTTGACGGGTGGTTAAGAGAGCGTCGTTTCATAAATGACTGAGTTCTACACCAACTACAACGTTAATTTTGGTGTATTATGTAGTTGTCGTCGCCGAAATGCTACTTGGGTTACCAAATTAGGTGATCCTATTATTTGATAATATTTTGAAATACTCTCGTTTCAGATGAGAAATCGTAAAATTTTACATGTAACTTCGCTGTTAATTATGATAATAATTGACGATAAATATCTACTAGTAATACAAAACTTTCCGTGTTTCATAACATCCTTCAATTTCGACTTCAATGTTAACTGTAAATTTTCATCCTTTTTTTTTCGTTCTACGTATTTTGGGTAGGTAAATGGTCCAGATATTCGGGACGATCTGACTAGTATGTCTATGTACTCCAGCAGTTTCTACCTGTCTTTGCCTCGTTTGTATAGAAGGAAATTTGGAAATTTCTCGTGCTGGTCTGGATGGGATCGGTTATAACAACCCATAACAGCATAAGTCTTCATGATTTATGTCCTCGAATCTAAAAGACAAAACTGTTTGTATGATATCTATCATATAACAACGTATTTTTGAATTGAAAAATCCATGTTTATTACACCTCTACAGACTGAGTCTGTTCCATTACTAAATTCTAGTAAACCTTAGCAATAATTATCAGAATACAGCAATAAAAAGCCAACAACTATACTAACTCGTTGAAAATAATGATGAAACGCACATGATCCTATTATGACTGTCGTGACGTCCACGCCAATTCCTGATTGGCCGAAATGGACATTACCGCTTATGATTCTAAAGGTACAAACATAGAGGAGCGACGCGTCAAGCGGCAAGCGACGCGACTAGCGACGAGACGAAAAACATGCACATAGTAAGGCGACACTTTTTGAACTCTTGTCAGTTTGATATATGAATTCTATTATATTTATTACCTGTTAATTTACTTTCTTCAGCTACTTCTGCCCATAATTGCTCCAGTGACTACCGATTTAGGTGATCCGGATGGGATTTATTCCATATAGCTTGTATTTTGAACACAGAATTTATTATCTGTTCGGTTTTCATCGTTCTTGAATACTTATCCCCAGTACTGAAATCAATAATCAAATTTACAAAATGCACTCTCCTTCCAAATACAAACGATTGCACTCACTCCCACGCTAGACGCAGCTGTCACGCGTAAATAAATATTGTCGCTTGAGATACGTAGGGCGTCATCGCGTCGCTTACCTCCTCACTATGTGCACTCTAACACAGAATGCACAGAAATATTCTAGTCGCATCGCTAGTAGCGTCGCTTGCCGCTTAACGCGTCGCTCCTCTATGTTTGTACCTTAAAAGACGTATGGACATTGCCGGTTTTGTTTCTGAGCATGAGTTTTGAGGCTTATTTTGCATTGGATATTGCCGTTTTTTTTATAAACTCAATGGTTATTGTAGGAGAAGGGAATATTACGGAAATTTTGATGTATGCAACTCATTTTACAGAAAAATGGACATTGCCGGTTTTGATTCTAGGCCACTCACTTATGCACTCCACAAAAGGGACACGCGTAGTCTTTATGGAAAATGGCTCTATTTGTCCCCCCATCGAATGTTTGACAGCTGTCAAATTACGTCACTGACGGTGCTCTACTGACACGATTTGTTATTTTGCAGGTAGTTTGAGATGTATTACCTCGAATATTTTGAAGTTCAAATTGCGTTTGATGTTATTATTCATTGTCTGAATTTGACGCAATGGTAAGATGACCGTCAAAATTTTATTAATTCGTTATTTCTATGTAATAAAATGAATTGTGTATTTTTGAAATTATATAAGGTTACATTTGGACGTTCTCATTGGCTACAAGTCATACGAAAAAAATAACCATTGTTATAAATCATGAGAAACTAGTTACATTGTCTGATACAGTAATACATTTTTTTGGCAATATTCAGAGAGTGGAAAATATTACAATATCTCCGAAAAACCACTGATGTCATTCAATATATTAAATAATATGTGTAACAAACTCCACTGATTTGTTTTTATCAAAGCCATTTAACATTTTCCACAGCCGTGTCAGATGTAACTGATTTCTGAACAGGTTTTTTAATACATATTCAAATTAAGTTCAATTAGCGTTGAAATGATATATTTTCGTTTCGCGTGAATTTGGACAAAGCAATATATAACGTGAAAATCAGATAAAACAATAACAAGGGTAATTGAATTCATGTGTATCATGTTCCCTGATTTATGATTGTCAAAGTAGAGTAACTGTTATAAACATGGGAATATTATTATCGTGCTATCACAGAGTAACTGTACTGAAACAAAATTGCAGTTATACAATTGTGCAGCAGAAAATTTCCAATAATTCATTGGAAAATGTACAAAAGAGCAATGAAATGCAATAAAAATTTTCATCGATGTGAGAGTGAAAATTTATTTTACACCTGAGAACTCCACTTTTCATTCTGTCGTTTCATAAAATACTCCACGGTCGTATCATCTCATGACTACCATAAATTGCAACAATATGCACGGTCACGCACAAAAAATTTCAACAATCAACACGAACGTATTTTGACGTGCTGATTCCGAATCTTTTAACATTAATGTCGAAAACTCATCAGAAATGTTTTTGACGGCAAAAAAACATCTAAAATCTGATTTAGAGCTGACCAACTCGAGAACGGTCAGAGATAGACAAGTTCTGAGAACGTCAATCGATTAAGAATGGTCGAATTAGTATACATTGTGAATTTCGAGATTATCGAAAAAAAATAAAAATTACCCGGAAAAAGTTGCAAGGGGTTTACCCCTAAAAATCATAAAAAATACTAAGTCGTCACATCGACTTGAAACTTGCACTTTATACGTAAAATTTTATGCTCAATCCAAAAATGTATGATTTTTATATGCTCAGATTTAAGATTTCGCCGTAAAAAGGTGTTTAAAGTAAAATATCCAATTTTCTGTGATTTTTGATTTTTCATTTTTCGAATTTCAAATTTTTGTCCTCGAACGTATTTTGACGTGCTGATTCCGAAATTTTCAACATAAATTTTGAATACTCATCAAAAATATTTTTGGCGGTTATCTAGTATACCTGCCAAACAAATTCCAAGGAGAGTTATGGGGTTCTGATAATCCTTCTCTCAATTTTATTAAGTTCCAGACCACCCCACATATTCAATTTGAGACGTGTGTTCTCTACATAAAGCATTTCAAAATTATGTTCAAACTTTCGATTTTCTGTAAGAAGATGTAGAATGAACGTTGAATTCAATTCGCATAGCAATTCCTGTGTTCAATTCTGAATTTTTCGAAGGCTTCACCAGTTTGTCCAATATAAAACAATGGACAATAACTAGAAGTAAAGTCTTAAACTCCACTCTAGTTTTCAACTTCATCTTAATAATTGTTCTTGATTCAATTAATCAGGACCTTGCTCCTTTAACAAATCCCTATTTTGTAATAATCAATTACCGGCTTGCAGTATTTGAATCAGAGTTTCTAGACATGAATTTAACAATAAGTAAAAAATTTTAACGATGGTAACAACAAAATATCAAAATGCTTCATTGGGAGAAGTATTCCAATTTTTCAGATTCTTTCTGTAGAAATATAATACACACATTGATTCAAAATGAATATAATTATGTAGGGTACTTAGCAACTTGAGACAAAAATTTATTGTATACAGTTGTGTTTCAACAAATGAATACTAGTGAATTGATTGGATATCCTGATGTAACAAACTCCATCATAACTCTCTCTGATGACCTCAAAGTCCACAAACCGTACCTCGTGTTCGCTTTGATGTTTATCTTATTGCTGCCATCAAATTACGATTTGAATTACATAACCCTCGTTTCCAGAGAATGACCAATATCATTAATTAACACTCTCCGCATACATATATATTTGGGCTGACATTCAACTTGTCACGTCTGTCAAATTATATATTCGGGTGACAAGGATATTTGTTGAATTCTAACGTTGGGTATTAATCATGTCGTCCTGCATAGAATTATCCTGGAGGAAGCTGTGTGGAATGTGATTCTATTGGAAATAAAGTACTACGTTATGATTGGATCGTCCCATCATCAGTAGGTCATGGAGAAACAGATGTTATAACATATAAAAAAAAATGTAGGTACTAGTTTATCAGAAAATCATGAACAGCTTCTGTAGGGTGGATTTTCACAAACATTTAGATTCTTTGTCTCGTTTTCTCTTGAACTTTTTTTTGGAAATCGACTTATTATTGAGAATTGTATGTATAGTCCCAAAAAAATTCGGACAGGTTGTGAAACACCCTGTATATGAGAACTTGGTTCAAATACATGGATTAAGTCTTCTTGGAGTCTGTACTGTCATAGAGCTGTTAAGCTTTGATTGTTTTTGTTCGTTGGGTGGATCAGGATGAGTCTAATGTTATCTGACCTATCCTAGCACTGATGAGAGGAAACGAAATTTAGACATATCACGACTGCATGACTCCCTTGTCCCCTTGCTAAGAAATTCATTTTCAATTATGTGATTATTAGCATCATTACGATTTATTTTTTATGGTCGTCAAGTTGATACCTTGTTTCAGACAGGCTCTAGTGAATTTACTTCCGATTTATTTAGATTTCGGCAAAATGACCCCCTTGTCCCCTCGCTAAGAAAGTCATCTTCAGTTATGTGATTGTTATCATCATGACGATTTGTTTTTTATGTTTATCAAATTGATACCCTGTTTCAGACAGGCTCTAGTAAATTTATTTACGATTTTATTTATTTCCGATAAATTGACCCCCTTATCCCTCGCTAAGAATCTCATCTTTAGTTATGTCATTGTTATCATCATTACGGTTTGTTCTTTATGTTCATCAAGTTGATACCTTGTTTCAGACAGTCTCTAGTGAATTTACTTACCCGCTAAGAAACTCGTCTTTTTTATATGATTGTTATCATCATTATTATACTATTATTACAATTTTTTCGCCCAACAAAGTGGCAAATTAGTTTTTTTACAACTGCAACAAAAAATCACTTATATTCATATATCCCTTATTATTCAAGAATATACTTGCCTGATTTCTCATGAAGTTCATTTAGATTAGATTAGATTATATATTAGGGACTTTCGTGCTACAAGCCTCTACAACGCGACCTTTTCAGATCTGTTGTGTTTGTCCTCGAGATCATTTAGAGTTCTTTGTCTAGCCCTGTCTTCTTTACGAGACTCCACAGGCTAGTTTTTAGAACTCCTATGAATCTGGGAGCTCTTGGTTTTTCTTCTCCCAGCGTTAGAAACCTTTGCCTTGACAAGCCCTCGCAGTGGCATAGTATGTGTACTGATGTTTCCTCTTCTTCCTGACAGAACCTGCATAGCATTTCTTCTGCCAGGCCTATTGTACTCATATGTATGTTGAGCCTACAGTGCCCTGTGAGAAGTCCTACTACTATTCTAGTAGTGTTCCTCTTCTGGCTTAGTAGATAGTCTGTGAATGTTGGCTGCGGTTGTTTGATAAACTCTTTGGCCTGTCTCATCCCTGGTGCATTGTTCCACTATTCTTGAGACTTCTGTTGAATCCATGATTTGGTGTTTGTTTTTAGTACAGCTTTTGCTATACCGCAATACAGTTCTGGGCCATTCAGTGCCTTACTTGCTCCTTCTCGGGCTAGTGTATCGGCCTCTGAAGTTCATTTACGCTAGGCACTTAGGAACTTCACATCTGAATCTCTTTCAGAAAGTCCCAGCACCAACTTTCTGAACTTTATTATGGTCCTTGGCCCATAGTGAGCTCCATTATGTTACTAAAATACATTGACATAACGATGACAGCAGATACAAAAATTTTAATTCGACTACCCTATTCAATTCGAACCTTAAGTGAGGTTATTTCCATGAGAAAATTCAACATCAAACCCAACTTACTCGAGTAAAGTTGTTCCAGCGATTTTGATGCCAAACCGATCATGAACCGGTTTCCTTCTGTTCGGAAATGTTTTATTCCTTTCGAATCCCATGGCGAAACAATTCTCTCAACCATCGAGGGCTTTATTCGGTCACTTTTCTTTCCGAACTTCTGGAACTCTCGATGAAACTTCCCCAGAAATTGGATTATATTCTGCAGTAGGTATTACAATTTCGCCAACAATTCTTTGTTGGCGAAACTTTGCACAAAGAGTGTTATAGGTATTAAATTGTTTCGTAAAAGTTGCGCAGATAAATTTCTTGAAAAGGCATGATCTGTTTCATCACATCGGAGAAGTTAATGAGTTGGAAACGTAGTTTCCCAGAATTAGAAACGAAACTGAGCGACTCGAATACGATTCGGTCAAATAGACTATTTTCGATTTTTATTCGAAAATATGAATAGGATATTCATTAAACCTGTTGAGGTATCATCTGCGACTGAAAGACAAACTTTAGTCGCTATTTTCCATCGTCCAAGTTTGTCTTTCAGCCGCAGATGATTCCACAACAGTTTTTATGTATATCCCATTCATATTCTCGAACAAAATTCAAAATGCACTGCCCATGACGGGTCTATGTCAAAAAATTACTTTCAAAATAACTTTCAAAGTGTTCGAAAATATGAATAGAATATTCACAATATCTATCAGATGTAGTTCAATGTCCAGCGTGGCGTTTGCCGGGGAAGAAGTTGTTTTCTGTTAGATATTCCAAATAAATTACATTTTTCATTTTTCAATTTAGGATAGGTTTGTGTCAATCGCGAACGAAAACCTAATTCACGCATTTTCGACTCGCAAGCTAGGTTAGCTTGCTCTGGTTAGGCTCGCGTGTCAATCGCGAGCGAAAGACTAATCCACGCATTTTCGACTCGCAAGCTAGGTTAGGTTTGTGTGTCAATCGCGAGCGAAAAATTAATTCACGCATTTTCGACTCGAAAGCTATTTAGCTTGCTCAGGTTAGGCACGTGTGTCAATCGCGAGCGAAAGACTAATCCACGCAGGTAAGGTTTGTGTCTCAATCTAGAGCGAAAAAGCAATTCACACATTTTCGACTCGCAAGCTAGGTTAGCTTGCTCAGGTAAGGCACGTGTGTCAATCGCGAGCGAAAGACTAATCCACGCATTTTCGACTCGCAAGCTAGGTTAGCTTGCTCTGGTTAGGCTCGCGTGTCAATCGCGAACGAAAGACTAATCCACGCATTTTCAACTCGCAAGCTAGGTTAGGTTTGTGTCAATCGCGAGCGAAAAACTAATTCACGCATTTTCGACTCGCAAGCTAGGTTAGCTTGCTCTGGTTAGGCTCGCATGTCAATCGCGAGCGAAAGACTAATGACGCATTTTCGACTCGCAAGCTAGGTTAGGTTTGTGTGTCAATCGCGAGCGAAAGGCTAATTCACGCAGGTAAGGTTTGTGTCTCAATCTCGAGCGAAAAAGTAATTCACACATTTTCGACTCGCAGGAAGGGATATCAACGTGGTCCAATGGTCCAATTTTTCCGTCGAAATTTCAAGAATGTAGATCTGATTAGCTGCCATGAAATTGTACCATAAGGCTAGCCAACGTGATGTAAATATTTGTGTAATGAAATGAATTTATGTTGTCCGTCAACATTTAAAATAATGTCTGCAGACCATGCTCGGAATAATAAATGCCTATGCGACCTTCATTTGCATATAAAAAGCACAAAAACAGTGGAACGTATTATCTGCTTCACCTCGCACATTTTCAAATTATTCCACTCTGGAGGATGATTTTCCGTCGCACACATGCATGATTTCCGTTTCGGAACGAATGAGCGAATGACTACTGGGATGAATCGTCAATAAATTGTGTGGGGATAAATTCAGACTCCGGTAATAGGTTCCTAGCAAGATAATGGTGATTTGTACTGCATGATTTGAATTTCATGAGTATACCATTTGGACTACCAAGTGCCCCTTCCGCATTGCACCGGTAGTTGTTAGGCTCCAGTGCGGAGTATGTGGCAGACAATTTGTTTACAACCATGAATGAATTACCAGAGGAGCTGATAACCGACCCAATGTTATGTAAAAGTCAATTCCGAATATATAAATGTTATCAAAAAATTTAATGATTGTGTTTCAAAATTATCGATAAAAATTCAATTGCAATCTCTCAATTAAATATTATTCAATAATTGAAATTAATTCATTATGATTCAACTATTGTTACCTAATTCACAATAAAAAACAAATTACTCCCATTTGGTAGTTTTTCTCCCACTTATGTTTGATCAAATCGAGGCCAAAGTTTTCACTAACATAATATTTTCATTCAATTTCAAAGGACGTTTTTCTTTAACATTGTTTCCTAGCGTTTTTTTAGCGCGAGTACCTAACTTTTTCAGTGTAGGTATTGTATTTTTGGTTTTTATCATTTCATTATTTTATTGATTTCAACAGACCAAAATCTTTTTATTGTCATGATTTGTTCGATCTTTTATAAATATAAAGTTCATATATTTTGATGTGACTTTTCGATTCTTGGTACAAAATCAGTTGATTTTAAATTGTGACTGTTTATATGTTTTGTATGTTATTCCACATTTTTTTGTGACTATCAATGTTTTTTAGCGTCATTGTGACTCTACATAGTTATTGTAATGGGAATGCAGTTCGTTTCTTTATAGATATTTTATTTGACACACACTGTACAAAAAATCCTGGTATTCATATTCCACGATTAACCATTCCGATTCCATGATTGATTCTTCCGCTGGCGCGTGCTATTTATATGACAGGCCGTTGAATCCCGATTAACGCAACACTTCCTAGAAATACGTTCGGGGACAAAAATTTAAAATTCGAAAAATGAAAATTAAAAAATCTCAGAAAATTTAATTTTTCACCTCAAACACCTTTTTCCGGCTAAATCTTACGTCTGAGCATATAAAAAACATACATTTTTGGAATGAGCATAAAATTTTACGTATACAGTGCAAATTTCAAGTCAATGTGACGACTTGGTATTTTTCATGATTTTTAGGGGTAACCTTGCAACTTTTTTCGGGTATTTGGGTAATTTTTAATTTTTTTCGATTGACTCGAAATTCACACTACATACTAATTCGACCATTTTGAATCGATTGGCGTTCGCAGAATTCGTCTATCTCTTACCGTTCTCGAGTTGGTCAGCTCTAAATCAGTTTTTAAATATTTTTTTTGCCGTCAAAAATATTTCTGATGAATTTTCGACATTTTCGTTCAAGGATTCAGAATCAGCACGTCAAAACACGTTCGGGGACAAAAATTTGAAATTCGAAAAATGAAAAATAAAAAATCTCAGAAAATTTAATTTTTCACCTTAAACACCTTTTCCGGCTAAATCTTACGTCTGAGCATATAAAAATCATACATTTTTGGAATGAGCATGAAATTTTACGTATACAGTGCAAATTTCAAGTCAATGTGACGACTTGGTATTTTTCATGATTTTTAGGGGTAACCCCTTGCAACTTTTTTCGGGTATTTGGGTAACTTTTAATTTTTTTCGATTGACTCGAAATTCACACTACATACTAATTCGACCATTTTGAATCGATTGGCGTTCGCAGAATTCGTCTATCTCTTACCGTTCTCGAGTTGGTCAGCTCTAAATCAGTTTTTAAATATTTTTTTTGCCGCCAAAAATATTTCTGATGAATTTTCGACATTTTCGTTCAAGGATTCAGAATCAGCACGTCAAAACACGTTCGGGGACAAAAATTTGAAATTCGAAAAATGAAAAATAAAAAATCTCAGAAAATTTAATTTTTCACCTTAAACACCTTTTCCGGCTAAATCTTACGTCTGAGCATATAAAAATTAGACATTTTTGGAATGAGCATGAAATTTTACGTATACAGTGCAAATTTCAAGTCAATGTGACGACTTGGTATTTTTCATGATTTTTAGGGGTAACCCCTTGCAACTTTTTTCGGGTATTTGGGTAATTTTTAATTTTTTTCGATTGACTCGAAATTCACACTACATACTAATTCGAACATTTTGAATAGATTGGCGTTCGCAGAATTCGTCTATCTCTTACCGTTCTCGAGTTGGTCAGCTCTAAATCAGTTTTTAAATATTTTTTTTGCCGCCAAAAATATTTTTGATGAATTTTCGACATTTTCGTTCAAGGATTCAGAATCAGCACGTCAAAACACGTTCGGGGACAAAAATTTGAAATTCGAAAAATGAAAAATAAAAAATCTCAGAAAATTTAATTTTTCACCTTAAACACCTTTTCCGGCTAAATCTTACGTCTGAGCATATAAAAATCTTACATTTTTGGAATGAGCATGAAATTTTACATATACAGTGCAAATTTCAAGTCAATGTGACGACTTGGTATTTTTCATGATTTTTAGGGGTAACCCCTTGCAACTTTTTTCGGGTATTTCGGTAATTTTTAATTTTTTTCGATTGACTCGAAATTCACACTACATACTAATTCGAACATTTTGAATAGATTGGCGTTCGCAGAATTCGTCTGTCTCTAACCGTTCTCGAGTTGGTCAGCTCTAAATCAGTTTTTAAATATTTTTTTTGCCGCCAAAAATATTTCTGATGAATTTTCGACATTTTCGTTAAAGGATTCAGAATCAGCACGTCAAAACACGTTCGGGGACAAAAATTTGAAATTCGAAAAATAAAAAATAAAAAATCTCAGAAAATTAAATTTTTCACCTTAAACACCTTTTTCCGGCTAAATCTTACGTCTGAGCATATAAAAATCATACATTTTTGGAATGAGCATAAAATTTTACGTATACAGTGCAAATTTCAAGTCAATGTGACGACTTGGTATTTTTCATGATTTTTAGGGGTAACCCCTTGCAACTTTTTTCGGGTATTTGGGTAATTTTTAATTTTTTTCGATTGACTCGAAATTCACACTACATACTAATTCGACCATTTTGAATCGATTGGCGTTCGCAGAATTCGTCTATCTCTTACCGTTCTCGAGTTGATCAGCTCTGAATCAGTTTTAAAAAAATTATCTATCATGATATACTCGACTTTTTTGTCCGTCAATTTTTTTCACTAAAATTCTCAGTATACACCAATTTGGCCATTTTAAATCGATTGGCGTTCGCAGAATTCGTCTGTCTCTAACCGTTCTCGAGTTGGTCAGCTCTAAATCAGTTTTTAAATATTTTTTTTGCCGCCAAAAATATTTCTGATGAATTTTCGACATTTTCGTTCAAGGATTCAGAATCAGCACGTCAAAACACGTTCGGGGACAAAAATTTGAAATTCGAAAAATGAAAAATAAAAAATCTCAGAAAATTTAATTTTTCACCTTAAACACCTTTTCCGGCTAAATCTTACGTCTGAGCATATAAAAATCATACATTTTTGGAATGAGCATGAAATTTTACGTATACAGTGCAAATTTCAAGTCAATGTGACGACTTGGTATTTTTCATGATTTTTAGGGGTAACCCCTTGCAACTTTTTTCGGGTATTTCGGTAATTTTTAATTTTTTTCGATTGACTCGAAATTCACACTACATACTAATTCGAACATTTTGAATA
Organism: Chrysolina haemoptera; assembly: GCA_958298965.1. Classification (NCBI taxonomy): domain Eukaryota; kingdom Metazoa; phylum Arthropoda; class Insecta; order Coleoptera; family Chrysomelidae; genus Chrysolina; species Chrysolina haemoptera. The sequence continues at coordinate 2,223,805 of OY282588.1, forward strand.
GATTGGCGTTCGCAGAATTCGTCTGTCTCTAACCGTTCTCGAGTTGGTCAGCTCTAAATCAGTTTTTAAATATTTTTTTTGCCGCCAGAAATATTTCTGATGAATTTTCGACATTTTCGTTAAAGGATTCAGAATCAGCACGTCAAAACACGTTCGGGGACAAAAATTTGAAATTCGAAAAATAAAAAATAAAAAATCTCAGAAAATTAAATTTTTCACCTTAAACACCTTTATCCGGCTAAATCTTACGTCTGAGCATATAAAAATCATACATTTTTGGAATGAGCATGAAATTTTACGTATACAGTGCAAATTTCAAGTCAATGTGACGACTTGGTATTTTTCATGATTTTTAGGGGTAACCCCTTGCAACTTTTTTCGGGTATTTGGGTAATTTTTAATTTTTTTCGATTGACTCGAAATTCACACTACATACTAATTCGACCATTTTGAATCGATTGGCGTTCGCAGAATTCTTCTATCTCTTACCGTTCTCGAGTTGATCAGCTCTGAATCAGTTTTAAAAAAATTATCTATCATGATATTCGACTTTTTTGTCCGTCAATTTTTTTCACTAAAATTCTCAGTATACACCAATTTGGCCATTTTAAATCGATTGGCGTTCGCAGAATTCGTCTGTCTCTAACCGTTCTCGAGTTGGTCAGCTCTAAATCAGTTTTTAAATATTTTTTTCCGCCAAAAATATTTCTGATGAATTTTCGACATTTTCGTTCAAGGATTCGGAATCAGCACGTCAAAACACGTTCGGGGACAAAAATTTGAAATTCGAAAAATAAAAAATAAAAAATCTCAGAAAATTAAAGTTTTCATCTTAAACACATTTTTCCGGCTAAATCTTACGTCTGAGCATATAAAAATCATACATTTTTGGAATGAGCATGAAATTTTACGTATACAGTGCAAATTTCAAGTCGATGTGACGACTTGGTATTTTTTATGATTTTTAGGGGTAACCCCTTGCAACTTTTTTCGGGTATTTGGGTAATTTTTAATTTTTTTCGATTGACTCGAAATTCACACTACATACTAATTCGACCATTTTGAATCGATTGGCGTTCGCAGAATTCGTCTGTCTCTAACCGTTCTCGAGTTGGTCAGCTCTAAATCAGTTTTTAAATATTTTTTTTGCCGCCAAAAATATTTCTGATGAATTTTCGACATTTTCGTTCAAGGATTCAGAATCAGCACGTCAAAACACGTTCGGGGTCAAAAATTTGAAATTCGAAAAATGAAAAATAAAAAATCTCAGAAAATTAAATTTTTCACCTTAAACACCTTTTTCCGGCTAAATCTTACGTCTGAGCATATAAAAATCATACATTTTTGGAATGAGCATGAAATTTTACGTATACAGTGCAAATTTCAAGTCGATGTGACGACTTGGTATTTTTCATGATTTTTAGGGGTAACTGCAACTTTTTTCGGGTATTTGGGTAATTTTTAAATTTTTTGGATTGACTCGAAATTCACACTACATACTAATTCGACCATTTTGAATCGATTGGCGTTCGCAGAATTCGTCTATCTCTTACCGTTCTCGAGTTGATCAGCTCTGAATCGGTTTTAAAAAAATTATCTATCATGATATACTCGACTTTTTTGTCCGTCAATTTTTTTCACTAAAATTCTCAGTATACACTAATTTGGCCATTTTGAATCGATTGGCGTTCGCAGAATTCGTCTGTCTCTAACCGTTCTCGAGTTGGTCAGCTCTAAATCAGTTTTTAAATATTTTTTTTGCCGCAAAAAATATTTCTGATGAATTTTTGACATTTTCGTTCAAGGATTCAGAATCAGCACGTCAAAACACGTTCGGGGTCAAAAATTTGAAATTCGAAAAATGAAAAATAAAAAATCTCAGAAAATTAAATTTTTCACCTTAAACACCTTTTTCCGGCTAAATCTTACGTCTGAGCATATAAAAATCATACATTTTTGGAATGAGCATGAAATTTTACGTATACAGTGCAAATTTCAAGTCGATGTGACGACTTGGTATTTTTCATGATTTTTAGGGGTAACCCGTTGCAACTTTTTTCGGGTATTTGGGTAATTTTTAAATTTTTTGGATTGACTCGAAATTCACACTACATACTAATTCGACCATTTTGAATCGATTGGCGTTCGCAGAATTCGTCTATCTCTTACCGTTCTCGAGTTGATCAGCTCTGAATCGGTTTTAAAAAAATTATCTATCATGATATACTCGACTTTTTTGTCCGTCAATTTTTTTCACTAAAATTCTCAGTATACACTAATTTGGCCATTTTGAATCGATTGGCGTTCGCAGAATTCGTCTGTCTCTAACCGTTCTCGAGTTGGTCAGCTCTAAATCAGTTTTTAAATATTTTTTTTGCCGCCAAAAATATTTCTGATGAATTTTCGACATTTTCGTTCAAGGATTCAGAATCAGCACGTCAAAACACGTTCGGGGTCAAAAATTTGAAATTCGAAAAATGAAAAATAAAAAATCTCAGAAAATTTAATTTTTCACCTTAAACACCTTTTTCCGGCTAAATCTTACGTCTCTGCATATAAAAATCATACATTTTTGGAATGAGCATGAAATTTTACGTATACAGTGCAAATTTCAAGTCGATGTGACGACTTGGTATTTTTCATGATTTTTAGGGGTAACCCCTTGCAACTTTTTTCGGGTATTTGGGTAATTTTTAATTTTTTTCGATTGACTCGAAATTCACACTACATACTAATTCGACCATTTTGAATAGATTGGCGTTCGCAGAATTCGTCTGTCTCTAACCGTTCTCGAGTTGGTCAGCTCTAAATCAGTTTTTAAATATTTTTTTTGCCACTAAAAATATTTCTGATGAATTTTCGACATTTTCGTTCAAGGATTCGGAATCAGCACGTCAAAACACGTTCGGGGACAAAAATTTGAAATTCGAAAAATAAAAAATAAAAAATCTCAGAAAATTTAATTTTTCACCTTAAACACCTTTTTCCGGCTAAATCTTACGTCTGAGCATATAAAAATCATACATTTTTGGAATGAGCATGAAATTTTACGTATACAGTGCAAATTTCAAGTCGATGTGACGACTTGGTATTTTTCATGATTTTTAGGGGTAACCCCTTGCAACTTTTTTCGGGTATTTGGGTAATTTTTAATTTTTTTCGATTGACTCGAAATTCACACTACATACTAATTCGACCATTTTGAATCGATTGGCGTTCGCAGAATTCGTCTATCTCTTACCGTTCTCGAGTTGGTCAGCTCTGAATCGGTTTTAAAAAAATTATCTATCATGATATACTCGACTTTTTTGTCCGTCAATTTTTTTCACTAAAATTCTCAGTATACACTAATTTGGCCATTTTGAATCGATTGGCGTTCGCAGAATTCGTCTGTCTCTAACCGTTCTCGAGTTGGTCAGCTCTAAATCAGTTTTTAAATATTTTTTTTGCCGCCAAAAATATTTCTGATGAATTTTCGACATTTTCGTTCAAGGATTCAGAATCAGCACGTCAAAACACGTTCGGGGACAAAAATTTTAAATTCGAAAAATGAAAAATAAAAAATCTCAGAAAATTAAATTTTTCACCTTAAACACCTTTTTCCGGCTAAATCTTACGTCTCAGCATATAAAAATCATACATTTTTGGAATGAGCATGAAATTTTACGTATACAGTGCAAATTTCAAGTCGATGTGACGACTTGGTATTTTTTATGATTTTTAGGGGTAACCCCTTTCAACTTTTTTCGGGTATTTGGGTAATTTTTAATTTTTTTCGATTGACTCGAAATTCACACTACATACTAATTCGACCATTTTGAATCGATTGGCGTTCGCAGAATTCGTCTATCTCGTACCGTTCTCGAGTTGATCAGCTCTGAATCGGTTTCAAAAAAATTATCTATCATGATATACTCGACTTTTTTGTCCGTCAATTTTTTTCACTAAAATTCTCAGTATACACTAATTTGGCCATTTTGAATCGATTGGCGTTCGCAGAATTCGTCTGTCTCTAACCGTTCTCGAGTTAGTCAGCTCTAAATCAGTTTTTAAATATTTTTTTTGCCGCCAAAAATATTTCTGATGAATTTTCGACATTTTCGTTCAAGGATTCAGAATCAGTACGTCAAAACACGTTCGGGGACAAAAATTTGAAATTCGAAAAATGAAAAATAAAAAATCTCTGAAAATTAAATTTTTCACCTTAAACACCTTTTTCCGGCTAAATCTTACGTCTGAGCATATAAAAATCATACATTTTTGGAATGAGCATGAAATTTTACGTATACAGTGCAAATTTCAAGTCGATGTGACGACTTGGTATTTTTTATGACTTTTAGGGTAACCCCTTGCAACTGTTTTCGGGTATTTGGGTAATTTTTAATTTCTTTCGATTGACTCGAAATTCACACTACATATTGATTCGACCAATCTGAATCGATTGGCGTTCGCAGAATTTGTCTATCTCTTACCGTTCTCGAGTTGATCAGCTCTGAATCAGTTTAAAAAAAATTATCTATCATGATATACTCGACTTTTTTGTCCGTCGATTTTTTTTGTTAACATTCTCAGTATATACTAATTCGGCCATTCTGAATCGATTAGCGTTCGCAGAATTCGTCTGTCTCTAACCGTTCTCGAGTTGGTCAGCTCTGAATTAGTTTTCAAAAAATTATCTATCATGATATACTCGACTTGATTTTTAGGGGTAACCCCTTGCAACCTTTTTCGGATATTTGGGTAAATTTTAATTTTTTTCGATTTACTCGAAATTCACACTACTTACTAATTTGACCAATCTGAATCGATTGCTGTCCACAGAGTTCGTCTATCTCGTCCATAAGATTTCGGTCCAGCATCGTATATCTTAGTGTGCTGGGGCTCTTTACAATTACTCGTCTTTCAGTCGATAACCAAACTGAGATCTTGATCTTTCTCTTGCTCTTACTGGAACTTCCATTGTCCTGCAGATTGTTGCTTTTTCTCTTTCGCTCGTCGACAAATTGAGCAGTTGCCTGGGCATGGTTTCCTCGACAGGACATCTGCTTTCTTGAGGCTGCGTTCTTGAGACTACTTTCCGCTCGATGTTCGATTTCGAAGTCGAATTCTTTGAGTCTCCCAATCCAGCGTGCTACTTGGCCTTCGAGGATTTTGAACTATAGATCCACTGAAGGGCTGCGTGGTCAGTAATCAACAGTTTTCTCCCGTACAAGTATCTGGAGAAGTTCTACACTTCCTTGACAGGTCTCGCATGGTAACACAGTAACTGGTCTTCGGTTTACTGAGGATTTTTCTGAATATTCCATAACATTGTCCTGTCATTCTTGGATCTGAAACAGAATGGATCCAATTCCCACGTTGCTGGCGTCGTCCAAAATGATCTTTCAGTCGGTGTAGGATAGCTAAGATACGGTGCAATGATTGAAGCTCTTTCCAACTCCCTGAACGGATCGTGGGATTTCTTGGACAACTGGAATTTTGTTCGACCTTTTGTGAGTCTGGTCGAGAGTTCAGCGACGTTGGCAAACCAAAGTACACCTTGGCGATAGTATGTGCATAAACCTGGAAAACTCCGGAGCTGGTGTACGTCTCCCGAAAAGACAGAAAAGACGTAGCCGGAATATCGTACTCACGTCAAAATACGTGACAAACATTTTGAGTTCGAAAAGAAAAAAATGAAAAATAAAAAAGTTCAAAAAACCATGATGATGTACTTTTTTGTGCGTTGATTTTTTTTTGTTCAAAATCTCAGTATATACTAATTCGACTATTCTAAATCGATTGGCGATTGCAGAATTTGTCTAACTCTAATCGTTGTTGAGTTGGTGAGCTCTATATCAGTTTTTAAATGTTTTTTTTTGCCGCCAAGAAGATTCCTGATTCGATCATTCTGAATCGATTAGCGGTCGCAAAAATTCGTCTATTTCTAACCGTTCTTAATCTAAATCAGTTTATATATGGTTTTTTTGCCGCCAAAAATATTTCCGATAAGTTTTCGTCTTTTTCGTTTGAAAATTCGGAATCAGCACGTCAAAATACGTTTGAGGACAAAAATTTGAACTTCAAAAAATGAAAAATAAAAAAGTTCAGAAAATTATCTATGATGATATATTCCACTATTTTCTCCGTTGATTTTTTCTGTACAATATCTCAGTATATACTAATTCGACCATTTTGAATCGATTGGCGTCCGCAAAATTTGTCTATCTCTAATCGTTCTTGAGTTGGTCAGCCCTAAATCAGTTTTAGATGTTTTTTTTGCCGCCAAAAATATTTCTGATGGGTTTTCGACACTTCCGTTCAAAACTGCAGGATCAGCACGTGAAAATACGTTAGAGGACAAAACTTTGGAATTCGAAAAATTAAAAATAAAAAAGTTCAAAAAATTAGGTATGATGATATATTCGACTTTTTCTCCGTTGATTTTTTCTGTACGAAATCTCAGTAAATACTAACTTGACCATTTTGAATCGATTAGCGTTCGCAAAATTTGTCTATCTCTAACCGTTCTCGAGTTGATCAGCACTGAATCAGTTTTTAAATGTTTTTTTGCCGCCAAAAATATTTTTGATGAGTTTTCGACATTTTTGTCAAAAATTTCGGAATTAGCACGTCAAAATACGTTCGAGGACAAAAAATTTAAATTCGGAATATTAAAAATAAAAAATCTTAGAAAATTGGATTTTTTACCTTAAGGAGGTCTCAATATATCACTGGTCAAAATTTCATCGAGGTCTGTTCATAAATAAAAAAATCATTAGATAATAAAATTTCAAAAATATGTGAATGGATGTTCACGAAAATGTCATTTTATCTCATAATTTTTATTTATCAACAAATTTCAATGAAATTATAGTCAGTGATATTTCGAGACTTCCTTAATCCGGTTGTGTAGTAAAAGTTTTGATAAAAGTTCTGAAATTGAATTGGTGGGTTCATCAAACGGCATATTATCCAAATTTCATTCCCTTATAACTTTTTTATTGATTTACGCATTTCAACGTAATTCACATACGAACCATTTAAAAATGTCGCGAATCCAGTGGTGTAGTCAGATTTCTTATAAAAAAAGTCGCTGGTGACTTTTTTAGATATTTTACTTTGAAAAATAAGATAAGTTAGCCCTGGAAATAGAGATTTATTGATGAAATTTGATGTCCTGGTGGAATTTTTGAATGTCTACCTAACGAAAAAAAAAATCATTTCAATCGGTTGAAAAATGTAAGTTTTAGAAGGGAGCTTCCATCATAAATGGGTCACACTGCATATATTTGATTACACTATTGTGAAGTGCAAACCTCAAGCTTGAAATCACATATGTACTTCATTTTTTATGTGGGATGTGTATGAGCGATTATTTTCCACATTTACTGAAGACACTGCCACAATTATGGGTAAGTTGAAAACTGAGGCAGGAGTAAAACCCAGTTATTTCTTTGGGATTTATAAGGGAGACTTGTCTCACTGGTCTCAAATCGTTGCTTATGGTCCAAAAAGAGTAATGATTCCTGCTTCAGTATAATTATTTCATATCAGCTAAAATATCCCTGACTTTCGGATCCTCCGTAAATATCGTTGAAGGGTTATGTGAAGTGGGGCAAAACACATTTTAGGTACACAGATACTCATATGTTATATTTGCATGAGGAAGTAAAAGTCTTCAGCAATTTGCATTTTTCTTTTCCTTCTGCTATAATTTTTGGCAAAGTTATGACAAATCTAGTTTTTGGCCCTGCCTGAACTTGCAGTGGCGGGTTAGCGCGAGCATGAAATGTGACGTCTGCGTTAAACCACGTTTTCTGAAAAAACGAACGTATTTCATGAGGTATTACTGAAAATCATTCTTGTGGAGAATTGAATTATCTCTCGACCTATCGAAATCGTTTTTTGATAAAGCTTATATTATCTGAAATAGCAACAAAAAAATTATATTTTTTTTAAATGAAAATTTTTGTAGGTTTCACCTCTGATTTTTTTTTCAATAATACGTGATGTCGAGATGTTATGTACTGAGTTTCGGAGTGCTACAATTCATTCTTAACTGTTTTCTCGAGTTTGTCTGTCGTTACTGGATTATCTGGAATACTTTCTATCACCAAGATTCTGTTCAACCTATAATGAACTCATGCATGCACAATGAGCATTAAGAAAATTCACCAACTCTTTGGAAATCCATAATTCATCAGAGTTATCATCAAGGAACTGTCTTTCTACAAACGAAAGCTACATTTTAGAAATCCAACTTCTTACCTACCATATTGCTGAAAAACCCGAATTGAATGATAAAACTTTCACATGTTCGAAGCAATGTCTCGCAGTTACTCTCGAATTTCAGTCGCGAAGTTCTAAAATGTACAAACAAGAGCGTGCTTAATGAAGATTAAGCTTTGATTAGGTTCAGCAGCGTGGTACGGCTACGTTAATACGGATGTTAAACCGGAGATTAAAAGCATATTTATTACTAATAAGGAGTTTATTCTCATTTGAAAATACTTCAGAGACTTACGGCGATTTTGTTTATTCGTGTCAACCCATCAGATTAGGAATTATGTGGTAATTATAAAAATGTCACATCTGGATACTTCCTCTGGTATATTATTTTGTCGAAGACGTGACTTTCATTTAGTTACTGTTATAATTTTGAATATTATTGTAGCAAAGCTGAATGGTTGTAATGTATGCATATAGAATTAAATTAAATTCGTAACAAAACTGGAATTGAGTTTTGCAATGAATATATAATTCAATACAAATTAATAATAAAACAAATATGAAAAACATTGAATTTCCTACAAATACACCACTCAAATGTATTTTTAGTTGAATGCTGAAGCGCGCTAAATTGAGGCCAAAGTTTCCTACTTTGTGAAAAACCCAGTTCTCCCCTTTTATTTTTTTGCTTGTAACTCAAAGAAGCCAAGACAAGAGTTTACCTACTCTTGTCTTGTAAGAACATTCAAAAATTATTTACGAAAAATATGGTAAATTATTTGATGAAGAAGATCAACATTTTCGTTGTATTGCTCACGTGCTAAATTTAGCTGTGCAAGACTTATTGAAGATATGAATAATTAAAAATGACGGCCCTGACGCTGAAATTGAAGCTGACACTGAAGATGAAGAAATGGGAATCGAAAACGAAAACTGTGATGAAGAAGAAAATACAAATGTTGACAATTCCGCTGTTTTGAAACTTCGAGCATTATGCAAAAAAATCAAGGCGTCGGAGCAATGGCAGCTTAAATTGAAAACCTGTTGCGAGCTAACTAATGTCAAAATGTTAACGCTTATCATTGACGTGCCTACAAGATGGAAATCTACGTTTGACATGATTAAAGTATCATTGAAAATGGGACATCCCCTCAACGCTCTTTGCGAAAACAACGCCAAACTGAAATTTTTACGCGAAAATTACAATGAGTGGGATCTACTTAAACAAATATGTGGTCATCTTCATAGTTTCAAATCCTTCTACTTTTCTTGGTGGAGAAAAATACGTTACAGTACCAATGGTAGTGATGAGCCTCAAAATTCTAATCGACAAACTAGAAGACGACGCACATGCATCATCTAGATCAAAAACTTGATAGAACTGAAGTAGACGAAGCTATTTTTTCAGCTCTGCAAGCTGCTCGCGACAAAATTATCAAGCACTATGCGAAGACAAACTGGGTGTACGGCGCCGTTCTGATTTTAGACCCAAGACATAAAATCAATACTTTCGAACTGACCCAATGGGTCGTGATTTGCGAGATGGTTCTGTTCTAAAATTCGTGGGCTTGTACAAACAAAATTATTATGTTCCACCTCGATCAAGCTGAAGCTGATAAAGTTCCAAAATCAACGTTTACCAGCTGATAATGAGAATTCAACAACTGACTCTGAAGATAATAGTCCAGTTGACTTCAGTTTTCTATTTGCAAGCAGTTTTTTTTTTTCATTACTTCGACTTTAAAGTCGAAATTTCAAAAAAAAAGTTGAAATTTCGAGAAAAAAGTCGAAATTTCTATATTAATGTCGAAATTTCAACATTAAAGTCGAAATTCCACTTTTTTTCTCGAAATTTCAACTTTAGTCGAGGTGATGAAAAAAAAACTCTTGTAGTCCTCCTGCGCTTTCGTATGAACATGCTCCAAAAGAAGAAGATATTCTTGTATGGTGGCGCAAGCATCAGTTTGCTTATCCTACATTAGCCAAAATTGCACGCGATTTGCTAAGTATTCCTGCTACATTTGTTCCAGCAGAACGCTTATTTTCCGGAGCTTCGCTTACCATTCGCAAACATAGGAATACGCCTAATTCCGATTCAGCCAGGTCACTACTATATATCAATTCATGAGCTTCATAAAAGTATTACAAAATATTTTTCTGTTTGAAATTTAAATTGTTTCTTTAGCGCTCTCAAATTTAAAACATATTAAACGTTTAAGTTCTTTTTTGTATTTTTTCTAATATATAGATTTGAAAATAATCAAGAATTTTGAATGAAAGTCTTGTATGGAAAGTTGAAAATCTTGTCTTGTCTAGATAATCTAAATAAGACATATTGATGGTCTTGAAATTCTAGACAAGACAAGACAAGAGTCTAGAATGTATACGTCTAGACGGCAACACTAGAATAAACTACATGGAATTCCCTACGAATGGCATACCTCAATTTATTTGGTCTTTATAATCTCTTATTATTAATAATATCAACAATACATTGTGAAAAAGCACGTCATTTGAAAAATCCACGGAAAGCTGCATGAGAATGTTAATAAATCAGTCGGACCGATGGCATATCAACAGGTACTCATCGCTATCAACAAAAATGAATATGCGATAAAAGACATTGATAACTATTTTAAAAAAACAACATGAGTCTTGAATAATAATAGTAATAATAATAATACTGCCTCATGAACACTCGTAGAGTATACCCAAAGGCATAGTCTGTGCGAGTAAAGGGCGGTTATCAATATTTGCCTTGGCAATCCTACTAAAAATATATTGTTTGATACACGAAACAAATTATTATTCTGCAAAAATTTCATTCTCAATATCCTGCAGTGAAACTAAGCTGACCCAGTCGAAAGGAAATCTTCAAGACAGCCTCACTTTATTTTGCTCTTAATACATACAGGTTGTTTCCGAAATTAGATCGATTAAGACAATGGGTTGTTATTATATGGAACATAATGTAACAATAAATGGCAAGAATTTTCGTTTTTGAAGCAATACAACATTTTAGAAAATTTTATGAAATTTTATTAAATCGTTTTCATATACGCTGGCAGTGTTTCAGCGCTGTTTGCGCAGGCTGTAGATCTCTTATCAGTGATTACCAAACAAAATTTTGAAACTCTAAAATTCAATATCTTTCAAAATATTTTTTTTTCGATAGAAATGTATTCTTAACTGTTTTGTAATCTTCTACTTGCCACTTCATACATCGCTCCAATTTCGGAAACTTCAAGTCCTTCCTGAAGAGCATAAACACCCGGTTTTTCACCAGGCGGGTATTATAATTCAATAACATATTGAATGTTCTTAAAGGTGAGCAGCTCACTAGACAACGGTTGAAAAATGTCCTTATAGGCTCCATATTATTTACAACATGTTTGAAATCATCTTGCAAAAATGTAATTACCGTATCTAAAACAGTTTTAAACTCTTTTCTGAAAAATTGATTCATGTTCAATTCAAAAGTGTTTTCTCTCGATTCATCAAGTTTTCTGGGTGTGTTCTGCGATGCCTATGAAAGTCATCATCTAGCGATAGGTATTCCGTTTTTTGTGAAAACTATCTTTCAGTCAGGTTGTTTAATCCACTATCGCTGCTTCGAATTTTTGAAAGAATTTTCCTATAAAATGCCGTCTATAATGTGCGAGTTTAATGATTTCATAAGCTCTGTTATAAGTCTCCCCCCCCCATAGGCCCTTCCCTGCAACTATAATTTGTGGACTTTAAGAATGCGATTCATATATACCCCTCTCGAACTCTCACCATCCCAAACTCTGTAACGGCGATCATCGAAAGTTTGCGAAGGTGAAAGCAAAACCGGCCTGCCGATAACAATAAAGACCGACGACCATTAGAAGAATCCACTAAGAGCATTCGGCATGGCCGATGCCCGATGATTGCTATCAATTCCAGGCCGATTGTGCAGCGTTGGCGGTTCCAAACTCCATTCAGACAACTTCTCTAATACAACACATAAAAGTGAACTGCGAACCAAAGAAAGCGATAACCGACACGCGGTTCTGATCGTTATAAGCAGTAATGGCGGGAGATTGGGAGATGTTCCTTGCCGGATATAACTTGGCAAATAAACAATTTGCCATTAGTCAGACACAGGACGGTCGGGCACAGGCGTTTATGACGGTCTAGTTGATTTTTTTTTGTGGAAGAGCTTTGCGGAGTTATAGCTGTTTGTGATGGAGACGTTATTTGAGCTGGCGGAATCCTTATAGATTATTCTAATGGTTTTAAGAAATTCATTCATTCATTAAAAGTGATCGTCTATATAGATGTTAATAGACGTTCTTTATAGATGTTTGGGATAGCACATACGTTCTAGGAAAATTGACAAAATAGAGAGACATGAACACAGGAAGCAATTCTTGACATGAGTTTTTGGGTTTGTAACCTTCCAAAATGTTAATCCAAAGAAATCTGTACAAGTGAAGAAAGGCAAATTTGCCCTATAATTTACTGCGTTCACAAGACTGCTGTCTTGAATGAAATTAATTTTTTGTCAGTAATGTATACCCTACACTGAATTTGCCCATTTGAAAAAATGAGATCAAATTAACCAAAAATACTTCTCTTTTTTGAAAATTGTTGTTGTTTCGGAGGCTGTATCTGCGAACAATAATACTATCTTGTAGGCAATCATCCTAGCTTTCTTTCTATATACCTTTGTATTCAAAGAATGTGTCTCGTTATGGTCGCAAAATGCGAAAAATGTGGAAGGTGCGCTAGGATCCGGCATCCTAGCACACAATCATCCTAGCTTTCTCTCTATATACCTATGTATTTAACGAATGTGTCTCGTTATGGTCGCAAAATGCGAAAAATGTAAAAGGTGCGCTAGGATCCGGCATCCTAGCATACAAAACCACCTATAACATCTACAAGCAAACTGTTGGGCCAGCGAACAATAACATTATCTTGTAGGAAATCATCCTAGCTTTCTTTCCATATACCTATGTATTTAACGAATGTGTCTCTTTATGGTCGCAAAATGCGAAAAATGTAGAAAGTGCGCTAGGATCCGGCATCCTGGCACATAAAACCACCTATAACATCTACAAGCGAACTGTTGGGCTAGCGAACAATAACATTATCTTTTAGGCAGTCATCCTAGCTTTCTTTCTATATACCTTTGTATTTAAAGAATGTGTCTCGTTATGGTCGCAAAATGCGAAAAATGTGAAAGGCGCGCTAGGATCCGGCATCCTAGCACACAAAACCACCTATAACATCTACAAGCGAACTGTTGGACTAGCGAACAATAACATCTTGTAGGCAATCATCCTAGCTTTCTCTCTATATACCTATGTATTTAACGAATGTGTCTCGTTATGGTCGCAAAATGCGAAAAATGTAAAAGGTGCGCTAGGATCCGGCATCCTAGCATACAAAACCACCTATAACATCTACAAGCGAACTGTTGGGCTAGCGAACAATAACATTATCTTGTAGAAAATCATCTTAGCTTTCTTTCCATATACCTATGTATTTAACGAATGTGTCTCGTTATGGTCGCAAAATGCGAAAAATATAAATGGTGCGCTAGGATCCGGCTCCCTAGCACATAAAACCGCAAAAAAAAATTCTTCCGAAAGTTCTAGAATTGTTTCAATATTTTTTCCGTATTCTATGCCATCATTTTAATAGTCATTTGGTGGCTTGGAGGGGCTACAGCCGTAAATCCCCCCCTCACTGCTCCAATGCTTAGTTGGTTTTGTTTTTAGATGACAAACAAAGTATTCAATAGGTCATAATATATTTCAACCTATACATATTCGTTTCAGGGTTTACCATGACATCATTAATTGAACCGAAAACTGAACCGCTGTCTAAAATTCTGTCATTCAAACGTCAACCGCAACCAGAACCAAACGTCAATCGAAAACGGCTATTATGACTTGCGGAACAGACCGACCTGTGAGAACTCTTTCCGACAAAGCCGTGTAACATACAGTAACAACAAGACTGTCACTGTCAGGCAAACCTTCATCTTCGTGTCGGCCGTCTAGAATTAGGATTCAACTCCTTCGAAACGATCCTAAAATATGCAAATGTAAGTTTATTTTGCATAATGGCGATTACGGCAGAAGATGCAGTTGGTACGACTGTTTGGGCTTGTTCTTACTGCGAAAACGGCACGGAATAATTCGGCCGTTATCGTCACTACTTCTGCTGGCCCTGACTTGACTTATGCGGGCTATTTATTCGAGAATAGTGTTGGCTCATCTCTAAAGACTTACGTCGGTGACCTGCTTGTTAATTCTCCTTGTGGAGATGATTCAGTGCGTCTGGTTGACGGTTTTTTGCTGATGTTGTTAACGTTGTCCAAGTAGCGAGGGTTGCAACTGTTGCCCTGTGGGGGTAGTTTTGGAATCCGAGAAGTTTTTTATTATATTGTATGACTGAGAATGAAGAATGGTGAGTTATAAAGACAGTTTTCTAGCGAAATTGATCATGATAATTTTCCTCAAGAACACGTTGAATGAATTTATTCGAATGCATAATAATCCGATTGGGTTTTGAGACGAAGATCGATTGTGGCACCACCAAACTTGGTACGCTAGTAGTTGGAACCATGATAAACACGAAAAAATATTATTTACTGAAATTCCAGGGGTGGAAAATTTTTTTTTTTTTCGTTTAAAAATAAATAAATATATTTTTGCTGTAATCGGAAAAACAACGCAACAAGGTGGAAGATAATTCATTTCTCCACAGAAATTATTCCAAGCTATTTCTTATGAAATGCGCTCGTTTTCTCAGAAAAAGTGATTGAACGCCGACATCAACTTTCAGGTTTACCCTTACCGCCGCTGAATCTTTGATTGGTCATGATTCTGCTAAAAATGATCGGAAAAGAAAAAGGAAGAGTTCATTCAAACATAATATGCGGATATTTGTGAAGAAATTGCCGGGATTATGGGTAGTTGAAAACTGGTGCAGGAGTAAAACTCAGTTTTTTCTTTGACATACATAAGTGAGACTTGTAGCCTTAAATCGTTGCATATGGTCCAAAGAGGGTACTGATTCCTGCTTCAGTATAATTACAGTATAATTATTTCATATTAACTAAAATATCAATGACTTTCGGATCCTCCGTAAATATCATAGAAGGGTTCTGTGAAGTGGGACAAAACACATTTTAGGTACACAGATAATCACATGTTATATTTGCATGAGGAAGTAGAAGTCTTTAGAAACTATATGCTTTTTTTTTCCTTTTACTATAATTTTTAGCAAAGTTATGACAAATCTTTCGGCCCTGCCTGAACTTGCAGTGGCGGGTTAGCGCGAGCATGAAATATTTCATAAGAGGTGTTACTGAAAATCATTCTTGTGGAGAATTGAAATATCTCTCAACCTATCGAAATCGTTTTTTGATAAAACTCATAATTTCTGAGATAACAACAAAGAAAATTTATATTTTTTTTTAAATGAAATTTTTTTTATGTTCCACCCCTGATTTTTGGTCATGTGCTGAGTTTCAGAGTTCTGTAATTCGTTCTTCACTTTTTGCTCGAGTTTGTCTGTCGTTACTGGATTATAAAGTTGATTTCAAAAATCAAAATGAAGTCCAAAAAATGCATGAATCATTTATAATATAGGAATTATGAGTACATTTCATTATTGGTTTCAAATGTTTGTTGGAATCAGCTCAGAATATTCAGTGAAAGCTCTATCTAAACTGTGGCCAAAACCATTCAGTTATCGAAGGAAAAAAAAATAACTATTTCCGTGCTTTCCATTACAACACACCGTTTAATACATTTTCGCTATCTCTTTCGATATTTTTTCACAAATAAATTTCGTTAAATTTTTTTTGGCTCCGCACCCAAATCTGCAATGAATAATTGCTGGTCGAAATTGGAATTTCTATTATTTGTTTTATGGGACGTTAGTCACAGGATCCGAACACATGAATGAGCAGCGTGTTCGCGAGTCCACAGTGGACACGGTTGGTTTTTGCGGGTCGATCAATGAATCAGGTCTGGACTTTACCGGATGCTTAAAAAAATTAATTTTTTTTTTTGCATATGGGATTCATTGAATTTTGAAATGTACCAAGTGTAATCGAAGATACCTGCTTGCACTTGCAGAATGTGAATGTTACTGATATTTACTATATGTCGTTTTTGATGTGATTGTTCAGTGGAGAGTAATCTACTTGTTTCATTACTGTTGCAAAAAATAACCCTTATTGGTTGTGTAACAAGATTAGTTTGACACAAGCCACGCCCCGTGTGTAATAAATCATGACTGGAGGACTGTGACTGATCAGTGTCAAGCTGTTTCATCACTCGACAATATTAGTTACTTTTCATCACAACACAGAGTGATAGATGCATTTGTTTGGATGCGTTGTGTAAGCTTGCAAGCGTCGGCTCCTTCCAGACATACGTAAAACGTTTGTCTTTGGAGATTTACGAGTACTTTCACTGCGAAAGTCCATAGGGAACCAAGTCGAATGTTCTGAAACGCATTTTTTCTCAACTCGGTTTTGTGCAACAGGCTCAAAAATAAATCGAACAGCATGCAGCTATGCAGGAGGCAATGTCAGCTGACAGATATTTTGTGATATAACAAATATTAAGCAGTAGACAGTAAACTGAATAGCTGCCAACATACAAGGAATACGTTTCATAAATATCTACTAGGTGCGTGCGTATCAAAATCTTTACTATTTTTGAAAGGAGTGTGACTGTAACTATTCATAACATTATAACCAACATATTTCATACCTTGCAATGAGTATAAATTCAAATATTTCGAAGATTGTTGGCATTTGCGAAACTTACATAGCCACTAAAAAAATAAACACTAATGAGTATCCGTATCACATATGCACCCACTTATTCAACTTTAAATATCTCGAAAACCGTTGATATTTGTAAAACGAAACATCCCTTTTTTGTATAGAAAATATTGGGGACTAAGAAAAGAAGACGAAATCGAAATCAATCCAGTGGCGTGAAAGTTGGGGAGGGGCGAATAGGGGTACCCACCTGCCGTACGCCCCTGTTTAGAGTTACAAACACATGATTTGCCTTGAAATATGAAACTGAATGCTGTCAAGTGTCATACCAAATTTCATTAGGAAAAGTTAAGCCGTTATGGAGTTATTCTGGAAAATAAATTTTTTTGTGTCACTTTCAACACCCTGTAACTCGATTGATACTCATTTTAGGGTATATATTTATTGAAACTTCCAGCCTTGATATGAAGTTAGGATTCTACCCTCGGAGTTTGTCCCCTTTATTCTGGGACACCCTGTATAAAAACCCGGATAATCATCTCGTAAGATAATAGTGATTTATTTTACCATAAGGATTAAAGAGTGCCCCTTCCGCAATCCAAAATACGCTAATCTAGTATTTTAGTCCTTTGCTAAGCAACAAACTTTTCCATATCGAAAAGAGCCGGAAAAATGTTTGCCGGCGTCCCAACGATAAACAAACAGTGACAAACAACTTTCCCGTTTCAAAAACGATCCGGGCAAATTTTTACTGGCTTCTCAGCCATAATGATATCAATTAAAAATTGTTATGCAGTTAGTTATAAAACTTTCTTAATTTATGATGAGGTTGATTGCAATTTCAGAAAAAATAGTATGCGCACCTCTTAGTAGAAGCACATTCCCAGACTTCAATCCTTGTTGGTCTCGTCTTAACTCCTTGGCCAAAAATTTACATGGTCGTCCGGGAATGTAATGCTCTTACTACTAGATATACAATATACTATTTCGAATAAGTAATATAAATTGAAATTTCAAGGTTGAACCACAGTATCCAATAATTTGTTTTTTAAATTCCAGGAAGCCATTCAAACGAAAATTAATGATTTTTTAACGCGACGCTCAACCATTGTCACCCTTGTCTATCTCTCGCCGTTCCTGTTTACGACCCAAACTCGACCCTCACCCGGTTATCCCGAAACGTCCTGCCGTACCTGCGAATATCCAATTCAACACGCTTCTCGCAAACAATATATCAAGCACATGCGAAAGAGTTATATTGCGTCCGGTCGGCTAGCAGTTAGCCACGCGTATCAGCGCCCCCTCGAGGGTAATTATCGCAGCTCACGCCGAAACCAATTCGCGGGATAGTGCCACTGTCCGTGCTGTGTCGTTCCGTGCGCGTCGCTGCGTTTTACGTTCGCTACACGCACTGAATCAATAGCCCGAGTCCTTCGACAGTGGTGTGAAATAAATGAATGGGTTCGAATATGACAGGCTCGCGTTCCGTGGTGTTCACCTCCCCCATTATCGGTAACTTCAACTGATTCTTACGAGAACGATCAGCGGGCTGTTTTGATCATTCCAATCCTCATCAGAAGTCATACGGTGTGACATTGATATGTTCCTCTCGAATTAATTTGCAAATGGTCAAGCCTTCACTTGCACTACTTGAAAACTCTGATGAAGTTATGGCTGTACTGGAGATTTGAGCCGCTATCATCAACACCTCGACACGTGTTTCAATCACCTTCATGAGAAAAGATTGAACTTAATCCACATATAGAGTTGTTCTTATTTACATCAATTGAATACCTCTGCTAGATACCTGCGTCCTAATTTTCTCAAATCGATTTCACAATATTGCCTCATCTAATCAGGTGAGCAAACATTATTTCATGCAGAAACTGACCGGAAAAATTGGAAAAGTTGGTGGCCATCTCTTCAAAGGACGTACGATGTACGACCGTCTCGACAGTCCAGATTGGGGGATCTAGTCAAGAGGTACCAAAACATCTTCCATGTTGGACAAGCAAGAAAGGGTAGAACAAAGGTGGCCCATCCTAAGATCGACAATTGGAACGCAAGACGAATCCAGCAGTCAGCTGAAAGATTTTCTTTTGCCAAAAAGGGAAAAGCCGACCAAACAGTCTGCGATATGGAGGAAGGAGTTATTGAATCATCCAATAGTCTACGGTTGTGCTAATGAAGAAAAACGGGTCGACAAGTTTTTGCGTAGACCATCGTAAACAAGCTAACGAAGAGGGACAATTATCCCGAGAATATATGACACCCTAGACACGTTAGCCAATTTAACGATATTCTCAACACTTGAAGTGCGGATATTGGCAAGTAAACTGTCGGTTCGGGGTTGATATTTACTGATAGAGTCGGTTCTGAAGGACTCTCATGGAACAAGTGTCTAGTGTATCTGGATGACATAATTGAAGTCGGAAAAAAGTTCGAGGACTATGTGAAGAACCCGTAGGATTTATTTCTGTAACTGAAAAACTCCGTATTAAAACTGAGCCCCAAGAAATACTATTTCAAGTTTTTGTACTCTAACGTATTTTGACGTGCTGATTCCGAATTTTTGAACGAAAATGTCGAAAACTCATCAGAAATATTTTTGGCGGCGAGAAAAACATCTAAAAACTGATTTAGAGCTGACCAACTCGAGAACGGTTAGAGATAGACAAATCCTGAGAACGCCAATCGATTCAGGATGGTCGAATTAGTATGTATTGTGAAATTCGAGTCGATCGAAAGAAATTAAAAATTACTCAAAAAAGTTGCAAGGGGTTCACCCCTAAAAATCATCAAAAATACCAAGTCGTCACATCGACTTGAAATTCGCACTGTATATGTAAAATTTTATGCTCATTCCAAAAATGTATGACTTTCATATGCTCAGATATACGGTTCAACCAGAAAAGGATGTTTAATACAGTGGTGTATTCCGAATTACGATTAAAGTTCTGAAATTGAATTTGTGGGTTGATTAAACGGCATATTTTTCAAATTTCGTTCCCTTATAAGTTTTTTATTGATTGACGCATTTCAACGTTAATTACATATGAACCATTTGAAAATGTCGCGTGTAGTGAGATTTTTTATAAAAAAATCGCCAGTAATTTTTTTAGATTTTTTACCTTGAAAAATAAGATAAGTTGGCCCTGGAAATAAAGATTTATTCATGAAATTTGGTGTCCTGGTGGACTTTTTGAATGTCTATCTAACGAAAAAAAAAATCATTCCTCCAATCGGTTGAAAAATATAAGTTTTAGAAGGGTGCTTCCATATTAAATGGGTCACACTGTATATGGAGGATATGAATTATTTTCAACATTAAGTGAAGAGAATGCTTATTTTATGGGTAAGTTGAAAATGAGGCAGGAGTGAAATAAAGTTTTTTTTGCATTTATGAGTGGGACCTGTTTCACTACTTTGAAATTGTTGCATAAAGTCCAAAGAGGGTATGGGTTGCTGCTTCAGTACAATAATTCCAGATTTACTAAATTATTCATGATTTTCGGATCATCCGCAAACATCTCCGTGAAGTGCGACAAAACACATTTTAGGTACTCAAATACTCTCATATTATATTTGCATGAGAAGGTAGAAGTCTTCAGAAACGATATAAACTTTTTTTTTCTTCTCCGATCATTTTTAGCAAAGTTATGACCAATCAAATATTTGGCGCCGCCAGAACTTTCAGCGGCGGATAAGGGTGAACCTTAATCACTTTCTGGGAAAACGAGCACATTACATAAGATATTACTAGGAAAAATTTTTGTGAAAAACTGAATTGTGTTGTACCCTCTTGAGTTGGTTATATACTTTCCAAGATCACATCCAAAATCTATTCATATATTTTTAAACGAAAAAAAAAAAAAAATATATCCACCCCTGGAATTTTGGTAAACAATTTTTTTCGTGTTTATCATGGTTCCAACTACTAACATACCAAGTCTGGTGGTGCTACAATCGATTCTTGTCTCAAAACCCAATCGTAATAGATCAAGAGTGCTGAATAATGTATCAAAAATTAATACGATATAGTCCATAAAATAGTCGAAACAATGGGTATCATCAGTGATGCCAATAATGATCTCTTCATTTAGTCAACATTTAGTGACTATCCAAATACAAAAATATGAGTATAAAAAACAAACAGATAATTGAACAATATATGTAACTGTTACGATATCGATATGCGACATGAAACATAGTTATGTTTATACAGGGTGACCCGAAACCAATTCAACCCCCTGTATCTTTGTTGTTATTTTCTATAATGTTTCAAATTTGGTAGATACATCTGAACGAGGGGGAAACAACTAATCATTTTTTGTACACGTAATGAAAGCAGTGCAGTATTTATCTCTAATGAAAAATAATAAAAAAGTTTTAGGGGGCAATGAAAGATAATTACCATTCAATTACGCGGATGCGTTGTATGGACATAATTTAACTCTTATGTATAAAAATGAGATCCAGAAAGTTCGAAACTCATGCCAACGTATGATATTCGGTGTGAGAAGACGACAACGAGTATCACATAATTGAAGGAGATTGAATGGTTACATAAGGAGATCAGGAGAAAGGTTCATTTCAGTACCTTGTCATGAAATAATTCCCAAATACATACCAAATACATACTAATTCGGCCATTCTGAATCGATTGGCGTTCGCAGAATTCACCAATCTTTAACCGTTCTCGAGTAGGTCAGCTCTGAATCAGTTTTTATATGTTTTTTTTGCCGCCAAAAATTTTTATGATGAGTTTTTGACATTATTGTTAAAAGATTCAGAATCAGCACGTCAAATTACTTTCGACGACACAAATTTGATATTCAAAACATGAAAAATAATAAATCTCAGAAAATTTTATTTTTTATGTTAAACACCTTTTTTCGCACAAATCTTATATTATTTGAGCATGTATAAATCATATATTCTTGGAATGAGCATAAAATTTTACGTATACAGTGCGAATTTCAGGTCGATGTGACGACTTCGTATTTTTCACGTTTTTTAGGGGTGAACCCCTTGCAACATTTTCGAATGATTTTTAATTTCTTTCGATTGACTCGAAATTCACAATACATACTGATTCAACTGAATCGATTGGCGTTCGCAGAATTCGTCTATCTCTAACCGTTCTCGAGTAGGTCAGCTCTAAATCAGTTTTCAAATGTTTTTTTTTGGCGCGAAAAATACTCCTGATGGGTTTCCGACATTTTCGTTCAAAGATTCGGAATCAGCACGTCAAAATAAGTTCATAGACAAAAATTTAATAATCCAAAATTGAAAATTAAAAAAGTTCAAAAAATTATCCATCATGAATCATGAAATACTCGGCTTTTTTGTCCGTCGATTTTTTCCATTTAAACTCTCAGTATATACTAATTTGGCCATTCTAAATCGATTGGCGTTCGCAGAATTTGTCTATCTCTAACCGTTCTCGAGTTGGTCAGCTCTGAATCAGTTTTCAAATGGTTTTTTTGACTCCAAAAATATTTCTGATGAATTCTCGACATTTTCATTCAAAGATTCGGAATCAGCACGTCAAAATACGTTTGAGGACAAAAATTTAATAATCCAAAATTGAAAATTAAAAAAGTTCAAAAAATTAGCCATCATGAATCATGATATACTCGACTTTTTTGTCCGTTAAGTTTTTCCGTTCAAACTCTCAGTATATACTAATTCGGCTATTCTAAACCGATTGACGTTCGCAGAATTCATCTATCTCCAACCGTTCTTGAGTTGGTCAGCACTGAATCAGTTTTCAAATGTTTTTTTGGCGCCAAAAATATTTATGATGAATTTTCGACATTATCGTTTGAAGATTCGGAATCAGCACGTCAAAATACGTTCGGGGACAAAAATTTAATAATCCAAAATTGAAAATTAAAAAAGTTCAAAAAATTATCCATCATGAATCATGAAATACTCGGCTTTTTTGTCCGTCGATTTTTTCCATTTAAACTCTCAGTATATACTAATTCGGCCATTCTAAATCGATTGGCGTTCGCAGAATTTGTCTATCTCTAACCGTTCTCGAGTTGGTCAGCTCTGAATCAGTTTTCAAATGGTTTTTTTGACTCCAAAAATATTTCTGATGAATTCTCGACATTTTCATTCAAAGATTCGGAATCAGCACGTCAAAATACGTTTGAGGACAAAAATTTAATAATCCAAAATTGAAAATTAAAAAAGTTCAAAAAATTAGCCATCATGAATCATGATATACTCGACTTTTTTGTCCGTTAAGTTTTTCCGTTCAAACTCTCAGTATATACTAATTCGGCTATTCTTAATCGATTGACGTTCGCAGAATTCATCTATCTCCAACCGTTCTTGAGTTGGTCAGCACTGAATCAGTTTTCAAATGGTTTTTTGGCGCCAAAAATATTTCTGATGAATTTTCGACATTATCGTTTGAAGATTCGGAATCAGCACGTCAAAATACGTTCGGGGACAAAAATTTGAAATTCGAAAAGTGAAAAATAAATAATTTCAAAAAATTGTCTATCATGACTTACTCGACTTAGCTCTGAATCAGTTTTCAAATGGTTTTTTTTTGCGCAAAAATAATTTCTGGCGAGTTTTCGACATTTCGAATAATGAATTTGATTGAAATTGATAATGAATTAATGAAAATGTTATGATGTACACCTAATGAAAGAGTAGTTTCCCCCTCGCATCTAAACTCTTTAATATTCGTCAAAAAATTTGATCAAAGTTAATGTAATCTATCGTACCTTCAGTCATTTTGATGCAAATATAATTTTAAGTTTGTAAAAACGATTCGATGGATGAAACATATTTTAAATGAACATACTTACATCCGTTCAATGTATATTCAAAGTCCAATTCATACCCATACATAATATGAAATGTATGTCATCGCAGAGAAGCTCCTCACACAAGGGATGTCAATTTGGTCAGAAGCAATAAATCTCCTATATGACCACAATTAGTTTACAGCAATCTGGCTCATTTAATTAACTACCTCAGGGTTCAGCGTTGTACACAGATAGATGATAACATGCTGAATAATGCGATTAACTCGAACATTCAATCGTTTAATGTAGTAGACAACTCGAAAAATTGGCTGAAATAACATGATTTCAAAACTGTGCACACACTATCTAGTACATACATTTTCAATTGTGTGTTGGGAGATGAATTCTTTATTTGGAATATTATATTGTGCAACAAGTGGGGAAAGTTCAACTTTTCTCACGAGTGTGGAGGTAACACACGAGTGAGAAAGTAACTTTCACCACATGTTGGACACTATACTTTTTCTACAACTGCACAAATAAAACTCAAGAACGGTTAGAGATAGACAAATTCTGCAAACGCCAATCGATTCAAAATGGTCGAATTAGTATATACTGGGATTTTAAACGAAAAGACTCAACGGACAAAAAAGCCGAATATATCATCATACATAATTTTTTGAACTCTTTTATTTTTATTTCAGACATATTTTTGGCGGCAAAAAAAACATTTAATTACTGATCTATAGCTGACCAACTCAAGAAAACTTAAGAACGGTTAGAGATAGACAAATTCTGCAAACGCCAATCGATTCAAAATGGTCGAATTAGTATATACTGAGGTTAAGATCAAAAAAACTCAACGGGCAAAAAAGTCGAATATGTCATAATACATAATTTTTTTAACTTTTTTATTTTGCATTTTAAGAATTTAAAATTTTTGTCCTCTTATGTATTTTAACGTGCTGATTCCGAATATTTGAACGAAAATGTCGAAAACTCATCAGAAATATGTTTGGTGGCAAAAAAACCATCTAAAAACTGATTTAGAGCTGATCAACTCAAGAACGGTTAAAGATAGACAAATTCTGCGAACGACAATCGATTTAAAATTGTCGAATTAGTATATACTGAGATTTTGAACGAAAAGACTTAACGGACAAAAAAGTCGAATATATCATCATACATAATTTTTTGAACTCTTTTATTTTTCATTTCTAGAATTCAAAATTTTAATCCCCTTGCGTATTATTTTGATGTGCTGATTTTGAATTTTTGATCGAAAATGTCGAAAACTCATCAGAAATATTTTTGGCGGTAAAACAAACATCTAAAAACTGATTTGGAAGGGACCAACTCAAGAATGATTAGA
This sequence comes from Chrysolina haemoptera, assembly GCA_958298965.1. Lineage (NCBI taxonomy): Eukaryota > Metazoa > Arthropoda > Insecta > Coleoptera > Chrysomelidae > Chrysolina > Chrysolina haemoptera. Next base: position 2,248,940 of record OY282588.1, read on the forward strand.
GATAGACAAATTCTGCAAACGCCAATCGATTCAAAATGGTCGAATTAGTATATACTGAGGTTAAGATCAAAAAAACTCAACGGGCAAAAAAGTCGAATATGTCATCATACATAATTTTTTTAACTTTTTTATTTTGCATTTTAAGAATTTAAAATTTTTGTCCTCTTATGTTTTTTAACGTGCTGATTCCGAATATTCGAACGAAAATGTCGAAAACTCATCAGAAATATGTTTGGTGGCAAAAAAACCATCTAAAAACTGATTTAGAGCTGATCAACTCAAGAACGGTTAAAGATAGACAAATTCTGCGAACGACAATCGATTTAAAATTGTCGAATTAGTATATACTGAGATTTTGAACGAAAAGACTTAACGGACAAAAAAGTCGAATATATCATCATACATAATTTTTTGAACTCTTTTATTTTTCATTTCTAGAATTCAAAATTTTAATCCCCTTGCGTATTATTTTGATGTGCTGATTTTGAATTTTTGATCGAAAATGTCGAAAACTCATCAGAAATATTTTTGGCGGTAAAACAAACATCTAAAAACTGATTTGGAAGTGACCAACTCAAGAATGATTAGAGATAGACAAATTCTGCAAACGCCAATCGATTCAAAATGGTCGAATTAGTATATACAGGGGTTGAGAACAAAAAAAACTCAACGGGCAAAAAAGTCGAATATAATATATCATCATACTTAATCTTCTGAACTTTTTTATTTTTCATTTTGAGAATTTCAAATGTTTGTCCTCTAACGTATTTTGACGTGCTGATTTCGAATATTTGAACAAAAATGTCGAAAACTCATCAGAAATATTTTTGGCGGTAAAACAAACATCTAAAAACTGATTTAGAGCTGACCAACTCAAAAATGGTTAGTGATAGACAAATTCTGCAAAAATCAATCGATTCAAAATGGTCGAATTGGTATATAATGAGGTTGAGAACAAAAAAACTCAACGGACAAAAAAGTCGAATATAATATATCATCATACTTAATCTTCTGAACTTTTTTATTTTTCATTTTGAGAATTTCAAATTTTTGTCCTCTAACGTATTTTGACGTGCTGATTCCGAATATTTGAACAAAAATGTCAAAAACTCATCAGAAATATTTTTGGCGGTAAAACAAACATCTAAAAACTGATTTAGAGCTGACCAACTCAAAAATGGTTAGAGATAGACAAATTCTGCAAAAACCAATCGATTCAAAATGGTCGAATTGGTATATACTGAGGTTGAGAACAAAAAAAACTCAACCGACAAAAAAGTCGAATATATCATCATACATCATTTTTTGAACTCTTTCATTTTTCATTTTAAGAATTTAAAATTTTAATCCCCTAACGTATTTTGACGAGCTGATTTTAAATTTTTGACCGAAAATGTCGAAAATTCATCAGAAATATTTTTGACGGCAAAAAAAACCTGATAGATCTCCATCATGGAGATCGGAAGAAGATCGGAATTTTAGTATTTTCCGACCACGAAGTCGGAATTTTATTATTTTCCGACTCCGAAGTCGGAATTCTATTATAGTCTGACTTGGAAGTTGAAACTTAGTGAAAAATATTTTTTTTTTAATTATATGACCCTAGGCCTTTATATAATTGACTATTGTTATAACTATAAAAATTTCAGGAACATCTCTATCCACTCGTCATGAAATATTTGAAAATTTTGAGCAACATTCGAATTCTCAATCTCCCATGTGGATTCACTCTGAAAACTACCCCTCCTCCAACCTCCAACAGAAAGTTAACTCTCAAATAGATCGAAAGACTTCCGAAACTAAACCAAACTTTAGATAAATCACTTACACGCAAAACATTTTATCCCCCAGATTCAGCCATAACTTCGGCTAGTGAACTTGTCGCACTATTATAACTTACCCAAGCTTGATTTGTTATAATTGGGTAAAATGAAGCAACATGATCTTGGGTGTTATGAAGCTGTGAAAGGGACTTCCTGGGAGATTACACGACTTTTCACGTCATCCTTCTTGCTTAATCCTGACCGACAGGATTCGGAGCTACTAGCTATCTATTATCCAATGATGAATTATTTAGGGCTCATCTCATTTTTGGTCTTCTTTGAAATGGCGTTTTCAATGTTAGGGGGAATGGAGAAAAATGGTTCTGGGGATTGATGAAAATGTGGGTTTGAACATGTAAAGAGTGATTCAGCATAATTTATTCAGAAGAGGTCACTCCAAATACCAGTCCTTTTCAAGGATTCCACTGAATATTTATCCAAAAGTATCTGCGTGGGATAATATTTTTTCCCATTGGGATGTGGAAGAGCTTCAGGAATCCAAATCGAGAATCAGCGGCAATGTAATGTCCAATTGTGAATTATTAATTCTTGGTCCACTCTGAAATACTATTACAGGTAACATGGAAAAGATGAATGGAGGATAATTGATTATTATATGGATGGAATAATTGAATAGTTCATGGGTGGATACGAAAAAGATTCGTATCATGTGTGAGACCCTAGTAATTTCTGTACACCTGTTTATGGTCCTTATTTGGATTAGGATACGGTTAAGAGAATCCATTGAATTCAAAATTCTTGTGTTAAATTTACAATTGGGATCTCAAAGAATCACAGGGAAGTACATGATCAGATATAGTTGGATATGAAGAAATAGCAAGACTTTCATCTTCATGGAAAAGGGCAACATTCTCCATGGAAATTCTCCACAAACTTATCATTGGAAAACATTCTTTGTACTGTACCTACAACAAAAATGATTTACCTCAACGTCATATTCAATGATTGGCTGAAATGCCCACCCCATAGAACATTGCTTCCAATGGGGTTTGAACTCAACATCGATACAATTTTAGTACTATGCCACTTCATAGATTTTGACTCCTCTATATTCAAATATAGATCTATATTTTTCCATTGATCTACTTGTTTGGTGTTCCATTTTTGTTATGGATCAAGCCAAACTGAGATGATACAATGAATAAAAATCATGCTATATCGATGAGTGGAGAAGCACAAATAAAGTACTCCTTGTGATACCAGAAAATAGGCAAGACGACAACAAATGCTCGATTTTGATAAAACCTTCAACTGTCGAACTACTGTGATATTTCTGGAGTACATCGATCATGATGGTATCTGTAAAGAGACCAATCGCAAACTGCAAAAGTGCGCCAAGGCAATATTCAAGTTTGAAGTGACTCAACACATGACCCTTCTTTGGATGAAATCTTAATAATTGGTAAATGAAACGAAAATTTTCGACAAATTCGAATTCCCCTTCCCTCCACACTCTCCCACAAAGTGTAGAATGGGGCAAATATCTGTCAGAAAACAACTATTCCTCCTACGAACATTGAATTACATCAGTTCGTGTAGTGTTCCACCAGGATGAGAAAATTGCCAGTGCTGATTGCAAATGAGCCTTGAATATTATCCCCCATTGTTGTTGGGAATATCACCTGCAGTCATGACATGTTTGTTTACCACTTATCAATGCAAGGATAGGTCAGACAAAATTAGAGTTATCCTCGCCCTCCCAATAAAAAAAAATGAGAAGCACTAATTGAGATACTTGAAATTCGAAAACTGTGCCAGAGAGAGTTTTTTCGTTTCACTCATTTGAAACATCTTGGCACCCTTTGGACTTTTTACGAATTCAAGAAGCACTAATTGTGACTCTACTCCGGGAAGAGTTAATGCATGAATAAGAACAAAGTGAGAAAACTGTGCCAGAGAGAATTTTTTCGTTTCTTTTATTCGAAACCCTCTGGCATACCTCCGAGCTTTTTTCGAATTCATGAAGCATTGGTGTTTATTTGGCATCTCATTCTCATATTGAAACAGCATTTCAGAGCTGTGTGAAACTGGTAAAGAGTGAATTCTTGAAGTGAGAAAATGTCAAACTACATCTCAACCTATATTCCAGACAAAACTCAATTCCTTCGGTCAATATGATAGATATGTTAGAATAATTAAGGTTGCATAAATTTAGCCAAGTTTCTTATACCACTGTATGCAGGTTGACGGACAGCAATTCGAACATTAACTTGAGTAATAAATGAGTTTTGAATACAATTGAATCAATTTTTGCATTTTTCGTCACACATGATGGTTGGAGTATCAACGCTCCATATTTTCTGAAAGAGTAGATCGATTTGAAAAATCTAAGCAGCACTGTATAGGACATGACAAGCCTCTTCTAAAGATGTATCGCTTGACCCTCCTTCCCATTTGAGAAAAATGTTGGGGTTTCACTATGCTGTTACGTCAAAATGTGCCCCCCCAACAAACAAACTGGACCTGTTTTCGGATTTTATCGAAATGTTCTTTCCCAGCCTGTAATGCCTTGCGGTACGTTTTCGATGGTCCACCCTGTATGTTATGTGTAAGGAAATTGAGCACCTGAGTGAACATTGAGATTTAGTTTTCAATAAATTTTTCTTTCAAACTCAAGAAATTATGAAAAAATTGTAGGTGCATTAAAAATTCAGTAGAAATTTGAATTTTCCATGGTGACCTAGATTCATCACCACACTGGATTAGTAAGTCAAACAGAATCTCTCAGAATCCCTCATCCTCACTTTCTCCAAGATTTCATTCAAACTTCTCCTCCACGTAATTGAATATCGTTCACATTCAACTTTAATTGCCATTACCCAATTTGCATCACATCCGATTCTCAGTTCGTCTTCCACATTTCCATTCACGGGAATAATTTGGCACATGAAATGTGCCGCTGATGGGGGATTTGTGCCAGAATTATGCCGAGATTCAGTTTTGGATTATCCGAGCGGCGAAATCGGGTTCATACTGAATTTGATTAGTTTACCGTATTCAGATCTCATATAATGTCTCGTACGTCATCGGCAGAGTCCACTCGAGGTAATCTGCTATTAGTGTGAAGTTATCCATGGTTTTCCAGCCATACTTTTTATGAATTGGGAGAATTTACATGCGGCCGTACTGCGGCGTTGCCAAGTTTTTTGAATATCCCTGAACTGAATACTTATTTATTCGTTAATATTTTTAGCAGAAATTATTTATTATTGCTGATAATTTTTCGACCCTGATCCATGCATTCAATCTGAGAGAGCAATTGAAATATGACTTTTGTTGCATATGAGTGATTTATATGGATTTGAACTGGAATATTGATTGAATTGATTCGTGTTCCTTTCATATAACCAAACCTCTCTATGAGTAAATTATCCTAACACATCAACTAATAACCGAGATAACTCGAGATATAAAACCATGTATGAAATTTCGTGCCGCTAAAAATTGATCTGAGGATACAGGGGCATTCTATGGATTACCAGGATTATTTAGGTGTAATTTTTTCTTTGATTCGTCCAGTATTAATCGAGTTATCAGCAAAAATATGTAAAAAATGAGAGATCCTGTCTTTCCTAATGCGCCCCAAATTGTTTTGTAGGTATATTTGCCTTCTTTAGGTTATTCCAAAAGTTTCTGTATCAAAAAAATATTCATTTAAAATCACAGTTTTTATTCCTGTCAGTCTCCCGAAAGGCGTTCCAAATTGATTTATGACTCTGTAGGTGCGGATTACCAGGATTATCTAAGTTATAATATTCAAAATATTCCCTACCAAATCATTACCAATATCCCAGTTCAAATCCATCATAAATCACTCATATGCAACAAAAATCATATTTCAATTGCTTTCTCAGATTGAATGCATGGATCAGGGTCGAAAAATAATCAACAATAATAAATAATTTCTGCTAAAAATATTAACGAATAAATAAGTATTCAGTTCAGGGATATTCAAAAAACTTGGCAATGCCGCAGTACGGCCGCATGTAAATTCTTCCAATTTATAAAAAGTATAGCTGGAAAACCATGGATAACTACACACTAATAATCTGCTGCTTATTCCGCGCGTTAAATGACTGCGAATGTTTGATTTTGTGATATACAAGTAATCCAGAATCCAGTAACGACAGACAAACTCGAGCAAAAAGTGGAGAATGAATTGTACCACTCTGAAACTCGGCACCATGACATCTCGATATCATGTCTTATTAGAAAAAAAAATTGTTTACTGAAAAATCAGGGGTGGAACCTAAAAAATTTTCATAAAAAAAATTAATTTTGTTTTGTTATTATTTCAGAAAATATAAGATTCATCAAAAAACAATTTCGAATGGTCGAGAGATAATTCAATTCTCCACAAGAATGATTATCGTAGGTAATACAAGTGTATTGGTGTTTATCGAAATAAAAATTCCTTCGACTTTGAGAAACAAATTATGTTGCTTCTAAAGCAACATAATTTGTTTCGAAAAAAAGATGCAGTGTATTTGTAAGTACTTTTCATTTCCGATTCGAAAGTTAGGTTAGGATCAATGTAGTCCCTTTTCCTTGGAATTTATGATAATCATCGGTACACGAGTTGTATTTGTTAAGACTATTACATGAATGAAATCAAAACCATTTTTAAAAGTACTATTTGGAGTAAACTGCGCAGAGCAGCTGTCTTGATATTTCAAACTTCCCGCTATTTCAGTGACCATTCACAGGGCGCGTCTTTCGTTGGTTGTCTTTAGGTTTGTTCGCTTTCATAAAACAAACAGTCTGAAACCATCGGATGCATGCGCAGTTTCACAGAACTGTACGCATTCTTTGAGTTCTGTGGGACTACGCATGCTTGTGACGGTTTCGGGTTTCGGACAGTTTATTTTGTGAACGCGTCGAACGCGAACAGGTCTATTAAATTGTTTAGTTTATTGGTAGATAGATAGTGACTCATTGTTTATTTTCATGCTTTTACGGGAATTGAAAGGCGGAGTTTTGGTTTACGTGTATGCAAAAGAAGTTGATGAATGAAAAGTGAAGCGTATGGTTTTGGTCAAAGTTCGGTGTTGTGTCAAAAATTTGTCGAAAATTGTGAAGTTGTTATGAATTAATAGTAAGTGCTCATCATGGTTTGGGTCAAAGTTCGGTGTTGTGTCATTATACCAACTTGCTGGTGGGGTGAGTTTGTTTTATAAAACAACCAATGACGAAGCGAACTACAAAGGTATCTAATAGCAAATCAAGTACCAAACTACAAAATCGAAAACATGCTGTTTTCAATTATCAATATGAAAATTTCCACCAATCAAAAACACGTATTTTAGCAAGAGTGGAATAGTCAGTAATACCTTATGAAATACGCTCGTTTTCTCAGAAAACGTGGTTTAACGCCGACATCACATTTCATGCTCGCGCAAACCCGTCACTGCGAGTTCAGGCGGGGCAAAAATTAGATTTGTCATAACTTTGCTAAAAATTATAGTAGAAGGAAAAGAAAATGTGCTTATCGTTCCTGAAGACTTCTACTTCCTCATGCAAATATAACATGTGGATATCTGAGTACCTATAATGTGTTTTGTTCCACTTCACATAACCCTTCTACGATATTTACGGAGGATCCGAAAGTCACGGATACTTTAGTCGATATGAAATAATTATACTGAAGCATCAATCAGTACCCTCTTTGGAACATATGCAACGATTCAAGACTAGTGAGACAAGTCTTACTTATACATGCCAAAGAGAAAACTGGGTTTTACTCCTGCCTCAGTTTTCAACCCACCCATAACCCTAGCAATTTCTTCAGTAAGTGTTGAAAATAATCGCTCATACACATCCTACATAAAAAACGAAGTATGTGATTTCAAGCTTAAGGATTGCACTTCATAATAGTGTTATTAAATATATATGCAGGATATGAATAAGCGATTATTTTCAACATTTATTGAAGAGAATGCCGATTTTATGGGTAAGTTGAAAATGAGGCAGGAGTAAAACAAAGTGTTTTTTTGGCATGTATAAGTGAGACCTGTCACACTACTTTAAAATTGTTGCATATAGTCCAAAGAGTGTATGGGTTGCTGCTTCAGCATAATAATTCCATATTTACTAAATTATTCATGATTTTCGGATCATCCGCAAACATTTCCGTGAAGTGCGACAAAACACATTTTAGGTACACAAATACTCGCATATTATGTTTGCATGAAAAGGTAGGAGTCTTCAGAAACGATATGAACTTTTCCTTTTTCTTCTCCGATCATTTTTAGCAGAGTTACGACTGATCACATATTTGGCTCCGCCAGAACTTTCGTCGGCGGGTAAGCGTAAACCTGAAAGTTGATGTCGAAGTTCAATCACGTTTTCTGAGAAAAAAAGAGCATTTCATAAGGAATTACTGGGAATAATTTTTGTGGAGACCTGAATTGTCTTTCACCTTGTTGACTTGATTTTTAGATAACTGTGTTTCCTGGGCGTCTCCCTCTTCCAAGAAGTTTGGGTTTTTGGACCTGACGCTGCAAAACATTTGGGGTGCTTCGTAGGGGCAGTTTTTGAATACAGTCTTCAGCTCTGATCTCCATCGCCGACTTCTCGACTATCAAATTTGTCTTAAATTTTCAGAAAAACTAAATTTCCGCAAAGATGTTTGAAAGATGAAACCTCTGTTATAACAAAAATTATCCACTATTCGGCTGGTGATGAACACCGGTAGCTAGTTTTTGAGATCATTGTCTCTCATCGATGCTAGGGTTAGACACCATTACATGAGTAATTCAGTTTATAAGTGAAGAATCACCTTCAATGGGCTCTGATGCAATCTGTAGACATGAATGTTAGCATTTTCACGTTGAAAACTTTCTTGTGCCATTCAGCTATTTCTAACCTCATATTATACGCATGTCTTCACCGGCAGTGTATATGATGGTATACCATCATACTAAGTAATTTTTCCGTTTCAATACGTCTTTTTCCCATTCTCCGACTAAGAATAATCGACACATTTTCCGAGTTAATGAGTTTTCCGAGTTGTGTTCTAGAAAGGAAAAAGAAAAATACCGATACAGTTCCAATCAATTCCCACCTCAAATCCCCCCTCCAACGATAATCCACTTATTTCGCTTTCTTTGCCACTCATTTTTATTTCCGCTTTCTAATTCGCTTAGAGAAGTTGTGGTGCCTCGTTAAGTTAAGTTTTTTGCTGGGCTGCTAATTTTCCGCGAAAATTACGTTAAGTGTTTATTAGAAGAGCGAGCTAGTTAGCGAAGTTTATGTTACGAAATAATATCGAGGTTTGTTTGCCCTCACGAATAAACAAACAAAGACTCAGATTCACCAGGAGTTCGTTAGAGAGATGTGCGAGTTTTTGTCCCAAAACTAGGAGTCAAAATTTCTAACAGTGAACAAATATACACAATTAACAAGACAGTTCCGAATTATATATGCTAAAGATGGAGCAGCATCAGAAATACCAGCAGCAGTCTTTCAGAGGACACTTTCAGAGACCTGCAGCTTTCAATTTCGATCTACTCGGAGATACTAACTGTACAGACTCTGTTGGAAAACTACCTGCAGCCGGAAAAATTAAAGGGCGATAACAAGTACCGTTGCGATTTATGCAATATTTTGACGGCCAGCGAAAAGAAAACAAAGGTATCGATAGCGCCATCTATACTTATACTAACTCTTTAACAGTTTTGATATGGTCCAGTATCACATCAACGCACCAAGCTCCTGCAATCATCAGCTTTACATTAAAGCTCATTCTGGAATCATTTCGCTATGAACTCTATGCTGCCGTGGTCCATTGCGGTTCGAGCTGAATTCCGGCCAATATTACACACTCGCTGAAGAAAAGCAGATGGATAGGTACAAATTTAATGGCTAGAATGTTTCTAAAGTCACTCGGGAGAGCTTGAGTTGTTTGAAAGCTACTGAAATACCATTGTTTCATAGTAGGGAAAACCCTTCAGATTTTGAAAACCTGTCGGCTACAATTCTTTCCCATAGGCTACAGTTATACTCTTAAGCAAAGACAATTCACAATTCAATGAGTCTGTATATGTTGAATACCTCCCAAAAGGTTATATTGAACGATGGAAAATAGCGACTGAAATTTGTCTTTCAGCTGCAGATGATTCCACAACAGATAATGTTAATTTCGAATTAAGACTGATTTAGGAAAATAGATTATACAGCAGAGTTTTACCACAAAAAATCAGCTTTTCGACCAGAATCAGTAAGGGAGTTGAAATTCTGCTGCAATTAATAGTTAATAGTTAATAGTTATTTATTGTATAAGTGTTTTAGATATCATTTTATTTGCGCAAGAATGTTTAAACGCGAGAGCGAAGCTCGAGCGTTTAAATTTCTTAAGCAAATAAAATGTATCTAAAACACGCATGCAATACAACGTTTTATTCACAATCACATTCATTTAGAATCAGAATCGCGGAAATTTTTCATCACAAAATGATTTGACGTTTTGCTCTAACAGCGGCTGTCACCTCCTCAAAAATCATTGAAATAACATACAAAAATATCGGGAGGTGTTGAATGGTTGCTATGTATTTTTGATTGTTTATCGACTCCATTTGTAAAAGTTTGTGAAGTTGGTGAAATATGCAAGAAAATAATTCTGTTCCTGATATAATCCGTGAGGAAGCTGAAGAAGCAACACCCCTATTATTGCCTGCCAAGTCCAGGGAACATTATGAAAAAGTATTTTTCGAATTTAATGAATGGAAAGAAAAACGGAGGGTAACGGCAATAAGTGAGGAAGTCATGCTATCGTATTTTTTAAATTTAAAGAAGAAATATGCAATTTCATCCATGTGGTCGAAGTACTCGATGCTGAAGGCCGCTATAAAGGTCTATAAAACCATAGACATTGGGAAATATAGTAAACTCACTGCCTATCTGAAGAGTGAGTCGAGAGAATACAAGGCGAAGAAAGCTGCAGTATTGGAAAGAGCACACGTGGAAGAATTTTTGACGAGAGCTTGCGATAAAGAATATTTGATGATCAAGGTAATAATATCTCGTAACTTTTTGAACAGTTTAGATAATAATCCTTGAAATATTTGGGTAGCACTAATAATGGGAGTTTCTGGTGCCTGTCGATGCTGTGAATTGACGAATTTGAAAATCAGTGATGTACAAGACAGTGGCGCATATCTGCTTGTTTCGATACCAGATAAGAAGACCAGCATTTCACGAAAATTCACAATTATAGAAGAAGGATTCTCTATCAATACTTTGGAGACGTGTAGAAAATATATGTCCTTACGTCCGAAGAAGTTATCCAACGACAGATTCTTTTTAAGATACGCTAATGAGAAGTGTACTTCCCAACCTGTTGGAATCAACACTTTGTCGAAAGTTCCTTGAAGAGTTGCTTCATTTTTGAATCTGGCAAACGCAGAAGCTTATGCCGGCCATTGTATGAGGCGCACTTCAACAACCTTATTGGCTAATAAAGGTGCTGATCTTACAACAATTAAACGACATGGTGGGTGGAAAAGCTCAGCTGTAACAGAAAGTTATTTCGATGATTCTATATCTGATAAGCTTGATATAGCAAGAAAAATCCAAGGTTCTCCTGGTTCTAATCGTTCCTTACAAGAGGATGCATTCATTGATTCTAGAGATTTATCAAAAATTTCGACTATGCGTTCTGAAACCAATGACAACTACAAGCTTGTTGTTAATGGAAACGAAGTAAATTATAATAAAGCGAAGAACGAAATGTCTATTAATATAAATGTTAATGTTAATATTAATAATAAATAAGTAAAATGTGATTGATATTCAAGATTGTATTTTTCATTATTCCACTAGTGGAAAAAAGTAATTTCATTATTCCACTAGTGGATAAAGTGGTACTTTATACGGTTCATAAGTGTGGATAAAATAATTAATTTGTCAAACAAATTTCAAACCCTTGTCAGTTTGAAACGGCTTTGCCGATTTCCACAATCAAAGCGTTGTTGGATAGAAAATCAGGAGGCCTTCAAAACCAGGTGCCACATGACCCCCAACTACTTACCGCTATAAAACCACGACAGACATCGCACAGATATTCGTGCCCTGTTGTTGTTGGTGGGATAGATTTCCAGTTTATTAAAAAAAAAGTTCATCATCATTGTTATTATTCGATTTCAGTAGAGTGCAGACACATATCCAAATGGAGAGCACAACCGAGTCGCATTACAGTCGAAATGCGCGCAGATAACAACTCCGCTTACTTTCATAAACAAACCGACATGAAAGAAGAATTTCCAAGCCCGCAGGACAAACTCATTTCAGTGTTATCATTCAGAGGTGAAAGTGGATTCCTCCACACAACAGCGCCCCTTGAATTTCATGATAGATATAAAAGGAATTGTTGCGACGAAAATGACGCACCGAGTGAAGGCAATTCACCCTCGGGGAAATCTGGGGTAGACCGCGTTCTATCAGCTAATCTGCAACAGGCCACATTCTGATGGTTTTCGTTGTTTTTATCAGCGCACAGCGCCGACTTGATTCCACCTCGAATCAAGTCGTTACTCATTCCGCTACCTTGGAAAGTGGGTGGAAATTGGTGTCGCCAACATAATCGTGGTTCCGAGAAAAGTATTTTCCTTCGTTTCCTCGGAAACCTGATGAAGTGGAGACGAACAGTTTATAGAGCTGAAATTATTTGTAGTTACATCGAGTTTTTGGCATTTTCACCGGTGACAGATATTTATATTGGAGCTGGCAAGAAAGATAGTTTCAATATGAATTTGGCTCGGAAGAGTTATACTTTTCCTTCTCCTTTTTGACAACCTATAGTCAGTAAGGTCATGGTCGCTAATGTATTCAATATGTAGTTCAAATTGCCATTTTCAGGATTGGAAGCTGTACAAAACTTTAATCCCGACACAGTTAGGATCATTCCTTTTGGGGTGGAGTTAGCAAGGGAGTTCTTCTATACTCGCATTGTGGTAATATCCAGGGTAACTTGTCAAAATGAAACACGACCCCCGAAAAAAATATCTACCAATTTCTTCCGTTATTCAGCTGTCCCACACTACGAACGGTAGTCATCAGAATTCGGAACTTGTGCGAGCCAAGGATTACCGAGGTATTACCTTTTTTTGTGCGTTTCCTTGCGCACTTTCTCGGGCCATCAGCAAAGCAACTGCAGTCGCTAGTATTTGAACCACGACCAGCAGCCAGAAATATCGAAAGACGGCGCTTCTTACCACTCGGCTAACTTACCCTAAAATTTCATCAGAATATTCTCCCCAGTTCAGGTGGCGTTTTCTGCGAAAACAAACTTGACTTCGGATAGCCCATCCTGTAAATTTTTCACAAAATAAAATTAATGAGAAATCTAAAAGAGAATATAATGCTAGTTGGCCATTACGATACTCGAATCTACTCTGTTCAATTTCTCATCATGAAATCCTTTTGGCAGTAACAATATCCGGATTCTGAAAGCAATAAAAAAAGTCTTCAACTCCTGTTATATCTTAGCCAATAAACCCACTTTAGAACTGTAGATGAAATTTCATTATAAAATTTCCGCCATTGACAAACTTTTATTGCATTCTGAAACAATGTCAACTGATATAAGTAAACCAATAAAATGGCTTGTTTCAAGAAATCCTTTATGAAATTTCTGCCCGGCACAATGGTGACATCAGGCTGCGAACTTTTATACTTGGGGCCATAATAAAATTTATATGTGCGTTATTGTCCACGCTTAAATACATTCTTCTTGTAAGTTTGAGACTAATCCCAAGTAGCACACGATATCAGTACAATATTGTGAAAATATTGGCAAAATATTCAAATAATAATATTGGCGAGAAAAAAAAGGTAAACATTCGGCGATACTGGTCCAATATTCAAAAAATAATATTGATGTAATACAATATTACTTGGACATAATACAAATTATATTAGTGAAATTTGAGGAAGCAATATTGGCCCCAAAATATTTAGGAATATTGGTACAATATCATTTGCATATATTGGTGAAATATTCAAAGTGAATATGTCGCCTTGGAAACATTGTTGAAATATTTCCAGAAAATGTAGAATAATTTAAAAATTTTACAATTTCGTTTCTATTTCAATTTACCACTGAGTAGATTAACTTGTAAACGCAATGTGAGAAGCCTTATTTAATATATGTTACTATGATTCAGCTGTTGCTCGATATGTGGTTTCTTACCCAAGTTTAATCAGGATTCATTTCAATATTGTTTATTGAATATTCTGCCAATATTCAACTTTCAATCCTAGTGATAAATGTATTTTGTAATATTGGATCAATATTGTCTTTTAAATATTGGCGTTAGGTTTTCGTATCAATCTCAATCAATATAGGGTCAATATAATTTTTAGAACATGGATTAAATAATATTCCACCAATGTGCTATAGAACTTGGATATACAATATTGTTTTTTATCTCTAAAATCGATATGAGAGTAATATTGAAATTGCAATATTGAAGCTAGATGCTGGAAACATTATGTGGGCAATATCGCTCTATCGATATCGGTGAAAATTATTGAACCAATATTGACCCAATATTTCATGAAACAATATACTTTCAGAACAGGTTGAGCCAATATTCCACCAATGTTATTGATGAAATAGTGTTTTTCCAGTATGGACCCATATTGGCCCAATATGACAACAAGATTCAGCCAACATGAGGTTCTACCTGGGAAAAACTGCTGAACTGGGTTTTTTTTTTAATGCAAACCATCTGAATAAAAAGGAGAACTTTCACTTTCAGATTTTTTCTTTTCAGTTAGAGTCTTTTCACATTGTCTATCAAATTCAGTTCAATGTTCAGCATGGCTTCAGCCGGAAAAGTTGATGTTTTCTGATAGGTATTACAAAAAAATCACATGTTTTATATTTTAATTTCCATGTAAAATGTTCCCCTCTTACCGATCTTGTTGAGACAATGTCTCGTTGACATGTAGTTACCATCATTTCGCAAACATCAGAAAATATTGATGTCCTTTATATCAAAGGAACTGATAGTTAATAGTCGAATAATCAGGTGATATCAGAACATTCTGGAGACATTTGCAGCGACCCATCAGATACACGCAATGTTACACCTCGACGAGTCGCCCTCATAAGTCAACCCCATTAACCCGAAGTGGAAAAGACAATTCGTACTCGTCACGCATCATATTTGATAAATTAATGAGTCACCCGTGTCGGAGAATGGGGGAATAGAAACCCAATTACTATAGTCAATAACTTCTCTGTTTGCTCTCTTTCCGTGTCGAGATGATGAACGAGGAGGTTAGCGTTACATCTGAAAGAGATCAGTCTTGCATACCAATTATAGCGTATAAACGAATACTGTTCGTGAAATAAGGCGGTGGAGTTCTTGAAAACGGGTGTTTCTATGGGAAGAAAGGATTTATTTCCGTGTGTATCTCCTGATAGTTGAGGGTGAACTGAATGTTAACTGTCGCATTCGCCAAAATATAGAATTGTGTGTATCTCCTATTAGTTGAGGGTCAAATGGTTCATCTCATTTTTATGATAACTGTCGCATTCGCCAAAATACAGAATTGTGTGTATCTCCTAATAGTTGAAGGCCAACTGAATGATAACTGTCGCATTCGCCAAAATATATAATTGTGTGTATATCTTAATAGTTGAGGGTCAAATGGTTCATTTCATTTTTATGATAACTGTCGCGTTCGCCAAAATATAGAATTGTGTGTATCTTCTAATAGTTGAGGGTCAAATGGTTCATCTCATTTTTATGATAACTGTCGCATTCGCCATAGTATTACCAATTGCACAAACGGCCAAATACATGTGTGAAATTTTATAGATGATTCCTCCTGAGTAGGTGTTCTGATTATAATATATTTTAACACTAGTGTTGAAAGTATTTTGTGAGAAAGACAGTTTTTTAGTTCATATGTCAATAAATTAAAAACGTCATTTTTAATGAGAGTTGTACAAAAAATCCATTATCCTTCGATAAAAGTGTTAACTATTGATACCATTAGAGCATGAACAAATTTTTCTTGAAATACCATCATTTTTTTATAAATCTCTCCAAGAATATGTCTTCCATTTATTTTCTAGGAGTAGAAAGTGAAGTTTTTGAAAAATACACATCCATTTGAATAGCATAATGGAACAATTTTTTTTTAGTTTAACGTAGGTATTAGGGGCACAAATAGCAATATCTTCAACAAATGTTGCACGTATTAAGGTAAAAAATATAACCTGTCTAATCCTTATCCTAACTTCTAGAGGTATTCCGAAAAATATATCTTGGGATATAATCAAATTCTGCATTTTATACAGATGAACTCCACGGTTTTTATTATATTCAGACATTTTCCTTTCTTTCGTCCATTTCAATACTTTTTTCTGGAAACGGCAAACCTAATATTTTTTCACTATTTTTTTTACTCGGCTGTGTCTAGGTAAAAAAAAATCAGTTCTCGATCACCAAAGTAGCATTTAGCGCACGAGATGCAAACAATTTTTTTTCCACAAACGTCAAAAAAATAGGTAGTATAAAATTTTGTAACAATTTGAAAAGTGTTATAAATCTTTGTTTAATTATTGCTGAACATTCAGAAATAAATGATTTCTTGAATTTTCGCTTGACTGAGGACCATATAGTTGGAATAAGAAAATCCCATATAGTTTACATGCAGTGTGCGTAATAGGTATTTTGCACATTGCTTCGCGCACGGTGTCATGGTAACGAAGGAAAATAAAAAAAAGTGTCACTTCGCATATTTTTGTCAATGCGCGAACTTTGTCATTTTTTGACCTTGGTAGAAAAATATTGTTTTTAAATCGTGGGCGTGTTTTTCACTCAAATTTTCAAAATTACAGAATCAAGGATCAGTAATAACAATAAAAAATAAAGGTAACTGATATGAAGCACCACATGATTTTGCATCATCAACGTTAGTTGTTAGAGATTATTCTTCACTTTTTAGTTCGCATTAATATGAAAGCGCATGTCATAAGTATTTTTAAAACTCTAATAATTTATTTCGATATGAATTCTTTTCCTGGAGAGTCAAAAAGCTCTGGATTCATGTTTTGTATGACCAGATGATATTAGAGTATTTATTCATCAAGATCGCCCCTTGTACTTTTATGAACTCCACAGCGACCCTTTCTTTTCCACTATTTACTAATATGAACATCAAACTGAATAACCCCAAACTCTCCAAATCTTACCCCTTCCGCATGCATGCACACTAACATGAAACTTAGAGAGTATCCTCTCAGCAATTACAGAAACGTATTGTACCCTTCCTGCATAACAAATTCTTAGCAGGAATAAAACAGCGCGAACTACAGTGCCACTGTTAAGTATGGAAACCCTGGAATATATATAGTACAGTCGGTGTATTGAATTACTGCACAAATTTCAGCACGGAAATGTTTGTTCGTAATATAATAAAAGAGGTCCCATCAACATATCTTGGCTTAACCCCTTGAAAACCAACCCATCAGCCAATAACTCTTCAACCGTTGAAAATATCAAAGAAGAATTAAAAAAATCTTGGTGAATTTCCTAAGAGAAAATTTCCAATAGATTTTCTGTATAAGCTAGTGTGCAAATGTCTTCGCGCGCGGTCTATCAATAAAATCTAATTTCCATTTTTAAGGCATATGTTTATATAATTCCCTGGTAGCACCTCATGTAGCCTGAATCTTGTTTTCATATTGGGCCAACATGGATATATTGTAAATGTAAAAATAATATTGAACCAATATGGGCTCATATTGGAAAAACAATATTTCATTAATAATATATATATATTGTTTCATGAAATATTGGGTCAATATTGTTTCAATAATTTTCACCAATATCGATAGAAGCGATATTGCCTACATATTGTTTCCAGCATCAAGCTCCAATATTGCGATTTCAATATTACTCTCATATCGATATTAGAGATAAAAAACAATATTGTATATCCAAGTTCTATAGCACATTGGTGGAATATTATATAATCCATATTCTAAAAATTATATTGACCCTTTGTTGATTGAGATTGTTACGAAAACCTTACGCCAATATTTGAAAAACAATATTACAAACTACATTTCTCTGGGATTGAAATTTGAATATTGGCCGAATATTCAATGAACAATATTGAAATGAATCATGAATGAACTTGGGTAAGAAACCGCTAGGTGGCCCCACATATGGAACAAGAGCTGAATCATAGTAACATACAGGGTGACCCAGGGTTAAACCGCCAAACGTTCAGTATCGATTTTTCAGGTGAAAATAAGAGTTTTCCTTCATATAAGCATAGGTCCCAACTTGCATCGTTTCCAAGATTCAGGGTCTCATAGTTTTCAGAATTTTTTTTTTTGAGTTTTTGAGTAGTGAATAAAAAACTGAATTTTTCCAAAAATTTTGACACCCTGTTCGTTTGGCGGTTTAACCTTGGGTCACCCTGTATATTGAATGAGGCTTCTCACAATGCGTTTACAAGTCAATCTACTCAGTGGTAAATTGAAGTAGAAACGAAATTGTAGAATTTTCAAATTATTCGACATTTTCTGGAAATATTTCATCAATGTTTCCAAGGCAACATTATTCACTTTGAATATTTCACCAATATATGCAAATGATATTGTACCAATATCCCTAAATATTTTGAGGCCAATATTGCTTCCTCAATAATTCTGCATCCAATGTGGATTTTGGTCTGACCAATACCTGCAGTTGTGTCAATTTACGTGCCCGTTCAAACCTCAAAATGTAGATTCGTCAGAAACAATGGGTCTAATGAATGAACCATAAGCAATTGCTTTTACTTAGATTTCTTGAAACAGATCTATCTATTTTGTTAATTAATGAGACAGACAAACAAAGACAGACAAAGCTTTTGCTAGGTTTTATTCATACCACCCAATATGTGGTTCACAAAGTTGACATTTTCTTCATTTGTAACGCTTACTGTTCTTCCACTTTTTGGTCGATCTTTGACACCTACAGTTCCATGAAAACGCTGCAATGTTATTGAAACGGTTCACTTAGCTGTATGATTTTTATGTTGTCAGATATAAGATTTAGCCGGAAAAGGGTGCTTGAGGTAAAAAATCTAATTTTCTGAGATTTTTTATTTTTCATTTTTCGAACGTATTTCGACGTGCTGATTTCGAAATTTTTAACAAAAATGTCCAAAACTCATCAAAAATATTTTTGGCGACAAAAAAAACATCTACATTATGGATTTCGAGAAATCGGAAAAAATTAAAAATTACTCGAAAAAAGTTGAAAGGGGTTTACCCCTAAAAATCATGGAAAATACTAAGTCGTCACATCGACTTGAAATTTGCACTTTATACGTAAAATTTCATGCTCATTCCGAAAATGTATGATTTTTATGTGCTCAGATATAAGATTTAGCTGGAAAAGGGTGTTCAAGGAAAAAAATCCAATTTTGTGAGATTTTTTATTTTTCATTTATCGAATTTAAAATTTCCGTCCTCGAACGTATTTAGACGTGCTGATTCCGAAATTTTTAACAGAAATTTTGAAAAGTCATCAGAAATATTTTTGGATGCAAAAAAAAACATCTAAAAACTGATTTAGAGCAGACCAACTCGAGAACGGTCAGAGATGGACAAATTCTGCGAACGCCAATCGATTTAGAATGGTCGAATTAGTATACATTGTGGATTTCGAGACAATCGGAGAAAATTAGAAATTACTCGAAAAGAGTTGCAAGGGGTTTACCCCCAAAAATCATGGAAAATACTAAGTCGTCACATCGACTTGAAATTTGCACTTTATACGTAAAATTTCATGCTCATTCCGAAAATGTATGATTTTTATGTGCTCAGATATAAGATTTAGCCGGAAAAGGGTGTTCAAGGAAAAAAATCCAATTTTGTGAGATTTTTTATTTTTCATTTTTCGAATTCAAAATTTTCGTCTTCGAACGTATTTTGACGTGCTGATTCCGAAATTTTTAACAGAAATTTTGAAAAGTCATCAGAAATATTTTTGGATGCAAAAAAAACATCTAAAAACTGATTTAGAGCTCACCAACTCGAGAACGGTCAGAGATGGACAAATTCTGCGAACGCCAATCGATTCATAATGGTAGATTCAGTATTTTCTGTAAAAAAATTATAATCAAATTGTAATCATATGCACATACTTACGAAAACGCAGGGGGCCTCAAAAGCATTTTTTTTCATCACATCGACTTTAAAGTAGAAATTCCGAGAAGAAAGTATAAATTTCGACTTCTATGTCGAAATTTCTACTTTTTTCTCGAAATTTCGAGTTTAATGTCGAAATTTCGAATTTTATGTCAAAATTTCGACTTTTTTTTCGAAATTTCCACAATAAAGTTGAAGTGATTAAATTTCGACATAAAAGTCAAAATTTCAACATTAAACTCGGAATTTCAAGAAAAAAGTCGAAATTTCTACTTTAACGTCGAAGTGATGAAGAAAACTGCTTGTGGCCCTCCTGCGCTTTCGTACGTAATCAACTTCCTGTGACTTCCATAATAAATATCATTTCGTGCTTTTTCTTCAATAAATTTGAGATTAGTAAAAAGTTATTCTCAAAATTCGATATTTCGAAAATGGTTAAATTTATCAAATAATGTGCTATATCAATTCTGTTCAGAATTTTGAGCAGAATTGATATGTGGAATGATATGCAGGATGTCCCATCAGAGAAGCAACTTTGTTTCGCCCTGACTTATTAACTCATCCTGTATACTCAATTTCGTTAATATAATAGATTTTAAAAAACCCTAAAACATTTGTATTTTAATATTTTTTGCTAACTATCTCACTTCAGGAAATCATTGGCCGTTTATCATTGTAAACAGCGACCCTGTATACAATGTAAATGAGCAGGCGAGAAAAAACCTTGTGCTTAGATTGTGACCCTGTGTGGACCGCAGATGAAAGTGTAAATAACGCAGTCTATCCGCAATATGCCGTCGAATATTTCCATGCCGATTGATTGGGTGAATATGAGTTATATTTTACTTCACCGACTGCACTATTAACGATGACACTAATTCCAAGCTGGCATGGGGTAATACAGGTACAACAATAGATCCCAACTAGCTGTTGTGAAAATTGCTGAGGGGTAATAATCCGCCTAGATGATGATATCTGTTTCGTGGGGTATTTATTTAGGGGTATGAATAATGTATGGTGTCGCTTCCATTGTGGAGTGCTGCCTCCCTCTCTGACATTTCCTACGTTGACGGTCTTGGATTCAGCTACGAAGATGACATTTTCTCTGTCAGTCCCACAAAACTGCAGTGGAAATATGAAGAGGAATTTGAGAGGATGATTGAGTATTCTGTCGTACTTTCTACAAAGTGAATAGGTCTTGATGAAAACTTTTTTTTTGAATTACTTTAAACTATATGAAATTTTATTAGGGTGAAACATGAAGCAAACGAAACGTTGTGAAAAATTGGACGTGAAGATCTTTCAACCATTAATGGTGGAAGTTTCTAGTTGTAAGTAATAAGTCGGAAGTTTTAAGTAATAAGTAGTAAAAAGTTCGATCATTGGCCTTCAGAAGAAGCATCCATGCAAAAGTCATGAGTTTCAAGTCGTGAGGAAAGTTGGCCAACTTTCATCTTCCACGATAATACGACTAATGTTCATAGAAATATATTATATGTCTTACTCTAGAATGCTAATCCCACCAATACTCACGGAGAAAAGCGGGACGCATATGCAACCTAAAAACCGTTGTACGCATGTTCATCAACATGTAGCTCGTTGCCAAGTTTCAAAATTGTTCGTCGTTCCAATTCAAAGTTTGGGGTCATGAGGCAATAAAACCCATACAATGTAAAAGAGAAAAATTTCTCAGCATATTCACGACTTTGTGAATCCGAAAGACTCGTATAGAGATGATTACTCTCAATTTTAGGCGCGAAGGAAACAAATACAATAATGTATCCTACGATGCTACTATAATTATAATGATCGTGCAACAGCGCTTACTCATTAACAGGCAGACTTGACAGCATTCAGAGACGGTTTTAGGTATATGCTTATGATATTTCAGATAGCCTACTTGTTTGTTTGTGATCTCTATGTTTCAGTGTTTCAGATTTTGTCTTGTTTTTTGTAGCGTTTGTATTTGTTGCTAGTTCTTTTATTGTTCGTGAACTAGCATTAATTTTGTTGCTAAATATTTTCTTATAAAACAGATAGTATTTCTTCTGGGATAGATAAACAATGAACTGTTTAGTGTTGTGGTGTGGAAGCAAAGAGAAAATACCTGAAATAAATTATTTTTGGTATGTAACGACTCTTTTTAATATTGCTATTTTGCTAAAAAGAGTTAATTATTTTAGTTTGACGAAAAAGAGGCACGATTCTTGGTAAAGGGCGTTAGGAAGAGACCCCAAAGCAGAACATATAAGTGATAAAAATGTAATTTGCAGCAGGCACTTTCCTCATGAAGATTTATGTAAAAAGGGCAGTAGAATCTATGTGAAACGTAATGCAGTACCAACACTGTGTCTGCGTAAATGTGATAATATTGCACAAGGATGGTGAGTAATCGAAAACGGAATACCTGTGATGTCACTCAATGAGAACAGTACTATATTTAAAGAATTGAGATAATTAAAGTTTTGTTACTTTTTTAAAACATAAATCCATTTGAAAAGCAATTCACTGCCAAATCGAACATAAGGATGAAACAAATTTTACTTTACATCTGACTATATTATAATTTTAAATATTTTTTTTTCTATATATTATTAGTTATTAACGAAAAAGTACTTAGTGACGAAAAAGTACTTAGTGAGTTTTTCCTGTCACCCGACGATATAGTTTTCCGATTTTATTTCCAATCATCTCTCATAATATAGATTCAAATAAAAGCTACTTTTTAAAAAGTTTTTTTAATAAAATCGGATCATAATTACAAAACTCGTCCCCCATATTGGTTTCGCCATCTTGAATTTTCCAATTTTAATGAAAAAATCATAATCTTCGACCCCGAAAACCCCCAGATACAAATTTTTAATAGAATTGGATCATAATTACAAAACTTGTGCGCCATATTAGAGCCGCCATCTTGAATTATTTAATATTGACAGAAGAATCATAATTGCCGACACCAAAAACACTCGGACACCAATTTTGAATAGAATCTAATCATAATTACAAAATTTGTCCACCATATTGGAGCTGCCATCTTGAATTTTTCAATATTGACAGAAGAATCATAATTGCCGACCCCAAGAACCCCCAGATACCAATTTTAAATAGAATCGGATCATAATTACAAAACTCGTCCGCTGTTTTGGAGCTCGCATTTTTTTTTCTTAAAAAAAAATAATAATTCGTTGTCACCAGAATTATGTACATCTGCCAAATTTCAAATCAATTGGACGATTAGAAGTGTGTGATATTTAACCTGCAATATTTGATTACAGACATTACCACCGGGACAGATGAAACTAAATGAAAGCTTGTAAAATAAACTAAGAACACTTCCTGAGATTGAGAATTAACAATATGTATGCACAAATGATAGTAGTAGAACAACATACATTTCGTAAATGTTTCCTTCCATAACGCTCACTATTACCAGTACCATAATAATTTGCTGAAACCGGGTCTGCTACAGAAATCACTGACGCACATGCGCAGTGCTCACTAGTCTAAACTTTTAACATCACTTTCGGCCTATGGTATTAGCATTCTAGAGTAAGATATATAATATATTTCTATGCTACTGTTTAATACGCATGTGTCAAGCGGCAATAGTGTTCAGTAAATGCTGTCATTTGTGAAGAAGAATGATAATTATCGAGTTTTGAATGTTATTTGTTGTTGAATATTAGTTATTTGAGTACCAAGGAATGTAAAGACATGTTAACATTCGAGGTGAGCGAGTACGAGCCGAGCCAAAGCCGAGGCTTGTCGCTTGCCGACAAACAAATATCGCAAAGATTATATGAGCATTGTGATTCTTGAACCGTAGTTCCATGAACCTGCTTGTTTGACCCACATACTTTTTCTTTCAGTCCTTACGGTTGATGTCGTAAATCACAAATTTTTTTCTTTTGGGTTCTAGAGTTAATGTCGTTATACTTCGTATAAGTCTCTTTGCCACCTTGGTGATCTTAGAACCAATCAGGACAGAACAAGAAAAAAGTCAGAGATTATTCAAATCACCTGTTTAAACTGCGAGATTTATGTGGGTCGAACTATGAGAACCCTAAAGTACGGACCATAGAGCACATGACACATATCAAATATTCAAGGCCGGAACATTTTGAGTGTGGCCCAAAACAACTTGGATCACGACCACTCATTGGGTGGCAAATTCTTTAAATCATTCAGGAATGTTCATGATCATTGACTTTTCGATGCATTCAACAGCCTACAAAATGTTAAATGTGAAATCAGTAGTCGTGCTCACATTGTTGAAGCATTTTTCATTATTTAACCGGTGAATACTGATAACAGTTTCTCAGTAGAAAGATGATTCTGAAATAACTAGGATATTGAAGATATGAAGTAACTACAGTTTCATTCTTCATCTATGGATCAAATACTTTCGACAACTCATATTATCCCGAATCCACTAGCTGTGATAACGTTTAGTGTTCAAAGAAAAATATTAGTCTTACAAAAAAATAAGTAGTTTTTTCTCATTTTCAAGATAATTTTCTATCATATAGTAATGTACATCAATTCATTCACATATTTATTTCTTTATAGCTATCTCACCCGTCACAAACCCTCAACTACGTTACTGCTGATCATCAAAGCCGTAAAGTGGCTTATGTGAGCAGTTGGAAAAGAGAAATTTCGGGAAAACGGATTTGGAAGGAAAACGAGAAAAATATTAAACAAGAATTGTTATCACAGTTGGTCAATGTCGACTTTTTCCTGACATGGCATCCTAGATTTATATTGGAGGATAACAGGCAGTCGTGTTCGTGATTTGAGCACGTAAACCTCCGATGCAATATTTACGAATGGATTTTTTCGAACATGCTTTCAGGTGATTCCCGGGGAAGAAAGTATCTGCGGAATTACCTCAGGAGAATTTAAATTTTTTTGTTTCAGTTTCAGAGTAATAGACATTCAGTCCAAGATGAAGTTTTCCGGCACAGATATCTGAAACGATAATTGATGCAGTTTTCGTTGAATAGAAAAGAAATCAAATAACAGATGGTCCGTTTTTATGGAAGTATTGAATTCTGAAAAATCTTTCTTATTCACAAATAGAAATAAATAATAGTTATCTATATAACGATAGTCGTCGCCGACCGATGTTTTCACCCTTTTTACTCCCATATACACCTACTACGTAGGCTAATAATTGTGGCGAATACCTGTCAGGAAACAACTACTCCCCTGGCTAATATCACGACGGGTATTGAATTATATCAAAACAAAATTCTGCCATATGGTTACAGGGAATTCTTTCCTCTGCAATGAGGTACATTGCACAAGTATCTGTTGGACAATAAGCCTACGTAGTAGGTGTATATGGAAGTAAAAAGGGTAAAAACATCAGTCGGCGACGACTATCGTTATCAAACGATCTTCCAAAAGAACTCTGAGCTTTGTTTCAGATATCTGACTGAATCTCTCACCCTGGAGAATCGGAGTGCTTCTTGATCTACTCGCCACCAGGTGGAGCGGCTTACACCCGTTTCATCAGCGCGAGACCAGATTGACCAAATGACGAAATTATGGGATGATTCCGACAGGGAACAGATGGCTTCAAAGCTGTCTGTAGTGACCTACCCTGTACTGATGACGAGGCAAGAACCTCGAAACTAGTTTGCAGGTGGCCCCCCTGTCCGAATTGTACCAATATTGGGTTGTATGCATAAAACTGAAGCAAATGCTTTTACTCGGATTTCTTGAAAAAGACCTATTCGTTTTGTTAAGTAATACCAGAAGTATAAGCATTTGCTACTGTTTATGAATACCACCCGTTGTCTTCTTCCAAGAATGCTAATATTATGACGTTTTTTTATAATAATAACATCATTTTGGTTCAGAAGATAAATCACAAGTATTACCCATACTTACGGAACATTTCCTCAATGAATTTTTCAATCTGCTAGACAGGGAGGCGTCGATGATAAAAAGGAATTATATGCTGTATCGCAAACTCATCGTAATAAGCCTTTTGTGCTCCCTAATTGTAGAAGCTTTGTTCGTTTCACGAGCCCAATATTCCGATAGAAACTCAATGGACCGCATCGCAGTATAAACTCCGGCATATATGAAATGGAAACCATGCGTGGAAAAAACGGCCTATTTTTTCAACGACACCGACGTACCGAGCCGTGAAAAAAATTGAAAGCACATCATTAATCAAATATTCCGCGAAAATAAAACGAAGCGCCCTCATGAAAAATAAGTCTGGATGAAAAATAAGTCTGGCATTTAATAGTCCTTTTTCCATATCTGTATTCATCTGGCGTGGCGAGGATTTAAAATCGTTATATTCCCGTATGTCATACGAAGCTGTGATGGTTTATGATCGGAGATTAGAGCTAATATGCTATGGGGACGCGGAAGATTTTTGTTACGGTACGCTTTTTTTACGACCGTCGTAAGGAAAAATGTACTTGCGCTGAATTATTGAGGTGTGCTGGGGTTAAAAACGACGTATTCGTCTGTGAGGGGTTTGTCGATGAATTTCGATGAATAGCGGATGAATATGGCGAGAGTAATCGTCACTTTAAGGCGATGAATACAGTCGTATCCGCATCATAAATTTGAGGGAAGAGAATGGCAGAGCTTGGGTACGGGTGTCTTTTGCTGTCGTGAGGAGATATGTTTTATTAATCGAGGAAATGTGTGGAGATTCTCTTTGGAATAATGGATGGAGTGAGTGTGGGATAAAATTCTGAAGATAAAAGGTAGTGAAGGATGTCAAGTACAAGACGGGCAGCGAAACGAGTCGAGACAAGATTATATCTGGTTCTGTGTAGTTTTGTATTTTGTTTAAAAATATTATTTTCAATCAATAATATAATGATGATAAAAACAATAGGACTACATTCCGATTTCCGAACCAAGAACGAAGCGAAATATGTCTACAACTAGGAACCTCAGCTCTGAAGGAGAATCCAAGTTTAGTGCTATTTCAATCAAGACTTAGTCTCATAGAGGAAAAAAGAAAAAGGAAGGATGGCCAGCGGGTAAACCATGGAAACCTTCATCACAATCGCAAGGATTTACATCACTTCATCTACAAGGGTGTATAATGAACCCACAAAAATATCATTCAATGGGAGTATCAGATAATTTAATATATTGGAGTTGTTATGGATGTAAATTACATTACGCAGAACTGAAACAGATTGTCAATGGAAGAGCACCCTTCCGCAATTGTTTGGAGGAAACCCATCTCAAACCGAACCAAAATTTCAAATTGAAAGGAT
The DNA here is from genome assembly GCA_958298965.1 of Chrysolina haemoptera. Lineage (NCBI taxonomy): Eukaryota > Metazoa > Arthropoda > Insecta > Coleoptera > Chrysomelidae > Chrysolina > Chrysolina haemoptera. Next base: position 2,276,209 of record OY282588.1, read on the forward strand.
ACGAAAGCTTTAGGAAAGATTCCACTTCTGTTCAACGATCAAGAGGTGGAGTAGCCATCTTCATAAAAGAGAATGTCCCAAATCAACAAGTACCTATCTGGTCCACAGTTCACGATTGGCAATATATATCTTCCAGATGCTAATTATAATATAGCAGACCCTAGCAATACTGCTCATCAAATATCTACCCCTTATATGATTGTGAGTAATTTTAACGCGCATAATCCAATATGGGGCTGCGGAATGCGTGATTCTCATAGAGAACTTTATTGATGAAACGGATCTTGTGATACTCAATACTGGAAAACGAACCTATGCTCACCTACACTTCCACCTTCTATTTAGTGGATATGCCTAGGTGATCACCTCATAGATCATGTCTCAATTACCATAGAATTTTCTGATCGTATTTTCGAACAGACCAAGAAAGTGGAAACTGGACAAAGCAAACTGACCTATATACGAAGAAAAGATGATGCAAATTCAAATTGAAACAGTTAATGTTGACAGAGGTACAAAGTTCATCAGTGATAAAATCATAGATGCTGCTAATATAGCAGTTCCCCAAACTAGCGGAAAAAAAGACAGAAAAACAACACCGTGGTGGAATAATGAGTTTGCAACACCCATAAGAGAAAAACATAGAGCACTCAATATCATGAGAAGGTTGTTCACCATTGAAAACACCATTGCGTTCAAAAGAACTAGAGCAAGAGCTAGGTGCTCTCTTTTCATGGTGAAATACGTTTTTACTATAACGGCAAAAAAAATTTCAGCAAGGACCCAAGCAAAATGGCCTTACATTTTGAAATGGCCAGTAGCTCCCAATAATTCGATGAAGATAATTCTATAAACCGACGGAATTTGGAACATGCCCTAGATGAAGCAGGAAGTTCAGCACCAGTTGCGGACAATATAGTTTACGATTTCCTGAGACAGCTACCACTTATTGCGAAACAAGTGCTTTTTGATATATTTGACAAAACTTGGTCAAGTGAAAACTTCCCACAAGCATGGCGCAAAGCAATCGTTATACCAATTTTCCAATCAGAAAAAGACCCAAGACCACCCAACAGCTACCATCCAATATCACTTACCAGCTGTCCCAGTAAAATAATGAAAAAAAAAATGGTTGGTTTTCACCTCACATAGGTTCAACAATAGACCAACTTGTTCTCCTTGAAAAAGAAATTCATTCTCTGGTCTTCCACTGCTACTCCTTTCCCTGAGAAAATATGTCCAAGGTAATGGACTTCCTTTTGGAACAGACGGCATTTCTTAGAGCTCAGTTTCAGTTCAGAGTTCCTCAGATGCAGGAATACCTCCTCTAAATTTTTTACGTGATCTTCGATAAATCTACCGAATTCAATAATATCGTCGAGGTACACCAAGCACGTTTTCCATGAGAGTTTTTTCAACACAGTCTCCATCAATCTGTCAAAGGTGGCTGGAGCGTTACAAAGGCCGAATGGCATAACTGTGAACTGCCACAATGCTGAGCCGATAGTAAAGGCTGTTTCCTCTCTATTTTTTGGGGCCAGGTGTACCTGCCAATATCCACTCTCCAAATCTAGAGTCGAGAGAACTGTTGAGCCAGCCAAGGTGTCCAGAGTATCGTCTATTTTCGGGAGGGTAACTGTCCTTTTTTGTCACGTTGTTGAGTTGCCGATGGTCTACGGAATTTGGAACATGCCCTAGACGAAGCAGGAAGTTCAGCACCAGTTGTGGACAATATAGTTTACGATTTCCTGAGACAGCTACCACTTATTGCGAAACAAGTGCTTTTTGATATATTTGACAAAACTTGGTCAAGTGAAAACTTCCCACAAGCATGGCGCAAAGCAATCGTTATACCAATTTTCAAATCAGAAAAAGACCCAAGACCACCCAACAGCTACCATCCAATATCACTTACCAGCTGTCCCAGTAAAATAATGAAAAAAAAAAAAAGGTTGGTTTTCGCCTCATATAGGTTCAACAATAGACCAACTTGTTCTCCTTGAAAAAGAAATTCAGAATAGTTTTGCAGAGAGAAATCACTTGCAAAATGGCGATTCGGGGTCCTGGAGCAGATGAATGAATGGGGGCTACGAGGAAATTTGACTAGTTTCATAAGAAGTTCCTTCCAATACAGAGAATTTCGAGTTCGGAATGTACCATATCACTCCCAAACACACATACTAGAGAACGGTGTACCCCAATGTTCCACATTGAGCTTATTGATATTTGCGATAGCAATCAATAGCATTATAGAAGATCTTAATCCAGATGGTGGGAGGTGTTTAATTGTAGATGACCTCACGATCTATTCATTATTTGGCAACATCAATGACAGCAATAGAAAGAACTTCGCGAGAAAATACCAACTCTGAATTGTATTTTGTTTACTAAAATAAACCAACATAAACAAGTTATCAACCACGTTTCTTACTTCCTGAAACGACAAACTTCACCTCATGAAGATTACAAGAAGCAGAGCAAAACAGTTTCCAAAAATAACTTCAGAGTTGTATTCCGTTCATAAATATTGGAGTATTCAGGATGAAAGTGTGCTTGTTCCTTTGTAGCTATATTGAATTATTCGAATTCTTGATCAAGAAAGCGGTTACCAGGAAGGAAACTGCGGTGAATAATTAAGTTTCAATTCCTTTGATAAATAAATAACTGGGCAAATATATCAATATGAGTGTTGTTACTCTAGACAATGTACGATGAGAATGATTCATGGATCACTCATGTAGACCAATAGAACAGGATAGATATCGTTTTTGAGGACATATTGGTGGAGTAGCTGGAAGAAAAATACAATTTTCGAAATCCCTTTGATTATCATTATAGTGTTGTAGAAATTCTCACTACCTTCCGGTATCTGTCTGTCAATGTGAATTTGAAGGTACATATGAAGAATCTTTCCCAAAAATAAACCCAAAACGTTCAATACCATCATATTCATGGTTTGACCAGAGGATCCAAGCAACAGAAGTAGTTCAAAGGTTGCCGGTGGCTCAGCAGCTAGGTTTCGGTTGGCGGTTTGGTGGTTTGGCGATGTTGGCAAAACCCTAACACCTATGAACGGTAGTAGGTAAACAGGCCAAGAAAACTCCGAAGCTGGTAGATGTCATGGACCAATCTCTGTCAGCTTTCATTCTCTGGTCTTCCACTGCTACTCCTTTCCCAGAGAAAATGTGTCCAAGGTAATGGACTTCCTTTTGGAACAGACGGCATTTCTTGGAGCTCAGTTTCAGATCTTCGATAAATCTACCGAATTCAATAATATCGTCAAGGTACACCAAGCACGTTTTCCATGAGAGTTTTTTCAACACAGTCTCCATCAATCTCAAAGGTGGCTGGAGCGTTCAAAGGCCGAATGGCATAACTGTGAACTGCCACAATGCTGAGCCGATAGTGAAGGCTGTTTCCTCTCTATTTTTTGGGGCCAGATGTACCTGCCAATATCAACTCCCCAAATCTAGAGTCGAGAGAACTGTTGAGCCAGCCAAGGTGTCCAGAGTATCGTCTATTTTCGGGAGGGCAACTGTCTTTTTACGTCACGTTGTTGAGTTGCCGATGGTCTACGCAGAAGCGTGTCGATCTGTCTTCCTTCTTTACGAGTACAACTGAAGATGCCCAAGGGCTGCCAAACGGTTCAATTATTCCTTCTTCTCCCATATCTTTGACAATTTTGTCAGTCTCTTGCTTCTTGGCGAAACCTCACTTGATCCAGTTCAAGAGAGATTTTTTCTCAAGCATGTTGAATAGATAGGCAATCACATGTATTGTTGAGGAGTCAATATGATGTGAGTTTCCTAGTTGTCAATGAATAGATAAAAAATATTCTTCATAGAATTATCAGTTTAAAACACCACATGAACAACACACTAGAAGTATATATATGATAATGGTATACATGTTTATTCATGATGAATTTTCAATTGAAGGTACTGTGGATGACTTTATAGAAGCCAACAACAAATCACAAACAACGGGGACTCTTGGAACATAATTGAAAATTTCAAATTGTCGGTTGGATATCTGCAGCTATAATATGCATCAATATTAATGAATGAATCACTTTTAATCCACATACCTGTATATGGGCGTATGTTCGTCCTGATACCAGACAACCAGGATGACGGAGTCATTGGGCGCAGAGGCTGTCAAATCGCATGGCAACAACGCAGTTCCTCTTACAATGGCCTGGACGTGAGCTACAACACCACCTGGAACATAAATTAAACTTTTTTAAAAACGTTAACTTTGCAGCCGCTCTGCATTATTCAATATGAGGCTGATAGCTGAAGCATTAGTGTAATTTATAATGGAAAACGTGGAAATTGGTATATTGGGAAATGAAAGAGCTTTGTTGTTGCAATATATCACCAACAGAATTTTTGGAAGGGCAAATTTGTTCCTAGCGAAGCCGAGCTCTAATTAGAAATGGCTTGGATGGGTGTAATTTCGAAAACATCCATTAGGATAGAGCTTTTCTCTTAGTCCAAGAGCTGAGGGACTAAAAATGCAACAGTTTTATGAATACTGATATTTTGATTTGAGATAGTATTCGGAGATTTATGATCTTATTAAAACCCGAGAGCTTTTAAGCTCGAGGGTTTTATTCTTTGAACATAAATCTACGAATTCATAAAGAAGCATTTTCTAAAACAGAAATGTTTGAGTGGAAATACCAAAATTTATTCGATTTGAAAAAGGACTGTCGAGTTATATTTAATCAGATCATTATCCAAATATGTCCATTAACCAATAACATTTATTCCACAACGTTCCTAATTATTTTTATTAAATTAACGAACATAATTATTTACGGCTATATGTCACATGATTGTGAAATGTGTGGCATGTAGTTTATTCACATAAGGAACGAGGCAGGTTTATCAGCGAAAAAATTTTGACAGATATATTTATAACAAACAAAATTAAAGCTGTTTTTCACCTGTCTTAAATGTGTAAACAATTGAAGGTTGACATATATGAATCAAATGGGCATTACCAAAAGTTTGTTCAGTCATTCATCAGAAAAATGCCACAAAAAAAATCTTTTTTCTACGTTCATGAAAAAAACAAAACTTTATTGAACTATATTTGGTGGAAAAACTGTCTCTTTATTGCACTCATCTGTCATTCTACTATAGCGTTCTGTCATCATGACAGACATAAACTTTCAAATCGACGCCAAATTTAGCCCATTTTCTGTGAGATTGTATTACGTTTTAAATAGTTGCATGTTTCATCATATTCATTATATAATGGACTATGAAACATTTTCTGGTTTTTGCATGAACGTAGAAAAAATATTGCATGAAACTCGTGCAAAAAGAGTTGGCCGAGTTGGACAATTTCACGTCGAGTGCAATACCTACTTTTTGCACTTGTTGCATAAATAACTATTAATTTTATAATCATCTGATGGACTCGACAAAAACTTATAAACTGAGTCGCTTTTGATAACTCAATCTGTTTATCTGAGACCAAAAAACGTTAACGTCTTCAGAAACTTGGAATGGGATCAATCAAGTCCCTGCAACGTTAAGATAATTTGTATCGCATAGGCAGAAGACATTTTTCGTATTTATAGAAAGTTCGAGTGGGAATTCAAGTCGGCCAGAAAAAGCCCCTCTGAATAAATATTTTTGCAAAGTAAACATCTTCAATTAAAAGGGTAGATACACAAAGAGGTGCGAAATGAAATGCCAAGAAGTCCCGAGACGATATGGAGTTTTTATAAGGATTTCTCCGAAGGCACCATCATTATCATAATATCCCGAAGGAAAGGCAGAAGAATTAATTCTAGAAAATATCCAGAGAGCCTTTTGTACGTCTATTTTGTTTTTGGAGAGTTGTTTTACAATAAACATTCGACACAAGTTGCTTTTTCTTTTTAGCTTGTTTTGTTGATATAAATTCATTTGAAATTGAAATGAATGTGAAAAGGCATTGAAGCTCCGATAAAAGCAAGCTCACTTGATTTCTTTGAATTTTATCCGTACTTGAAAGCGCCTGTTGTGAACAACAACTTTATGAAATTTTTTATAAATTTCTCTATTATTTCGAAGTTGAAAAGTGCTCCAACAAAACTGAAATCTAGAGTTTGAAAAGAGTAACATTCTCCATTGAAAATTGAATTTTTTTTTTCTCAACATGAATACCTCTCGAAAGGTTATCTTGAACGATGAAAAATGCTACTGAAATTTGTCTTTTTCTATGTCGTTCCGGAAAAATCTAGTTGCTTTAAATTGAATATATAAGAGGACACATTCCAATGGAAGGGGAAGTTTTAATCGAAGGAAGTTTCATCGAGAGAAATATTATTGAGAAGTTGTAAGATTTGAGGAACTCAAGTGTGTTTGAATTATTAGTCAGTGTTGTAGTTGTATTTTTATAATAGCGTTGATGAAAACAGTTTACTGTGCATGGAGTTTATATCATTCAGATAAATCGTAACGGTATCAATTCATTTGAAGGTAAAATTAATGAGAAAAGGCACTGAAGCTCCGATGGAAGCAAGCTCACTTGATTTATTTGGATTCTGCCCATAATTGAAAGTTCTCGTTCTGAATTAGAAATAGAATTTTATAAAATTTTATATAAACTTATAGAATATATAGAATAGATTTTTTCTCTATTGTATTGGAGTAATATTCACGAATATCGTTGGTCAAAAATTGCTTCGACAAAACTGAAATCAGTTGTTCAGAAGAATAACATTCTGAATTGAAAATTTAATGTTTTCTTTCTCAAGATGAATACCTTCCAAGAGGATATTTTAAACGATGGAAAATAGCGACTGAAGTTGTTTGTCTTGCAACCGCAGATAATTTCACAACTGATTTTATGAATATCCAGTTCATATTTTCTAATAAAAATTGATGTATACAGATTGTGACATACCCTTGACAACACCGTCACAACACCGTCATCATTATAATAATATCCTGAAGAAAAAGCAAATAAATGAATTCCAGAAAAATACCCAGAGAGCCTTTTGTATGTCTGTTTTGTTTCCGAAGGATTGTTTTATATCAAACATCAGACACAAGTTGCTTTTTCTGTTCAGCTTGTTTTGGTTGATATACATTCATTCGAAATTGAGGTAAATGTGCAAAGGCATTGAAGCTCCGATAAAAGCAAAGCAATCTCCCTTGATTGCTCTGAATTCTCTCCGTATATGTTAGCGCCTATTTTGAACATCATCATAGACATTTCATATTAATTTCAAAAAAAAAAAATATATATATATATATATATCTTTTCTCCATTGCTCCGAAGTATTATTTATGAATGTCTTTGGCGAAAAAGTTCTTCGACAAAACTGAAATCTACCTATAGGTTGAAAATTGAATGTTTCTATTCTCAGAATTACTACCTCACAAGAAGTTATTTTGATGGATGGGAAATGGCGACTATTCCATCGTAAGTGATTTTTCAGTGCAATATATTTCTCTCATTTACTGTTTTCGTATTTTGTTTTGCTAGCTCAACATCTATAGAAAAATAAGAAGTCAGCCATCAAAAATCAGTTTTTTCTTGATAAATCTGTAAGAATTTGGTTGAAAAATGTTACAATTGACATTGATAAACGTCCAATGAAGCATTAAAAGTTACATTATTTCAGACACGTGTTATACGGAACCAAAATATTTTAATAATATAACTTGAATATTTATCATGCCATATTTCCCTTAGGAATTGGTATATTTTTATGGAATTTTAGCATCATCCGCATAAAATTATTGCAAATCCAGTGACATCGTCAAATTCCTTTAAGAATCTTAATTACATGATTATCGGCTTTTTGCCGATAAAATAAATTCGAAAGAGAACTTGAATTTTCAAATTTAATTTCGAATATATGGAGTTTAACTCTTTCAAATGGGCTTCTCTATGATCGATGAAAAATTGCAGGCACTAAAAAAAACTCATCCATTTACATTAAAAACCATCCAGTTTCAGGAATTTTCCATTTATATTCGTGTATAGCAAATTCGTTCAATATTCATAGATTTTGAGATATAAACTTCGAGACGAGTTTGAAGTGATTTAGACTTGTTCAAGTTGGAGTGAATTCAATAAAAATGATCCGAGTGCGTTTTACGAAAATCATATCCCGAACGCTGCTTAGAATACACCATTAATATTCTGTTTTATCGAGTAATTCTACAATGACGGGCGAATATGTGGTATCTTTGTTGAAAAGAAACCACGAGAGATCTGTTCGATGTTCATTAATCTTGACTAGATTGTGGTAAAGTGATTTGTCATTTGTTTTTGTTGAGCGTCAAGAACAGTATATCATGATACGGCTGACTATTCTCAATACTAGACTAGACGAAATTACAGCGGTGTTACGAAAGGAGTCAAAACTAATACGAGGATTATATTATCATTCATCAACAGTCTCATTATATTATATCGATGGATTGATAATGGTTGATACAACAGGAAGCAACAGGAATCTACAAACACACGGATAATTCTAACAGGAAGGAAAAGACCACCAAACGCTAGATACTCCTCCATTGCAAAAGGAGAAGGCTGTATCCTTGATCCAGGGGGGGGGGGAACAAAATGAAGCGAATCACAACCGAAGAAAAGTAACAGGAATCCACAAACACACGGATAATTTCGATAGGAAGGAGAATACCACCAAACGCTAGATACTCCTCCATTGCAAAAGGAGAAGGCTGTATCCTTGAACCACAGGGAGGAAGCAAAATGAAGCGAATCACAACCGAAGAAAAGCAACAGGAATCCACAAACATACGGATAATTTCAATAGGAAGGAGAAAACCACCGAACGCTAGATACTTCTTCATTGCAAAAGGAGAACGCTGTATCCTTGAACCAGAGGAAGGAAACAAAAAGACAACCCTTCGATAAGCAGTGTTGCTGAGTTTGGAATTGATCTGCATAGAGCTAATTGCTTTCAAAGCCGCTTGGCTGTCAGAGTATATGGCGATGGTATTTTCTTCAAACCAGTGCCTTAGTAACTTCCCTGTATAGTGATGAATTGCTGCACAATGAGACTCTTGTATTTGGCTCGACCATATATGTCCTGCTACAACAGTTTCCTCGGTATTTGGGCTGTCTGTTTAGCAGGACATTTCTGCATTGATATGTTATGATAGTTTTTCCATAAGCTATATTTGGGAAGCATCTCATCCGATGGCATTTTCATTTTGGG